>CAJVRI010000441.1:342500-685236 GCA_911649635.1 Poeciliopsis gracilis | reverse complement strand
GACCTCAGTCTCTGAATTTTGTGCACTTCACATGTTTTTATTGAGCTTTCTTTAAGAAGCAAAACACAAAATACATAAATGACCTCATTTTTATGTAGGGAAAGCTAACATTTTTAATAATAACAAAAAAAAACAGTTTAGTTTTATCACAGTATATATGTAAAAGTATATGATCCAGGTGCTTTCATTTAAAAGTACAAGGGGAATAATTATTCCTTCTGATGCTGAGATATTCCAACATATTGATTATTACTTTTAGTTTTATGTGCACTTCTTTATCAAACTACTGTGAGGAACATTATTTCTTTTAGCTGTTCTGCTCTTTATTGAGCAACATGTTTCCATTACAAACATGCCAAACAGTTTAGTACATGATTGAGTTTTGCAGCAACTTTTCATAAGCTTGAGCAAAAGCTTAGTGAGCTTCTATGTTGTCCAGAGTTTCAAGAATTTATGTTCTGACAACACAAACAAGAATCCACATTACAATGGTTTTATACCCACCAGTTACAGAAGAACTGCATGTCCAACACATTTTCCACCCATATATCAGTGGACAGTTTGTTTCAACTGTAAACTCTGCGACTGCTAACACTGCATTTTCTAAAATGCAAATCAGCAGCAGGGAACAGGAGATGACTCCAGGATGGCGTTATTACTACCATATTTTCTGGACTATTGAGCGCACCTCCCTATAAGCCGCACCTACAAAGGTTTTTTTTTAAAACTGGAAACGTTCGTACGTACATACATACATACATAGATATATATATACACACACATATACATATATCAGCCATGCTTGTGAAAAACTGGGATCTCAGTTTTTCACAAGAATGCAGCAGAGGCCTGCATCCTTAATAAATCTGCTATTAAGGATGCAGCCTTCCGTCTCTAACTCTGAACCATGGATTTGTTCACGCCGAGTTTATTACAGCGGCTCTATTTCCCTCCTGTACTGCCAGATTGATAGCCTTCAACTTAAAAGCTGCATCTTACCAACTTGTTAGTGTGATTTCCATGATGAGGGCATATGAGTTTGAAGAAATTTCTCCATCGTGCCTGCAGCCAACTTGTGCTTCTTTTAAATGAAAATCAGCACTTTCTTCTTTGATTTCCAATTTTGACAATTTTGACAATGATTCACTTCCTGCTAAAGAGCCCCCTGGTGGTTGAAGAAAAAGCCACAGAAAAGCCACACCAGGCTATAAGATGCACGGTTCAAAGCGTGTGAAGAAAGTAGAAACTTATCCACCTTATTCCTAGCCCTCGTGAGCCTTTAAGTGATTTATGGGCGCAACTTCTGCCGCAAACCGAACCGTCATTTGTTGATGTTGGCAACACCCTATCCGCCTTTCGTCAGACCTTTTAGGCTATAAATTATGTGGGAACACCACTATCACAGCATTAGTGCAGCAATATTGTTTTACCACTACATACAGCTATTGCGGGGAGGGATGGTTATGCGACGAAATGGCTGCAAATAACTCGCACTAGCATAGTTAGTGAGTTCACTGACTCAATTGCTACAGATACGGGTTTTCTTCTGTTGGCTTTTTTGTCCACACAATGAAACGGGCACACATAAAGTATTGTGGGTTCTCTGTTCAAGTAAAAAAAATTTTAACTAAATTATTTTAGTTTCCTTATCTGTCAGTAAGTGATGAAAACTACCGCTTATCAGAAACTCTTAGTTTCGAGACCACTTTCAAAGCCCACTTGCTGCTGCAGCCACAAATGAAACTTGGTCTGAGTATTTGACTACAGCCACGAACAGCACAAGAGCATCTTGTTATCTTTTTTTTGTTATCTGTTACTATCCAGTGGCAAGTCGCTCTCTATAACATGTTAATGTGTGATTCGGTTCGGTTCGAGTCCAGTGGGGAGATTCTCCGTATTACGGTCTGAAGCTCAGCAGCTGCTGTCATTTCTTCGCTGATTTGCAGTGACATTTAGCAATGGTTCTGATGGACTAAATAAACCCAGATATTTTATTTTGTCGTATAGAAATTTATTGCTGGTCATAATGATAAAACACTCTTCCTGCAGCCACTTCATGAACTTTATTATTTTTGAAATTCAAATGAAAACCAAAATTCACATCACACCAAACTAATATTATGTAGTTCCGCTGTTTCATAATGTCAGCACAAACCTGCTGCTCAGATCTCTGACCAGCTTTGCTTCTTTTCTCGTCTTTATTACTGTCAGTTCTTCAGAGAAACGAGCTGCTAGCAGAGCTGCTAACTCACGTTACAAAACGAAACATTATTGTGTTCCTGTCGCGCCCCATGATTAAACTCACAATTACAATCTTCTTTTTTTTTTTTATTTACTAGATTTTCCACATAACAATACGGAGCCCCCTAGGGGACATGGGGATTTTTTTTTTCTTTTGCGTCCCCTCGCAAAACTTTTGCGTCCCCTCGCAAAATGCAAAAGTTTTGCGAGGGGACGCAAAAGTATTGACGAGGGACGCAAAAGTTTTGCGAGGGGACGCAAAAGTTTTGCGAGGGGACGCAAAAGTATTGCGAGGGGACGCAAAAGTTTTGCGAGGGGACGCAAAAGTATTGCGAGGGGACGCAAAAGTATTGCGAGGGGACGCAAAAGTATTGCGAGGGGACGCAAAAGTTTTGCGAGGGGACGCAATACTTTTGCGAGGGGACGCAAAAGAAAAAAAAATCCCCATGTCACCTAGGGGGCTCCGTATAACAATGAGCAACATGCATAGACATTCAAGTCACACTTGAAACAGTACTTTGGAGATTAAGCGTAGACTATAATACATGACAAGACAAGAACCACAATTACAATCTTCTGTACAGAGCAGCTCTCTGATAGCAGACAACGTGTATTGTACTAAATATTGTACTAAATATTGTACTAAATATTGTACAATAACCGAAAAGAGAGATGTAACTTCTATCATGAATAAGGATTAGCAAAAAACCCTACAAATTATAGTGAAATACTGCTACTTCTGGTGGATGCGGAAAGTAAAACCCATAATTCTTTCCACAATAAGCCTCGCAGGAATAAGATAGATAGTCCAAAAAAATACGGTACTTCATTTCTAACTTACTATCATCTGCTTCTGTTCACCAACTGTTCCAGGAAAGCCAGGTTAAAACAGCATCTTCTCTCTAATTGCTAGTCAGTCAATAAGATCAATCAACTTTAGGTTAACTCAATACCTTGTATCTTTAATTTAAAGCTCAATTATTTTTTAACATGAACTCGCAAATATGCCACTTAGTGTTTTAAACATGCCAGACATCGAGGACATCTGCTCAAAGCTAAAACCTATCAGCCAATCAGCTTGCGTCAAAACAACCTGTTAGCAGTATGCAAAGTGGAAACCAGCTCACCAGCAAGCTGATGTCTATAGTCATCTTCACTCTTCAGGAAACAGCCAATCAGTACCAAGGAAAACACACAGCCCTCCTGGATTGGCTGCTTTGCAAGCACCAGCCAATAGTGTGTCATGTACCGACACAATACACTTATAAAGCACTTCAGCTTTACAACTGCATTTATTTTTGCATTTTTCAGGTAATCTATGAAAAAAATCTGTGAATATGAACATTTTTCACTAATAATTTTGAATTACAATCCACAGAAAATGAACCAATAGGTGAATCTGACCTGTGAATAGGAATGGCTCAAATGTATCATCTTATTTTGTGACATGAACATGTAAATATGTTTTTGTATTAGGGCTGCAAACTTTCAGGAAATGAATTCATTTGTGTACAACTGCTAAAACGTATGTTTCTTACACATTTTATGACATTATTATTTCATCAATCATGACTTCATTCTCCAGAAGCCTTGTAATTTCAACTTCTACAGAAATAGACCTGGTGAACATTAAGAGATGTCCAAGTTCATTGTGAAGGCTAAATATGGTATGAATATGAAGCATCACTCACACCTGAAACATTAAACATGCACTGCACACACCGACACTGTGATGAATGATTCCAGCCTGATGAATGATAAGTTCTGTTTATATCCCAAATTATTAAAAACGTTACACTGAGTATAATTTTAAATTAGTTCAAAATGTCCTTTGAATGTCACAGTGAAGTTTGTATTTCTACATCCGTGCAGGAAGTGGAGGCCCCTTGGTGGGGCCGACAGCTTGGTTATTCCTTGGGCTCGGTCTGATGGTGACAGTTTGATAGGTGCTGCTGGTTTAAACAACAATCTCATGTTTTTAAGGTCGATTTACAGGAAACTGCAGTTTAAAAACAACTGATGTAGTGATGTGTTGATTCCCAGCACAAAAGTGAACCCAAGGTTTCATTTTTGACTTTGAAAGGGACACCATGGCGACTGAGAGTGTCAGTTATGATGGATCTGGAAAGAAACGCCTCTTAGTCAGACCTTCCTAAACTTTTACCTCTTGGCAGAAAAGACAAATTTGCCCTTTTGGAAATATTTTTGGTAAACAAAAATCACAGGACAGAAATAACTCAGATGCCAAAGAACAGTGAAAAAACTTGCCTGCTCCATATTTTCCACAACAAAAGTATGTTCTGTTACAACTATTATTTTTTGTTTTGTTAACAATAAGAACAATTGTTCTTAACCCTCAGAATTTCATAATATGATCCATACTTATTTAAAAAAAGAAAATATCTGATTGAGTCTCATTTTTATTTGTTTTCTGATTTAAGTGGCCATTTATTTAGGTAAAGTAAAGATTAGGTAAAGTATCCTTCCGTTTTTACACTTTTGAAAATTACAATGAACGTTTTGTGAGCTTTAGAGAAATGTTATTCATTCTGTGACAGTCTGGATTTGTAAAATCCCTAACAATCCAGTGTTCTGACAAGGCAAAGAGGCTGGACATGAGAAATGTGGAACAGTGACCGAACAAACTGCGATAAATCCAAACATGCTGCAGCAAAGAGGCGCAGACGGACCGAGGCTTTTGCGACACACGGACCCAGAAAACCGACTCGGTTTGAGGCGTTTATCTGGACAGCAGGCTGCGAGAAAGAACGCCTGTCAACGCAGTAAGTCAGGTGTACGGCTGCTGCCAGCAAATCAGAAAAGCTCTGAAACATAGCGGATTTTCCTGAATACATTTCACTGTGTGGATTAGAGCAGCCAGAAGAGCGGCAGGAAAAAGTTCAGGTTCCACGGCTCTGCCTGCCTTCACTCGGTTCGTAAAAAAGCAGCCCGGAGGCTCACGCTGAGGAGATTTAACAGAAATAAAATAAAACGGAAGAAATATACTGTGTTACCTGCGAGATGTCATAGCAGACTCTGAAAGTTGTCAAGTACCCCCAGTGATCACGTCCTGCCTCTGCTGAGTCGATGAGCGGATACGGAGCTCCGCAGGACCCCGGCGTCCAGCTGCAAATGATCACTGGCACTGCTTCCGGTTAGCACCTGTCACAATAAAAGCACCAGAAAAGGTTGGCTCCAAGAAGCAAGGCCCAAGGTCAGTAAACTACATTTTTTAATCAGCAGTGTCAAATATATGTGTGACACTGCTTCTAAAATGCTTCTAAAAAGATATCCCATAATTAAAAGAAAAATATTATATAATCCAATTCATTTGTTTGTGCTAATTCACAACAAATTTAATCTTGAGGCACTTTACAAGAAGGTTATTTAAAGTTAATCACACGTGCATTACAATTGATTCTTGTTACTAAGGAGTGTGTTAAGTTCAGGTCATTATTCAAAGTAGGTTAAAAAGTTTTCAGTGCAAGGAACCCCAGCAGATCGCATACAGTCAATGTGTTCACTCTGAAAACAAACTCTAGTATCAGCAGCGACAGGGCAAAAAGCCGTGACTCAATGAAAGTATACTCTGTCATATTCAGCTCAAACCACATACTGAAACCAATAAAATAACCCACAGCCCTTCACTTTCTTTAATTAAATCAGATTAAACATTTCCTGTTGGCATTCAGGGACAAACACATTGTCATGGAAACATCTGAAATCAGATTGAAAGCTTCATAACGGCGATTTATTTACGCTTTAAGATTTTTGTTTCTTTTTTGTCTGTCAGGATTTTAATTGTTGATTCTGTGTACTTTGTTAATCCTTGCTAAACTAAAACCATGCCGAATGGAAATTGTTTATTTGTAATGAACATGTAAGGATGGGCGCCAATAAGCTGAATAGCCTCATTAGCTACATATTTTTTATCTATGCAACTCAAGAATTATTTTTCTTTCACTTGGTTTTGAATTTTTGTGATTGCAGTTGAAGAGTTGATTGACTACTACTATTACTACTACTACTATTACTACTACTACTATTACTACTACTACTATTACTACTACTTGTACTACTACTATTATTACTACTACTGCTAATAATAATAATAATAACTGAAGAACTTGCAACTAAACTAAAATTGTTCGATGGTCACATGAAGTTTGCAGATAACTTTTACATTTTGTTTGGGAGCAGCAGGAGGGACTGGTGCCCTTCACATAGCCGATGGCAAAATGAGGAAGAAAATTGGTGTGGAAATATCGAAGGAAATCTCAGGACATCAACCAGAAGGTAAAGATTAGATCACAACAGCAAATAAAGTACAAAGTGGCTTAAGAGCAATAAGGTCAAAGTTGAGTGAGTGTCCATCTCAAAGGCCTGAACTGAAAAGCTGTGCAAGCAGAATGATACAAACCTTACCCAGTTCTCCCAGTTCTGTCTGGCTGAATCGGCCCAGTTCTCCCAGTTTCACATGTCCAGATATCTGAAGCCTGATGGGATTCATGTTGGACTCTGGGCTTCAGCAAAGCTTCACACACCATGACACTGCCAACTCCATGCATCATAGCTGGTGGGAGGTTCTGTTCCTCAAACAGTTTATCCCACACATGCTGAGGTGCTAAAACAAATACATTTTAGACTCATCTGTTCAAAGACATTATTCCAGAAGTCCTGCTTGGTTTCTGATTATGCTCTCTGTCTAACTTTAGTCTGGCCTTCAAACCTGGACAGTCTCAGATCATATGCATTTTCATACTAACACCAACAACAACATGCTGCAGGTCCTGTCATAGTTCTGGGATTTTTAAGATTTATTTTGACAACCTGTGCTCTGTTTGGGGAAACCTGATTGGATGGCCCGAGGGCTGAGTGGTTTTGAATGTCCTTAAAGGTGGGACTAAGTACAAGCAGGTGTTTTGTGCAGCTGAATAGAGATGAAATGATTTTTCAGCTAGTGAGGATAAACATGAGTGAAAGAATCAAGGCAACATCCCATCCATCCATCCATCCATCCATCCATCCATCCATCCATCCATCCATCCATCCATCCATCCATCCATCCATCCATCCATCCATCCATCCATCCATCCATCCATCCATCCATCCATCCATCCATCCATCCATCTTCTTCCGCTTATCCGGGGTCGGGTCGCGGGGGCAGCAGCTTCAGAAGGGAGGCCCAGACTTCCCTCTCCCCAGCCACTTCCTCCAGCTCCTCCGGGGAATCCCGAGGCGTTCCCAAGCCAGCCGAGAGACGTAGTCCCTCCAGCGTGTCCTGGGTCTCCCCTCCTCCCAGTAGGACGTGCCCGAAACACCTCACCAGGGAGGCGTCCAGGAGGCATCCTGACCAGATGCCCGAGCCTCAACTGGTTCCTCTCGATGTGGAGGAGCAGCGGCTCTACTCTGAGTCTCTCCTGGATGACAGAGTTTCTGGCTGGGCACCCTATCTCTAAGGGAGAGCCCAGCCACCCTACGGAGAAAACCCTTGTATCCATGATCTCCTTCTTTCGGTCATTACCCAAAGCTCATGACATCCCAGATATGTTTTTGATTATAACATAATGTAAAGCTCAAAACATTGATTTTACATAATTCTTCACCTTTAACAATTTTAAGTGAGAGTGAATCTCGGGGGGTGCTGATTTATCAGAAATAAATTTTTTACTTCAGTTTAGAGAAAACTCGAAATATTTTCAGTTTTGTTGTTTATAATTTCTCAGGATTGTTAAACTTGACATTATACATCTTTGTGTCTAAATTTGGCAGATTGTAGGTGTGATATTTTTTTTTTTATTTATTACATGGCTGCATGCATTCAGACTGACCTTTTAGCGAGTGAGGATATTCGCCTTCAATCATTACATCAGGCCCAAAAATAGATCTTGTAAATATTGGAAGTTGTTTATCTGATGTCTAGTTATAGGAGGCATTAGGTAAATGTGGGTTATAAATATTTTTAAAAAGGGCAGAAGCGGACCGAGTCATTCCTCTGACATCACGTTTCCTGAGTTCCTCCTGGGTGATCAATATGAAAGCTGCTCCACTATGGAGCCACTTAGGCTAACTGTGATTTGTTGTGATCAGCTTTCGAGATGAGGGGAGAGTTTGGAGTTGAGCGGCTGCTTCGACGTTTGAAAGGAGTCAGAATGAGCAAGAAAAGGAGGAATGGCAAAATGTTAGTCAGAATGAACTATGAATCACTCTAAAAAAGCTTCATCTTGAAATTATGCCACAACATTTTATTAAAGGGGACCTGCTATGCTTCCTTTTAAATAAATTAGAATAGATTTATTGGCTATATAAAAAATGTTCTTTACATTTTTTCAAATCCTTTAAATTAGATTTTAGCTGCTCACTTTGGCATATTTTGAGCTTCTTTCAGAATGAACTGTCACTTTTATGCAACTTAACTGCTGTTGGCCTTTTTGCTGTTTCTACTCATACTTCCTCATTTCTGGCATTTTATAAACGTGAAAATAACGGCAAAGAGGCGGGCAAATGTCAACAGCCAAACCTTTTTCTTTCCCAGCAGCCATTGTAAAACTAGCGGAGCTGATTAATAAAAGTAGAGTTCCGCTTTGGTTGCTAGGGTAACAAGGCAGTGTTCGCCGACAGTGATGTTAAAACCAGAATATTTTTGAAACAGCTCATTTTCCAAATACCAAAAAAAATAAATAAAACTACAGTATGTAACTTTTAAAAATGTTTTTTTTAACATACTGGTCAAAGTTATCATTATGTTGTGACTGTATAAGGTGGAAGGAGGACGGTTTTAACGTTGTCAATCACTCTCATGCTAATCTCTTTCCACTACACCACAACATAGCAGGTCACTTAACCCATGTGTGTATCAGCCTGAAGCGATACAGTTGATGCCGACTCAAGATCTGAGTGGATCCCACCAAAGTGGAAATGAAGCAGAAGCTCACACATCACAAGCAACGAAAAAAATCTACTACATGTTTTGAAACTTTTTATGGGTTTATGGAACATACAAAATGAGCATGTCCCAATGACCAATGTTCATTTTTCACACAGTAACTTCAACTTATTTCTACTAATATAAATATTTTTGATATACTTTAACCTAAATGAAAAAAAAATATGAGAAAAATACATTCATTATTTATAAAATAGCACTTTTAATCAAGTTGCTCCAGTTTTGTTGAATCCTGTAACAGCCTGTAACACAAAGCAAACACGCTAGCTAGCTAGCTACCCGGCGCTGCTACGGAGAATTAGCTCAACACAAAACACAAACACCGTAACTAATGGCAGATGCTGCCATGCAGGCGAGTGAACACAGTTACCCTAACCCTCTCTAAAACTCAGAGGAAGCCAACCTGGTCGTTATGAATTAACACCGCCACCATAACAGCAAGGCAGTAGACCGTGTTATACCAAGCAGGCTCTGATACAGCCCAGCATTGCACACAAGGGTTAATGCTAAAGCTAGTTAGTGTAGCCATAAATGCAGTGGATAAATGGTTTTCCTGTAACAATAAGTTGTTTCTCCACAGTTAGCACATTTAGTAGTAGATGAGATGATTAACAGCACTAAGACCCTCCTCCTGACTGATTGGTCATTTCTGACTCAGATTGCTGCATTTCTTCATCAGTCTGTGTGGCTGTGGAGGAGCTAGATTTTTCTTTTTTCTTTTTTTACAGAGGCTATCTTAAATGTTAAGGTAAATGATTTAATTTGAAACCATTTTACAGTGCTTTACATCAGTACCTCCCATTGTAAGTTCTCACTTTCTTTCTTACTCAGCCATTGTTTTGCTATATTATTACCAATTATGAAAGAGAATAAAACCTGCAGGCGACTGCTAAAGCTGAGCTAACGTCCTATGAGCGATAAGGCTGACCTATACGCCTCTCTGTTATCATCATGGGCCAGCTCTCTGCAATCTAAAGAGGCGCATGTTGGTGATGCAGAAGAGTAGGCTGAGCGCTGAGGCAGAGCTGTGCTGACGTCAATAGCCTGTGGTCATCACTGTAGGTTAATCTACTCTACCACGGCTGGGCTTATGCAATTGTCTGTGAGCCCACACACTTCGGATCTATGGATTAGCTTTTCAACTGTTACACTTGGTGCAGCAGCAGCAAACACCAGGGCAGCAGAGAGAGAATCTTTCCCCTCTATGAGTTTCTAGGCTCTAGTTTAGTTGAGTTTTCTGTTTGTGCCGGGCTCTCTGCCAAGTCGCCCTCTGGATCTGTGTTTCCTGCAAAATATGACCCAAATGATGCATCTTCATCTGGGAGCAAACAGATAGAAATGTGGTGCAAAAGGGTTCATATCTAAATATCAAAGTTTTTATTATTATTATTGTTATACTTATTATTATTATTATTGCTGTAATAAATTGTCCAAAATTCATTGCAATAAGTAATAATATTGTTGTTTTGAGAACATTTTCAATTAAAATAATGTTACTGAGTTATGCAATAATGCAAGACCACATTCTCAAAGATCCAATGAACATCAAACACTGAAACATTTTCAATATTCAAAATAAATAAACAACAGAAACAACAAATAAAATGAATTATGAAGTCTTTGTAATCTATCAGCATGCACCCACTCACCCACCCACCAGCCCACCATCCATCCATCCATCCATCCATCCATCCATCCATCCATCCATCCATCCATCCATCCATCCATCCATCCATCCATCCATCCATCCATCCATCCATCCATCCATCCATCCATCCATCCATCCATCCATTTTATTCCATTTATCCAGTCTGTAGGGGTAGCAGCTTAAGAAGGGAGGCCCAGACTTCCCTCTCCCCAGCCACTTCCTCCAGCTCCTCCGGGGGAATCCCAAGGTGTTCCCAGGCCAGCCGAGAGACGTAGTCCCTCCAGCGTGTCCTGGGTCTCCCCTCCTCCCAGTGGGACGTGCCCGAAACACCTCACCAGGGAGGCGTCCAGGAGGCATCCTGACCAGATGCCCGAGCCACCTCAACTGGTTCCTCTCGATGTGGAGGAGCAGCAGCTCTACTCTGAGTCACTCCTGGATGAGTGAGTTTCTCACCCTAACTCTAAGGTGAGAGATAGGGTGAGAGGGTTACCCTATCTCTTAGGGTGAGAGGGTTACCCTAAGAGATAGGGTGATATCTACCCTATCTCTTAGGGTAACCCGCAATGGGTTTTCACCCTACAGAGAAAACCCATTGCGGCCGCTTGTATCTGTGATCTCGTTCTTTCGGTCATGACCCAAAGCTCATGACCATAGATGAGGGTAGGAACGTAGATCGACCCGTAAATCGAGAGCTTTGCTTTTTGGCTCAGCTCTCTCTTCACCACAATGGATTGGTACAGTGCTCGCTTCATGGCAGATGCTGCACCATCCGCCTGTCGATCTCCCGCTCCCTTCTTCCCTCATTCGTGAACAAGATCCTGAGATACTTGAACTCCTCCACTTGGGGCAGGACATCCTCCCCGACCCGGAGAAGGCACTCTACCCTTTTCCGACTCAAGACCATGGTCTCAGACTTGGAGGCACTGATCCTCATCCGGCTGCTTCACACTCAGCTGCGAACCGCTCCAGCGAGAGCTGCAGATCACGTCCTGACGAAGCCAACAGGATCACATCATCTGCAAAAAGCAGAGATGCAATCCTAAGGCCACCAAAACGGATCCCCTCAACACCTCGGCTGCACCTAGAAATTCTGTCCATGAAAGCAATGAACAGAATCTGTGCTTATATCTGTGGTTTATTCATACCTGAGAAAAACACCGTTAGTAAGGGAGATCACAAAATATTACTATCTCTTGTGCGTGATATAAATTTTTTCACTATTAGTGGAGTTGACTTTAACTTTTCTGTTCAACCAGGAATCAGAATTTGTATTGATATGAACTTTTTAGAGTCATGCCTCAAAACTCGATCATTAAAATATTCACTTGGCTGTAAAACCTTCAGAGTGTTTAATAACAGGCCTGCAGTGTTAAAACTTCAGGCCTTGACTTTGAGGCCTGAAGTTTTAAAGTATCATTGTCCTGGCAACCAGAAGCAGCTTTACTCTAGTGAATTGATTGATTGGTCAGAATTTATTCATGTCAGCAACAAAACCAATATTGTGATGCAGCTTCAGACTGTATTCACAAAATCTGCAGTTTGGTTTTCAACTTCCTGCTATATTTTAAGTTCATGTTTCACATTCTGTGGCGTCTTTAAGGTCGATAGAGAGCAATGCAATCTGATGCTAATGGCAAAGTGCTCCATGGAGGAACATCAAGCCTGCAGCACAAAGTTTTCTCATTTATTGATTCAACACTCAGCCACTTGGATATTAAAAACCTTTTTGGGTGACTTTGATGAGTTGTAGAGTGAAGTGCAGGAATCAGAAGCCGGAGTGAAGCGTTGGGTTTTATCATCTCACACCCCAACGTCCTGTTGAGTTTGGGACTCTGAAACACAAAGACTTGATTCCCCACAGGAAAACTGAAAGCAGGATGCTCCCTTCACCCTGCAGAGACTCGCTACGTTTGGCCATGACCTTTGACCTTTGTGTCTCAAGATGTTTTTAAAACTGCCTGTCAATAAAAATGAAAAACAGACAAACATCTGTTTGGTGGTTTTAGGAGAAGATTGATAAAACTGGACAACTTCAGCATTTTCAAAGAAGAAGCTTAAACTGTCGCTGTTGTGAACATCGTATTAATTTTGTTTGTTCAGTGATTTATTTAATGAGAGGTATTTTTCCAGGCTGGACTGATTCTACAACAAATTACTTTGAGATATAAAATGAATAATCAGGACCAAAGTCTAATTTTTTGTGAATTCTCTTTTGGAAGAGTTTTCATTCACCAGGCAGATTATTTCACTTGTAACGAGACATTTTCCCCCTAAGTGAAAAAATCTTTCATTTTTTGAATGAAAATCAAGGACTTGACTTAAAACAAACTCCTGTACCTGAAAAGTTACTTGTAAGTTAGTTTTGTCTTAAAATAAACACGTGTACTAAGACATTTGATCTGGAAACCAGACCAACAACACTTGGTGAGATTTTGTGTTTTAGGGTAGGGTTGGGGTTAGGGTTAGGTTTTTAAGTTTATTTATTTATTCCACATCAAGAGATGAATCAACTGAAATAAACTAAACTATATTTGTTACAAATATAGCAAATATCCATTCAGAATTATGCCTGAAGATTGTTGGCTAAAAAATATAGAAAAACACAAAGTAAGAGACCTCTATCCAAATGTACCTGCTAAGCCTTCATACGTCTGTTAGACTCCATATAAATGAGAGGAAATGCTCATAGTAAACGTGACATTCAGGCTGGTTGTGACTGTATATAAACTTATGACCTGCACTGTAGATTAAACGGACCAAAGTTCACTTTCATCCAGAGTTGTGGAAAACATTAGCAAAGTGAAACCGAGGCGTTTCCAGCCAGCAGTGTCAGATCGCTGGTTTATTTATGCAACGCGACACAAAGCCATGTCAGGATTCTTTACATATAAACCAACTTCTTCCATCGCTCATGGAAGAAGTTGTGAAGAAGTGTTCGAATTTCTTCAAACATTCTAGCTGCCTCTGAGCTTTATGGCTCCTTTGGTTGATCAACACTTGACTCAAAATTTTCCACATCTCTTTCTGTCTTTGAAACCTTGTCATCAAAAATGCTAATTTCAGCTAAACTCCATGAACACCCCTGTCTTTACTGGAAACTTCATTTCCCTGAATTAAGCTCCAAACGTTCTGGTTTTAATTCCTGGATGTGCCTTTAATCAGATTGTTTAACACTAAAGTCAGGGTTTCTAACTGTTTTATAAAAAACATCTCATCAAGATTTAACTAATACAACACATAAATTGTGTCCTTCTCTGTCATTTTCATGAAAGGAACGACTCATTAAATCGGAATGTTGAGTGGAAATGTTGAAGCGATGCTCATATCACTTTGGGCAGCTCTGCAGGAAGCATGAGAGCTTGCTGTATTTCATTTATATATCAGGAAATAAACACATGAAAATCTTTCAGTCAGGTTATACCTGTGTTGATGAGTTTCTCATAAACATCAATTCAATTATTCACTAGGACCTGAAGAGTCGGTTTGCAGTTGTCTTCCAGTTTCATGTGGATAAATTAGAGGCTAAATGAAAATAATTAAACTCTATTAAGGCTGATTCATACGTAAGTTATTGCTACACAAAAAAATGCCGAGATAGTTGGGACTGAAGTTTCTGTAACACAAGTGAATCATGATTAACATTTTTTTTTACAAACACAAAAACCCATTTAAAATCAAAGTGAAAACTGACATAAGTTATCAAAACAATTTGAATATCTGCAAGTGAGAATGAAGCACAATGTTGAAATATGTACCAAACATGCCACTGAGAAGTCCTGAACAGCAAAATAGCCTCAATGATCATTTCTACAGGAAATAACAGCTTATTTCTCCTAATGTTTTTCACTACTCTAACTTCCAAAAGTATTCAACTTTTATAGAGTTTATTTTATATGTGTATTTAACTGGGATTTAATGTGATAGAACTTAGTTTACGTGTTGAAGAGAAAATTCCGCCATTTCCGTGGTGGTTTGTTGGACCGGAAGCTTTCTCGGTCGAAACCATTCCTTTGCAGCACCGGCTGTAAGTTCAGGCTTGTTTTCCTGCTGGAAGGTGAACACTCGCCTCAGTCTCCTATTCTTTTCAGCATCTAACTGTTTTTTTTCTAGGATTGTCCTATTAGGTCCATCTATATTCAAATCAAGTCTGACCAACTTCCCTCAGTGACTATGGGCCACTTAGCTGCTTTTTGATTACTTCTCTCCATTTGCCAAATACATAGACATTACATAGACATGTTGGAGTTCATTCATGTTTGTCTCTGTGTCCACCAGGTCCATTTACCAGTTTTAGGACCCGACCAGAACCCCTAAGTCTAAATTACCTTGAGAAAAATAAGAGTTTTGGTTATATATAAAAGCAGGCTTGAATGCCGAAAAATGATCAAATGTGACAAACCATACATGTCATAAAATGGATCAGATACAGAGTTACATTCACTGTCTAGTGCCGGGACACATTTAGCACAACTTATGGATGTGAGGTGAGGACGGTAGTGCGAATTTAGCTTTTTATTCTCTGCAATCTGTACCCTCCCTAAAGGGTAGTCTAGTCAGTGTCAGTCTGTTTATGTATGACTGCCGGCAGACACACATAAATGTTGTTATGTAAGCTGCAGCATGTGCCCGTAAGCAGTTAAGTGGCTAAAAGAAAAAGATAGAACCTACAACAGACAGTTTTCTCTCTATATCTAATCCAAATGTATTAAATATGTTTCTTCTTCGATCAATTCCGTTGAATTAATCGAAGCAATTAAGCAAAAAAAGCAATTAATGGCTTTTTTTACGCACAAAATATCAAAGCGGAACCTTGGGTTAGTGTTTCTAGTACACCTGTAAATCAAACGGATCAATGGCTTCCAGAAACTGATGGACGCCAAAGTCGCATTGCTAAGTCAGCAGGAACTAATTTTTCCTTCCAAAACACAATCTGATGGAAAACTCGAAAAGACTGTTTCCCAATTGTGTGTGTTTGGGGGGAAGTTAGCCTGTGAGCTATTGAGGCACTAATGTCAGCAAAGCTAATGTCAGCATAGCTAGTATCAGCATAGCTAATTGTCAGCAAAGCTAATGTTAGCATAGCTAGTGTCAGCAAAACTAATGTGAGCATAGCTAATGTCAGCATATCTACTGTCAGCAAAGCTAATGTCAGCAAAGCTAATGTTAGCATAGCTAGTGCCAGCAAAACTAATGTCAGCATAGCTAATGTCAGCATAGCTAATGTCAGCATATCTAATGTCAGCATATCTAATGTCAGCATAGCTAATGTCAGCGCCTACCAACCACATTTCTAAACTAGTATTTTTGCAAAGGGTTTCATTCAGATGTTCGTGAATCACATGAAATTTAAATAATAGCGCTGTAAAATGCTAAAGTTGGATTAAATTGAAAATGTTGCATATTGTGTCAATAGTTTTCAATAAAAGTCTGATTATTTGTGATTAATTATAGATCCTGGAATTAACTTGATTGAAGATTTTAATCAAGACCCACTGCTAATATCTTTAAATGAGACATTGGGAAAGTCCAATTAAAGACGAGGAAGGAGAAAAAGGTGGATCTGGTTGACGTTTTTATTTCATGGTGGTAGGAACACAAGACAAATGTCATAAAGTTAGTAATGTTCAGGTCATGCCACTGTTACTCGGTGCGCTGCCCGATGATGAGGTCTGCACAGTCAGACTTAGTTTACAGAGGTCAGACATGGAGGATAATCCACATGGAGACATAAATAAGAAACAGAAAACAGAGAAAAACAGTAAATAGATTAAAAAAAACATTTTTGCAGAAACCCTCTGGGATCTTTTTTATGTTTGGGATTATTACTAATATTATCATTATGTATTACTCCATTTACATTATTGGAATGAGGCTAATACACTGGCTGAAAGGAAGGAAACAGTAAGATGAGGTGACGTCTTCATGGCCTGCTCACAGATAAGGTGGCAGGTTGTTTTTAAGGCAATTCAGTTTCCACCAAAGCCACACAGGAGCAACCCATTTGGGTTCAATTCAAAGATATAGCTTGTTAAAACTAAAAGCCAGTCTTGGGACACCAGAAAGGGGTTTCCCAGAGCATGGACACACACAACACAACTCTAAAATTCAGGGTGATGATATCGCTCCCACGTCAAAGTATATCAATCCATGAGTGTATAGACAAGTCAGACATGGCTCCAGTGTATATCACTAAAACAGAAACCTCCACATTTGCTTAATTTACACTTTTAAAACCGCGGGGGCTGTACAAAACACAACAAAGAAAAAAACAAGTGGCCTGATAATTTCAAAGAGAAACAGCAATGAGAAAGTAAAAACAGTAGAAGACCATTGATACTCCGTCACAAACAGGCATGATTTTAGTCTCAGAATATTGCCAAGGTTCTCATATCAAAACGAGTGTCTTTAAGTCAGTCAGCTCAGTTTATTGCGTTCGGCTCCGTGTTGCAACAGTCCGTTGCCTTGCTATGCTAACATGCAGAGTTCTGTGGGATTGTGGATGTTCTTGTCCATTTTTGTGGCTGTTATGGCTTCAGAACGTACCAGCTTCTCCTTCAACCCGTCACCCCTCTTACTCTTACTCAACAGCCGAAGCTAAAATCTGTTCCTCCAGGAATGTTCTCGGAATTAAAAAAAGGAAATGAATCAAGTCCCAAGCAGAGTTACGGGAGTTTGTTTTCTTTTTTAATTTCTCTCCGTGTCTTTTAGTGACAACAGCCGACTATTTTACAGGATATTCCCAGGAGTTGTATTCTTTCACCTCTCTGTCTTTCTTCTTCAGCCTTTGCTTTTAGCACCTCCTTAAGGTCAGATCCGGTAACAGCTCATCGTGTTCCTGCAAAAACTAACAGCTCCCAATAAACAAAACACTAAAGACCAAAAACAAACTAAAAAACCCACAACCTTAAAGCATAACCCCAATGCTGTACTTTCTGCAACTATAAGAAATAAAATACACTTTTGTAAAATTAGATATTTTTTTAGAAACAGAGTGTCAATAAAACAAAACAAAAAAATCCAGATTCTAACCAACACTGCAGAAGTGCATGCATTTATAGTGGTCAACATTAGTTCATCTGGTGATTGTAGAACAGAATGCACAACAGTACATGAAAAGCACAAGTCTCAGAAGAGAACCCATCTTACATATTCACAGTCTTAGGTATTATTTATATATAGGAGTCTATATTTATAACATTTATGGGTATCTATGATTCATGGTTAATGAAATGAGAGTCATTGTGGGACAGAGCTCTCTCCATCACGGCGGCGCGGTTGTTAGTCACATTTCAAAAACTAAAGGCTCTGATGAGAGTCGACTGGAGAGCGGGTTTATCGTTTCTTTCTTTCTTTCTTTCTTTGTAGCTGTGAGATGGGAGTCGATGGAGTGGCTGGACAGTGCACTTAGTCACTGTAGCAGCTATGTTGATATTTTATTAGGAAAATATAGCGGGCTGAATAATACCAGGACAGAGTGTATGCATACGGTGCTGCGGCTCTGAACAGGGAACACACAAAGATGTAAGGGCCATGCTTGGCACCAAGGCAAGGCAGCAGCCAGAGATCAGAGCTGTGTTCAAGTAATGAGAAATTAAAAACAAAACGTGTCGTTTTTCAGGTGACAACTAAATCAATACAATGAAAAAAGTTTTTTTCCACAAATATTTGGATATGGAAGAAAAAATAAAGAGTAGTGGAGATGCAAAAGAAAATGGCAAAAACAATTCCAACACAAATGAACAACATTTCATTATTTCCCCATATAAAAAGCGATGAAAAGTAGACAAAAATAGAAAATAATTACAGCAGGAGACATGGGGATTATGGAGGGAGGGTTTCTTGATTTGTTGTTTTCTCTGGTCTTGCAGTGCTCGCTCTCTTCCTGGTTATTTGGCTGCGGAGCAGTGTAGTATTTTGGGGCTGTTCAAGGCGTCCTCCACCAGGTGGACGTCCACCCCGTCCACCACCACGTCCTTGATGCAGCCTACGAAGCCAGTGCTGTAGGCCTTGGGCAGCCGTCGCGCCACGCCCAGCACCTCCAGGCCGCCTGACGAAGAACGGAGGGACATGAACACACAGCAACACACACAGCAACACACACAGCAACACACAGCAACACACAGCTACACACACAGCAACACACACCGACCAGGACACGCTGAGGATCTTCAGAGTAAACATCAGAACCTAACGATGCGTTGGACTACGTCTTTTCTGAAGATAGAATTAGGAAAAAATCTGTTTTTGTCAATTAACCAACATTTTTGGTTTCAGTGGTGATTGGACTCATCATTTATACCAACCTTTGTCTTTAGGTTACAACTCAGGTCAGAATATTGAAAGTGGGACAGAACCAACAGGACAATAATTCTGAAGTGGAAAAGGGGCAACACTGAGCTCCTGGAATGACTCCAACATCAACTGAAATACAGATGAATGAGAGAAAACTAACCATGTTTGCTGATTGAGTGCTTCCACCATAATCCAGCAAGAAATGTACAAGTTTGCTGAAAATGTGTGTGCTTAGCCGGGCAAGGGAACATTTATCCCAACAGTAAACATAACTTTAAATTAGAGACCAGTTCATGTTTTCTGGCTTCACTTGTTATAGAGGTTATAGATAAGAGAAAGTGAAATCCCTGAGGTCATTTTTGTCTCTATTCAGAGCTTCAGATGTCCTCAGTGTTTCATCACCGTGTCTTTAGTAAACTGATCTGGTGTAAAACTCATGCAGCCATCCTGGCAGGATGTGGGATTGGATCTGTGAACAAATTCAAGCTGAAAATTCCCTGAAAAGTTGCGCCGCTCCGAACAACCAGAGCGAGTGGTGGGTTTGTCAGGTTGTGTCTCAGCGTTTGATGTTTCACACGAAGGCGCCGCTGACAGACATGATAGGCTGACAGTTTATTTCTCAAGTCAAAGCGAAAAAAACTGAATAGCAGCTACAGAAAACGAAGCTATGACCAGGGGTGAAAATAGTTTTAAATTGTTGGCGGTACTATAACAAAAGTGTATACACACACACACACACATAGGTTTTCCCCTAGTGTATTATAAGCCTGGCCCCCCGCCAGGCTAAGTGTTGCTTGTTTATGTTTTTAGGAAAATAATAACTAAAAGTAATTTCTCATTTTTTAGCTGGATTGTGAGCATCTCTGTTGCTCTGAGCATTTCACTAGCAGAGCAGATTTATTCCTAAAGGATAGGTTTATAAATGATAATATATAAGTTTAGAGTTTTTTGCATTGAAAGCCTCTGTGCTTTGCCTTGTGCTGCCGCTGCTTTACCTCACGTTGCCTCAGTGGGGCCACGCATGCCTCCTTTCACTCAAACTGGACACAGGCTGACCTGTATGGATATTCCATCAACTTCCTGTGAGAAATTATTTTTCTTTGGAGAACTCTAGGTAAGAGTTAAACCCCACTGCGTTAGCTTTGGTTGCGCAGCTCAATGAACTGCAGGAATAACTTGTAGTCGTGAATTCAGAGGTGTGTGTTGAGATTTATCTTTGTGAACAAAGAATTATATGCAGCGTTTCCATCTCAACACGCTGCCCAGCGCCCAGTTCTGTCTTCCCTATAAACTTCATGTATGTGTTCCTGGTTCACCATTACCATTCTGTCTGTCTGGATCTGGAAGTCCCACAGGATCTTAGCTCTGGCATTCTCCACCACCTTTGGGGGTGTTTCCCACTTTGATCTCGGGGTTTCCAGTTCATATTCTGCACAGATGTTTCTGTACACTATGCCTGCCACTTGGTTATGTTGTTCCATGTACGCTTTTCCTGCCAGTATCTTGCACCCTGCTGTTATGTGCTGGACTGTCTCAGGGGCCTCCTTGCACAACCTACACCTTGGGTCTTGTCTGGTGTGGTAGATCTGGGCCTCTATTGCTCTGGTGTTTAGGGCCTGTTCCTGGGCGGCCATGATGAGGGCCTCTGTGCTGTCCTTGAGTCCAGCTTTTTCCAGCCATTGGTAGGATTTACTGATATCAGCCACTTGGGTTATTTGCTGGTGGTACATCCCATGTAGGGGGCTTGTCCTCCCATGATGGTATCTCTGGCACCTCAACCTCCGTTCCCTGTTGTCTGAGACATTCACTGAGCACATTGTCTGTTGAGGCTTTGTCCCTGATGTATTTATGGATCTTAGTTGTTTCGTCCTGGACAGTGGTGCTCACACTCACTAGTCCTCTGCCTCCTTCCTTGCGGCTCGTGTACAGTCTCAGGGTGCTGGATTTGGGATGGAACCCTCCATGCATTGTTAGTAGCTTTCTAGTCTTAATATCTGTGGCTTTTATCTCCTCCTTTGGCCAGCTAATTATTCCAGCAGGGTATCTGATTACTGGCAGGGCGTAGCTGTTTATCGCACGGATTTTTGTTCTTGCCATTGAGCTGGCTTCTCAGGACTTGCCTTATTCGCTGGAGGTATTTAGCTGTGGCTCCTTTCCTTGTGGCCTCATCGAGGTTGCCATTTGCTTGTGGTATACCTAGGTACTTGTAACTGTTCTCTATGTCTGCTATTGTTCCTTCTGGGAGTGAGACCCCTTCTGTGCGGATCACCTTCCCCCTCTTTGTGATCAGCCGACCACACTTCTCTAGTCCGAATGACATCCCAATGTCCGTGCTGTAGATCCTGGTGGTATGGATCAGTGAGTCGATGTCTCGCTCACTCTTGGCGTACAGCTTGATGTCATCCATGTAGAGAAGGTGACTGATGTTGGCCCCCATTTTTGAGTCAGTATCCGTAGCCAGTCTTGTTGATAATTTGGCTGAGGGGGTTCAGGCCTATGCAGAACAGTAGCGGGGACAGAGCATCTCCTTGGTATATGCCACATTTGATGGACACTTGTGCAAGTGGTTTGCAGTTGGCTACAAGGGTGGTTTTCCATAGCCTCATCGAGTTTGCAATGAAGGCTCTCAGAGTCCTGTTGATGTTATACATCTCTAAGCATTCAATGATCCAAGTATGCGGCATTGAGTCATAGGCTTTCTTGTAATCAATCCAAGCCATGCACAGGTTGGTGTGTCGGGTTTTGCAGTCTCGGGCAACTGTGCGGTCTATGAGGAGTTGGTGTTTGGCTCCTCTGCTATTTACACCGATACCTTTCTGTGCCATGCTCATGTGTTTATCCATGTGTTTGCTTATCTTGGCCGCTATGATGCCTGACATGAGCTTCCAGGTTGTGGAGAGGCAGGTTATTGGTCGGTAGTTGGGTGGGACTGGACCCTTTGATGGATCCTTCTGGATTAGGATTGCATCAGTGATCCTTGTATATATATATATATATATATATATATATATATATATATATATACACACAATATATTGCTCCTTTGTGTGTTTTGAAGTTTCTGTGCTGATTAATTTTTTTGCGAAGTGATAAAAGCTGGGTACCTCTTGAATTGCTACAAAATGGATCTGTATTTTGTTCAGCCCACTGGCTGCAATGTTGACACCACAAGATGCTATTAGACCTTCATGCATTGCAGTTTTCCATGTCTAGCATGTAACCATTCATTTTAGCTTCTAAACTGGTTATATTGGTCCCATGTCCAGACAGAGAGATAAACAGTAGGCCTGTTTGTTCTGAAAATCCAGCAGCTTCCATTTCGTCTTCCTGACATGGCGCCTCCTCACCCTGACTCTCAGACTGATAGGAGGAACCAAAGAGAAATGTTAAGTTAAAAGCACATCTTGTGAAGTTGGGATATTTTTCCTCCAACAGGTTCTAAAGGAATCACCTCAAACCAGATGTTCGACTGGATTTGATTTCAATGTCATTTGTGAATGTTAGCTTCTCATTCTCAACAGTGGAGCTGTGCAGGTTGAAAAAGGTTATCATTTTAGAGAAAATCCCATAAACATCAATATTTCCACTAAATAAGAGATGGAGATAAATAGCATGTTTGATAGAGGAAAAGCCTCTCCGACTCTGAGCTCAAAGCAACATGCCAGAGAACACACCGTTTTTAAAAAAATATGAGACAATTAACTTAATTTCACATAATTATCGCAGTAGAAGTACTCAATGAAACATATTTACCGTATTTGATGTTTGTTGTGAATTGCGTATACTCGCAAACGAATGAGGAAATTAGTCCAAGTTTGTCGTTTATTGAACGTTCAGAAATTACAGCAGCTGTGATGAACCACAGAACAGGTCAAATAACCCAAACAGGTGATCAATTCAAAACCACTAGTACCTCTTTACTCTCTGCCTCTCTTTGTCGTTTAAGCACACCCGTTGCCATGGTAACCATTCTAAACATAATATCCAGTCCGTTATGATATTAGGTTTTCAGGCGTGATATTTATTTTGTGATTGTTAATAAATGCTCCCTGAACACAGCGATGGTTGAATAGTTCATTTTAAACTCCTCTGCTAGTTATTTTGGTAATAAAACCGAAAAGCACAGAATTGCGCAACACCTTGTTAAAACAATAATTACTGAGATTATTATTTTTGTTGATTTCTTGTTGTATGAATGTTTTGATAAGCGAGCCAGATGACGACGCGCCGGTCTCAGCGTCCTGGCGGTTCAGTTTGTCACCTAATGCAGAGATTGGTCAAAACCTTCCGCGATCAACGTATTGCACCCCTGCTCTAGCAAAACACCAAGAGTTCAGAAACAATAATGGGAAATGGGAAAAAGGCTATTTATTAATCGATAAAGTCGTGTTTTAGATTATTCTTGAAAAGCTGCTCAGTCACGGCTGCTGAGTACAGCCACTGATTTTGTACAGCAGGCAGCCACTCCCCTCTCTTGCATGTACTGGGTACTGTTATATTGGTGTTTGATACGAACCAGACGTTGTGCTTTGCTCAGACACTTTTATTAAAGTCGCTCCTCACTGGTCTCCTCACACAGGTTACACACAGGTTACACACAGGTGTGTCACGAATGACTCGCTACTTCTGCTGTCCTATTCTTTACATTGATGCAATCACATATGTTCATGACTGCCATCTAGTGGACATAAACAATTCCTTCAATCAACACAGATCCCTGTGCCAAATCTTTTAGGGGTACAGAGTACCTGACCGTACCCTCATACTTTCACAGTGGCTGTGACAAAGGAGAAACAGGAGAGATGAAAGATGTTGACCACACAAAACAATAAGAACTAATTTGCTCATTATTGTAAACTGACTAATAATTTAAAAATAAGCTAATTATCTAAACCTGAAGTATTTTCTGAAAGAAATTACAATTTTATGGCACATTCTAGGAGATATATGTTTGTTTTTTGAAAAAACACAAGAGATTTATGGACTGCCTTTGACTTAAACTAGAAGACCCACAGAGACCAGTTAAACCTGGACAGAGACATTCCAAACAATTTGTAAAACTTTTACTCTATTTGTGAAAAAACAAAAAGATATGACACTTTTTGTCAAGTCTTAGGAAGCATAATTACACATTCAATAAATTGTTGCTTAGTGTTAGCTGCTAACTGCTAACAATGTTGGTGTTAGCTTCCTTTCTGACTGTTGGCTTTCCTTATTACTTTATTACTTTTGTCCCTTTTCTTCTCCAGCTAACCTCAAACCTGCTGAAACAAAAACTAAAGAATTACTAAGCCCTAAAAGACTTTATTTCCTAATTGCTGTGTGAGCTACTTTTCAAAGTCAGCAGATTCAAAGTTGCCGTTAGCGCCTTTCTAGCTAAATCAGCATGAAACATCTTTATTCAGCATTTCTGCAGTGCTCAGCCTGCCTGTTAATGTTTTACCTGGCTGCCATTGCACCTCGGTTTGTTTTTTTCCCCTTCTCAGGTTCTTTACATTGCTGTCCTTTCCCCTATTAATCGGACTGGGAGCCTCAAAATCAGAAGTCAACTAATTTCATGCAATTTACAGATGAATAATGAACGGTGAAAAGAGATTTAGGATGAAGAAGCGCTGGTGATAGGAGGCTGTGTGAGGATTAGCTATTGGTGCTGCAGGGCTCCATCAGCGCCTGTTCCACTGTGCTGCCTTCCGGTAGACTGCTGGGGAAGTCACGTAGACGACTGGAGCAGTCAGGTAGACCGCTGGGGCAGTCAGGTAGACCGCTGGGGCAGTCAGGTAGACCGCTGGGGCAGTCAGGTAGACCACTGGGGCAGTCATGAAGACCGTTGAAGCAATCAGGTAGACCTCTGGGGCAGTCAGGTAGACTGTTGGGGCAGTCAGGTAAACCCCTGCGGAAGTTATGTAGTCCGCTGGGGCAGTCAAGGTAGGACCGCTGGGGCAGTCAGGTAGACGTGGGGCAGTAAAGGTAGGCCGCTGTAGCAGTCACATAGACCGCTGGGGCAGTCAGGTAGACCACTGGGGAAGTCAGGTAGACGACTGGAGCAGTCACCGCCTCAATTTTCTCAAAGTGATCTCTTTAAAAACCTTCCTTATAGCCAAGGTCAGCCCAAATTGAACTCCAGGTTGCCAGGTAACCGGCTGCTTGGTCATTTTGAATTCAGAAGAGGAAAAACTTTGGAGTTAGTCAGAAACACTTTTTCATTTCTCACCTCAGTAATGAAAAGAAATTTTCTGAAAACACTGCAATCATTTTTTTCTGCTCTTCCTCCATAATAAGTGTATTATTCCTATTTGGCAATGCTGCACGAGTAGTTAGAGGGAACTAACACACACACACAAACACACACACAGTCAGAACTATTAGGAGTTGTAAATGTTGAGACCTACCTAACCAGAGCGCTCCGTCTGTGTCCAGCTGCGTGGCTCGGAGAGGAGATGAGCCTGTCACAGGCGCCTCGTTGCCCACCTGCAGAGAGCCGTCTCGAAGCGCCCTGCAGACCAAAACAAAGATGGAGGCAGCTTCAGGTCTCATGCATGCATCACCCAGTGCGTGACTCAACTCTGCTTATTAGCGTTCAACTTCCTAAAGATCAATCTGAAATTCATATACAAAAGATCACTATGAGGAAAGAAGAACACAAACACAGAAAGGAAGGAAGGAAGGACTGGAGTCTTATTTCAGACTGGGATCAAAGTGAAGTCAAAGCCCAGATGCTTTCTAGGCCGGTACGACGTTTCCTGTTAATGTGAAGCAGCAAATCTGTCTCCATCAAATTACTTCCAGCAAAGTGAACATTCACATAGGCTAATGCAGCGTTCTAAATTAGCCTAGCAGCTGATGCTGGAGGAGCTTCACTCATTGAGGCGCCTCCTTTCTGCACACGCTCATCAAATCTGAAGACTGCAAAAATTAAAACTCACTAAAGAAAGTCTCCAGCCGAGAGTCATTAAAAGTGAGGCACAAACCGAAATCTGTGCAGCTATGTGAGCTGCATGCTGCAGAATTTTGCTTCCCAACATTATCTCTAAATCTTTCAGCATCGGCTGTAAATAGGAGGAAAGCCTGGGATGAGATCCGTTTTAAAATGGATGTGAGCGGCCTTTTGAGGATCGATTGTTCTCGCCTTAAATGACAAAAACCAATCTAATTATCCACCCAGAGGTCCGTTTGAGGTGAAGCTGGAAACAAATGTTCTTCTGCGATAAAGCAGAGAACATGCAGAAGGTGGTAAATAGCTCTTTTTCAACCCTCACACTGTTAATTTGTTTCTAATGAACAAATCAATTAAAGTGACATCACTGTGCAACAAAAAGGTGCTGCTCGCTTTTTGAGTTTTTCCACTTGGAGGAAGATTATCCATAATTTGTGTGGGTCAGAGTGGGTCTCCATGACAGTGATGGCTGCCTGGATTAAACATGTCTATATTAGATGAACTACAGAATGAAATAACAGGAAAAAACAAACCAACAAGTGCTGCTAAATCATCAATATTATGGTTTTAATAGGACAAAATCTACAAGAGAGCCAGCTGATATGGAAAGAAGAATTATTTTCATTGGCAACACATTTAATGATAATCTAGAATATTAAACAGAAATAAATGTTTTTATTATATTTCAGTGAATTGTCCTGTTTTAATTCAGAAGTCTGTAATTTATGTTCATATTTAACTTATCTAACAGCCAATATGACATTATGCAGCGCAGCAAACAATGCCTTCAAAATGATTTATTCACTTCTCCACATTCAGCTACAAACCTCTAAATATTTATTGGGGTTTTATGTAACCACATAAAGTAGTGCCGTGTAAAATTGCAGGAAAATTATTATATTTCACTTTACAAATCTGACTTCCATTAAAAAGTGGTTAGAAAAAAAGGAATGTTTAAGAAACAGTCCTCTTAAATAAAGGTTTATTTTAATTTCTGCAATAAAAGAAACAGTGAATATAGTAAAAAGTTGCTTTGGTCAGATGAGACCAACATGAAACTTTTAACTGAAAATAGAGGAAAGCTGGCCCTGCACTTTAGACTTAACGCAGCAGTGAAACATGACGGTGGCCCTGTCATGATGCGGGAAGGTTTTCCTCAGAAAGGACAGAAACACTGATTAAAATGAAAGAGATGGTTGGAGCTACAGAGAGGTGGAGCTGATTCAGCAAAGTTACATCCAACTGTTTTATCAAGAAAAATATAAATAAATAGATTCTACAGTTTACAGACTGTTTATAAAAGCATATTCACAGTTATGCACTTCTTGGTCAGTCGCTTTACATCCTAATAAAATGGATTAAAAGTGAGCCAATATGCTCTGTGAGCAGGTTGGGATCTTCTATGGGACAAAATGTAGAAAAGACATTGTGGTTCCAACACTTTCTGTGCATGCGTACAACAGTTCTGCCTCTTGAATCTTGTTCTGCAGAGTGTGCAGACATGTTGGGCTGCAGCAGCGGTTCTCCGTCTGAACACTGATCACCATGTCTAAGCTGCCTCTTCCACACTGCGCCTGTCTGTTGTGTGAAGCTTCAAACGTGGGCGTGACCGGGCATGAAAGCAGCCTTAATCTGAAACTAATCAGAGTCATCAACTCGGAAATAAGCGGCGGATTCAGGCAAGATATCACACAGTGAGCTGAAACACAAAGACATACGGATTCAGTCTAATCCTCCTTTAACTGAACAAGGAAGAAAGTAAGAGAGAAAGAAAGCTTCTGTTGCTGATTCCATTTTTCTTACCTGCTGGCTTTGATGCGTATCCAGCGGTTGGTGTCAACACGCACCGACGAGCTCAGCACCACAGCCTTGGACCCCAGGTCATAGGTCATCTGGACCCGGCCATCCACGATGGCCAGCGCAATGTAGTCGGAGCGCTCCACGCCCTTCCCACTCCACAGCAGCAGACCCTGCGTGGCCTCGGTCCGCACGCTCAGCTCAAACTTGTTGACCAGCAGAGCCTTTTCACTGGGAGGACACGGACAGCGCATCAGACCCAGAACCAGACCCAGACCCAGACCCAGAATCAGAACCAGAACCAGACCCAGAATCAGAACCAGAACCAGACCCAGAACCAGACCCAGAACTGGAACCAGACCCAGAACCAGAACCAGACCCAGACCCAGAACTGTAACCAGACCCAGAAACAGAACCATAACCAGACCCAGAACTGGAACCAGACCCAGAACCATAACCAGACCCAGAACTGGAACCAGACCCTGCATGTAGCAGCTGCATGAAGATGATTAAAATACCTGAAAATAAATTCATCTTTATTTGCAATTATTTCATCTGTTTGGTTTGTTAGAAAATACAACTTCAGTTTGATTGGTTATTTTTGTTTAATCGTGACGGTGCATATTAATGAATGTAATATAGTAACTATACCGGATTTAGCAAAATGCTCATTTTCATCCATCGCCCCATAAAACAAAATCATTCATAAAATTTTATAAATAAAAATAAGAAATTCTACAAAAATAAAAACCACAAATAGAGTCAAAAAAACCCAGATGACGTCACTTTGCCACACCAGGAGTCAATATGAAGTCATTTTTCACACGTTCATTCATCCAGCCAGAGTTTTCATGATCTGATGTGACCAAAGTCATGAGTTTCCAATAAAAAGAAGTCTTAAGAAAACCCGTTAATGTTTGTCATGGTAGGACAGAAGAGACATTTTGGAAACAACTCATTGATGTGGCTAATCTCTGATGGTTGCTATGGAAACGAGACCAAAAGATGCTGCTCTTTCTGCAGTTCTCCAGCACAGAGCTTTGAAGGGCTTCTTTTCTATTCTCTGTGCTGCTAAGATGAATATATTGATGTTCTATACTTGTCTCCTGTGGGAACAGATTGTAATGGTTTACTAATTATGAGTCTGAGATTATATAGGTACTAATCTTTGATTTTAACATCAATTACTTCTCATCTTCTCACTGAATAGATTCTTTTAAATTAAAGGCTGGATTTTACCCTAAATCACTGCCGTAGTCAAATATGTACTTGGAGGAAAGTACACATCACAACCAGGAATGTTCACAAATCAGCATTTTTTATACATGATTTTAATGTATTTGCTGTTAAAATCCCTGAAATTTGGGCTGTGAGCCAAATTCTAACAGCATTCGGGTTGTTTTAAAGAAACTCAGACGAAGCTCTGAAGTAGTGGGTTCTGTTTCCCTGTTAGCCTTAGCAACATTACTGAGGCTAAGCTGGCCAGCCATTAGATCTCCCGCCTCTTCACCCGCTGCAGCATTGGGAGGGGATGAGCTGATTCCTCTTTCCTTAAGAGGCTTCCACCGCCTCAGCTGTGCAGAGGAAGACGAAGCGCCTGGAAGCAGCCGCCGCCGCCGCATACAGAAACACTTAGAGGGAAAACGCAGCCAACGCAATCCTAATGTAAACAGGCGGATTCTCTGCAACTGTTCACTCGTCTGGAACGGATTCTGTTACTTTCAAACCAAGTCTACACAGCAAGACAAAGACAGGGTGAGGAGGACGCATACAGCAACCGAGTATGGGGAAAAAAAGCAGAATATTATACGAGACACATGAGGAGAGAAAGCAGCTGGCACACAGAACAGCAAACAAATGAAAGGAGAAGGGAGGGGCGCGCTCCTGAATCAGGATTCTTCACTATGAAAGCAGTAAAATCTAAAACTATTACAGGCCAGTTCACCTCAGCAGATGTTTGCAAAAAGCAAAAAACAAAATCAAGAAATCCATTTTTTCCCTTTACTTGGCAACCGATACACCCCTTATATCTATCTAAAGCTGCTGAGGTAAACAGATTTAAGAGCATCACATTTTCTTTTTTTTTTCCTCAAAGGGAGAAAAATAAATGTGAACAAACAAAAATGAAGCCTGGGTGAACCTGACTCCTGGCAAGCCCTCAAAGACTTTACAAGGCCCAGTAAATCTCTCCGCAGCAGCTTGTCAGTGATGAGGTCAAGGTCATTAAAGGTGCAGAACGTATGATGAATAAAGCAAGGCTGGCACTCAGCGCTCTGAATCCCACTGCACTGCTTCCTGCTGCGACGCTGCTGCTTTCTGGGCATCATCTGCTGCTCACAGAGGGAACCCACACTCTACCACTAGGTGGCAGGAGTGGTCAGAGGAAAACAAGCGGCTGAGAAGCTGATCTGGCAAGTTTTGTGCCACACTGTTAGTCCGGAGTTACACTTACAACAGGTGGAGTTTGTCTCATTTTTATTTTAATGCACTGAGCCCAGCAGACCTGGAGGTGAAGGAGCGGATGGGCAGCTGATCAGCATCAGGCCTCTGTTACTGATCACATCATTCACACATGATATGATCAATAACAGCTAACTACAGAAAATGATGACTTGAATTTTTTTCACTATTTCTGGCGCCCTTGCTAGCATGGCGTCCCTATGTGTTGCATGTAGTGCATACTCACTTTTCTGCACCACTGGTTACCATAGCATTATATGCTAATTCAGGAGACACACTATATCGGCGCTAACATCTTTTTTGGCCAATTTCAGAATATTATTTAAAATATTGGTCTGATAAATAAATCTGGGGCAATTTAAATGTGGGTTTCTCTGCCTCCTGCTGGTCATAGTCTGTCCTACATTCTTAAAATTCAAATTTGTGCAGCCAATTATTATTTTTAAAATGTATTGATGTTACATGTAGTATCATCAGTGCCCTGGTTCAAATGTTTTTGATTAAAGTCCAAAGTGAATCAGACATTCCTGCCTGTGAGGCAGTAGATATATGGATATGCATGTCAGAAGAGGCTGTTTGACATGTAAGCATATAAAAATGATCATTTGGTGACTTTTTAAATAGAACAGGAGGCTTTAGGCCTGTCAAAGGTCAAGGAGGGGTTGTCTGGAGAGGAGCTGAGGGATGAAACAAAGGTGGCATACAAGTATACAGGGCAAAGTTGAAAAGCTTTAAGAGACTCACCTCTGGTCGGACGGGTTCTCCAGAGATTCGGGACTTAAGGGAGCAGGGAGAAAGTCATGCAGAGGAAGCGCAAACAGGGACAAGGAAACAAGGAGGAGGAGGGAGGAAGGAAGGAAGGGAGAACACTGTGAGCACAGCGCCTCACAGAGGTCTCCCTTAGAGACCCAGAGCTGCAAAAGCCTAATCTGCTGCACTCCTCCATTGACCGCATGGAGAGTCCAGAACAGCTGCTGTGAGATTACAGGAAGAATCGGCCCTGATAACGCGGACGCTCCTCAATAAAACGGAACAGTCAGGATGGAAGCAATAAGAAATATCCTAGCTTTTCAAGCTTGTTTTTTCAAAGATAAAGTACATTTACGTCAGTCAGTGACTGGCTTGAAAGTCAGCGTCCAACTATTGAGCAGTCCCTTTTTATTTATATATATATATATATATATATATGGCAGCGCACACCACAGCGCCACTGCAATTACCTTCTGCTGAGAGATGAAAGCGCTGCATGAAAAAAATTGTCCGATTGTCAAAGAATGGGGTCAAACACAGTATCAGATGAGTCATGTGTGATTCGTCAACCTTGAAATGAGTCCAGCCAATCGACCGTTCGAAGACACAGAAACGGCACCCGAAGGTGATAGTTTGACATTTTGGCCTTTTTACTCCCTACTTAACAGATGCTGGAAAAAAAAAGGTATTCATTATCTTGGTAAAATGAAATCCTACTAAATTGATTGGTTTGCCTTGATCCATGCCCATTGTGGTTGCTCTTAGCAACTGTAACATCTATTAAACTTTGAGAGCCTGGCTCCTAGGACTACTGTCCCTCTAGCTAAGTGAGATTGAGGCCCAGGCCGCCCACTGTGGAGAGCTCTCCACTGGAGCGCTGCTGTACACAGGCAGATAAATCTGTGGTTAACATGTCACAGCCATGCACACTGCCGGCTCTGTAATTATTCAAAATGACAGTTAGAGATCTGGAAAAAAGAAAGTGATGCAACACAAACTGTGGTGAGGAATGAGTTTTCAGTCGGCCTGATTGGAGCCGATTTCTGCTGCAGCGCCTGGTTTACCTGCTGCAAGACCCAGCAGGCAGGTTAAGAAGAGCTTATTTCATTCATTACACTGCTAAGCTAACCATGTAGCTTCTCTCTCTTTAGTGGTTCAGAGGTAAATGAATCATTGCAATGTGCTGTCTAAGGATTATTTGTGCAAAACTAATTGTGACATGGAAGGCAATAAATATTCAATAAATTAGAGCAAACGTCTGATGGATCTCGTTTGTCAGATTAAAATGACTTTTGAAAATAACCTTTTACACACTTTTAATTAAGTCCACATTTCTGTTTCTAGAAATAGTTTTTCCATTTTTTTGTAGGCATGTGCATTTAGTATATATTATGTATTGCAAATAATTTATTAGGAATTTTTTTGTGCTGTCTCAAAAAATTTCAATTGATGACAAAACTGACAGTATTACATTTTATTTTTCCTGTTTTGTCCACTGAATCACTGAATATCAGCAAATAAGGAAACACGACTAAATGCTGTTACAGCAACATAAAGTCACATAAATCATCCTTTTTAAGGGAAGTGGCGTCCTGACCATGCCCGTTTAAAAGCTGAAGAATGTTTTTCAAGGACAATGTTTGTGGTTGTAAAGTCATAAAGTTAGCTAAATAAGAGGTAATAAATAGCTTTTGAATCAAAGTTTTGTCATTAACGTAACAGAACTGCAAATTATAATGATAAAATTCTTTGTCCATTTTGCCTCCAGACATCATTTGTATTCAATTATTCTGAAAAATGTGTTTCACTTGATGATAAGTTCATTTACTGATTCCTCCAGTTAAACTTCCGTCTCACGTGGCAGACCCTCCACGTAGCTCCTCCAGACTAGTGGCAGCAGCAAGTAGCAAACAGCTGTGTGTCTGCTCAGCTCATTATGGGAGCTGCTCCTCAATAAAGCGCTGGCAGAAACGGCTGTAAACTGCATAATGAGAAACATGGCTATGATGACAGACCAAAGGCAGACTAATGCAAAGAGCAGGAGCTTCTGAAAGAGACAGAGCCCCGATTTCAACCCTTTCAAGGCGTTAAGTCAAGTTTCATTTAAGTCATATTTAAACGAAACATATTTATAACAACTGAAGATAACATAGTTACTTCATTCTACTATGAAATGGCTCTATGTAGCTGTAAAGCACACAACACTGTCCCTTTAAATCAAAGAATGTTCATAAGTCAGAATGGTCCAGTCAAAGCCTGGGCTGAAATACTGTGGAAAGGCTTGAACGTTGATGAGCACAGAACCTCTCCATCCATTCTGAGTAAACTACAGGTTGTGTTTTGTATCTTTAATGAAATTATCTTTAATTTCAGACACATGCAGAGTCTTTAATGTTTCAGACTCTGCATGTGTCTGAAAGTCAGTGAAACCTTTTGGACTGGACTGTTTAACAGAATCCGTCTGTAATCCACTAAGTTTTAGGTTCTAACGCCATGAAATCCAGAAGAGTTCAGTCGTTACGAACACTCTGGTCTCCTCCTCAGTCATCCCCACCTAAAGTACTCTGCAATTCATTGCGTTTATGAACGAGTTATAATATGAATAAATAATTGCACAATCATGATTCGGCAATTCATTTTCTCTGCTTGAACACAAAGTTTATCATGCAGACATTCATGCTTCCCTTTGCATTGGAAAAAACAAAAAACTGACTGCAAATGTATTCCAAAATAATTCAATGTGTCAAATTAAAAGATGGAAATGGAGTGAGTCTTCATGTGAAGATCTGTGAAAGCTGAATGTACTTTAATCTTTTAGTTTGGGTTAACTGAGTAAAATAAAATGAGTTGTTCTGTTAGTTGGGCTTGAACTGAACACCAGACTGAGTCTACTTACTCTGGGATCTCATTGGTCAGTTGGCTTGAAAGGAGAAGACAGTGAGGGACATTCATATGAGACACAGACAGGAAGTGGACATCAGATAGAGGGACAGAGACAGATGCACATTAAGACACAGAGTGACTGACAGACCCCTAGTTTTCACACAGCGCAGTGTTTGTGTGAAGAGCAGCGACCATACGCCTGCTGCCTCTGTTGCTTCATCACTTCTACACTTTATGCAAACCTGGAGGCGACCAAAACACAGAAACTACATCATCATTTGTGTCTTCAGGTTGTTGTTTGTTTTTGTCTCACAAATCCGTCTCTTTCCTTGAGCTGACAAATCTTCAGACTCCTGCTGGATAACAGAAATTGATCCAATCAGGATAATAAGTCGTGCGTTCCTGTTGTCCGGCGGCAGCGGCTGCAGAGCGGAGCGGAGCGGCGAGCCGGCAGCTCGGGGCCAGGCTCTGATTGCTAAGTGTCTGGCTAATTAGAGAAATCCTGTCAAAAGCGAGGCAGGGTCGCCCACAGACACAGAGAGAGCTATTAGCCAGGCTCTTAGTTTCCCTGAAGCCCTACTGCTGATGATCCCATCACACTCACCAGGGAGGAGACGGATAGACACCACGGTTATTTGGCTAATAGCTGCTACTGTGGAGATGAAGCTTAAAAAGACGTTCTTCTCCTCACCTCCTGGTCACGGCGTTGTGGTACTCGATGAAGGTCCGTCCGTCGAAGGCGATGGCCTCCGTCTCTCCGGCCGACTTCTCGTGGATAGCTGGCAACAGACAGAGAAAACACTCAAGAGGCTGAGACCACACCAAATCGATGAAGAGCAAAGGGGTTGGCTGGATTTAATCACCGTGAGAGGGGACAGCGACTGCATGCACAAGGTTAACGCAGATGATGAAAGGGACGGGCAACCCCGCTTCCTTTCATGAATATTCAGCTGACACCTTTAATCATTTTCACAGCTGATCTTTTACTTTGCCAGCAAAGCAGCGCAGCAGCCACATAAAAGCAGCATCATGTATAATACTAATATTATTTGATAGAAAGAACAGAGGTCTGACTGATGGACATGTACCAGGATCCAACTGGCCTAATCCAAGCCCTGCCTATAGAAATTATTCTTCAGGGCTTTGGAAATGTCTATCAGTTTGTTCCTACTTTAGACCAACAAACTGCTTTTAACTTCAGGACAGACAATCTGGATGAATGTCCAAAAGTCAGTTTCAAATGATGAGTTTCTATCTGTGATAAACTTGTCCCCCCTTATAACTGACTGATTCACCCTGGTGCTTCACTGCAGCAGTAGCAGTGTTCTCTATCTGTATGAAGGAGTTCAGACCAACATATGAAACATGCTTTATTTCACCCACTTGGATGTTTTGGAGTGTGAACCCTGGCTTTGGGTTCCTCCATTACAACTGCATCTAAGTCCAGAGAATCTTTATGTAGTTTATGTTTCATCCAGTCAGAGGTAAACTTTCTGGAGTGATGCTGGTTCTGTGAGCTGAAGGTCCAAACTAAGGTCAGGTTGTTCTCCTTCAGTATCATCATCAGACCATCGGACCAGGTGGACTCGCACCTTTCTGACAGGTGTGAGTCAGACCTCTGTAAATCTGTGACGCTTTTGTTGAGCTGTGGTTTAAATCTTTTCATTGTTCAGGCTTTAGATGGTGTTCTGGATGTTCTGGTTCTGGATGTGTCTTTGATTGTGCAGTAATCTCAGAATCCCGTCCAATCCTGGGAAAGTTCACCATCTTTTTCTCAGATCGTGAACCTTAGTCTGGTGGACTGGTGCACTGTCAAAGGTCAGTGGCTTTGCTTCTCATTTCTTCTTGAACTTCTTTTGACCTGGACGCTGTGTCTGTAATTCATCAGAGGGAAGAAACTGAACATTTCTAAGGGAAAACCTGCAGCTCACAGGGGAATACGCTCCATTTTTCTGAGGTGTGTGGTCCATTCTAGTTTAATAACTCTACATCTTTTTTATTACAACCATAAATAGCACCAACAATTGATGAAAATCTGTTTTCATCAATGGTCCTGGCTGATTTGGCTGATTTGCTCCAAACAATAGGAAGTAACATGTCCTATTTATAGTTCACATATTTGCAACATTTTAAAAGTTTGCTTATAAGCTGCATAACAAGTGGATGGAAAAATGTGATTTCGAGGTTTGCACTATTCTCAGATATAATTCGATTAAATTGTCGTAAATTTTAATCAAACTTTTTAAATGTGCCTCCCAAAAAAGAAGGAAAAAAAAACTCTTCAGTTTGGAGAGATTTGACAAAGCAAAGCAGAATGGAGCTTCATCAGACATTGGCACAAGATCTGTAAAAACAAGATGCAGCAGAGGCTGCAAACAAGCGTCTTAGAAAAATGACTTGCTTTTAGAGTTTTGCTGCGCTCGTCATGCTGTCAGTCTGGAACAACTGAAATAATTGATTGATTCTGCAGGAGTGGCAGTGACCTGGTCTAGGTGAATAAAACTAAATCAGACATGTGGTTAATAACAACTGTTCTATCGTTTAACATGGATAGAACTTTCTCATAAGGCAGTAACAGCAGTAAATGCATAAGCATGTGTGCCGTTACAAAGACCGCAGCATGATCTCCATCCCGTCATCTGGATTCTGATCTCAGCTGGTCAGCCGGCTAAGATCAGGCGAGACAGAAATGTAGCACAGGAAGCAGCGACTCACCGTTCTGACACGCGTCCCCTGAGAAGCCACTGGGACAGGAGCAGTCGTAGCCGTCCAGCTCAGGGTGGCAGCGGCCGCCGTTCTGGCAGGGCTCCTGGAAACACGGATGGCCGTGGAACATGGCCACGTTACTGGAGTTCAGGGCGTTCTCCTCCCGCAGGATGGGTGTGCTCATCAACATGATCTGGAGGCAGAGGCACAGCTGGAGGTCAAACTGAAACGGTTCAGGTCTGTCTCTCTGTGAGACATTTAATGAAGCAAACCTCACATGTTTTAACGTCTCACCTCTGAAACACTGTTGGATACATTACCCAACATTCTTGCTGGACATTAATAAAGACACAGGGAGACGGTTAAATTTTCTTATGCAATCTTCCAACTGAACGGAGAACTCTGCCCAGAGACATCCCGTTACCTCTGTCTCCGGACCAGTTCTAACGTGCTTCTCTACAACTGCATATTTTATTACATTGAGGCGTAGCTTAATTACAAACATTTGCATAGAAGGAGTGGCCAACAGAATACACATTCTCAAGGTACTGTCTTTGCATCTCCTCAGGTTACAGTTGTTTGTTGTCTCTCTGGACCATAAAACTAGAGTTTCTCACGACTTCTAGCCTTTGATCCGCTCTCCTGCTAGGTGTCAAGTCTTTCCCCCTGGTTGGCATCTGTGGTTCATTTGTCCTCCTGTCAGGATAATTGAGACTGTAGGCATTCTGCTCCGTTCCCGGGATTCTCTGGTTCAGTTCCCGTCCCCCTCTGGGGTCGTAAAGTTCAGTTCCCAAGACTCTGGGTTGTATCCAAACCACCCATTCTTCCTACCAGGCGAACTGTCACCCTGGCCATCCGTCTCCAATGTGACAACCTCATTGCTTCCTTCAAAGATAATAGAAACACAGATCCCAGGGGCAAACAAAGGATTCTCAACCCTTATAGTCTCTTAATCTTGAATATTTATAGTTGTATTTATCTAAAAACCTAACAAACACACAACCACTAAAAAGGTTGTGGCAATAATATGTTATGATTGTTCTTAAAATCCAAGAGACAAAGTAAGAAACTAAAAGGTTTATACCACAGGTTTCAAGTTTGTATCTGCATGACACTATGAACCATTTAACACAAACAGAAATCAAGTCTGAGTCTAGTCCTAAATGTCTTGTCCAAGTCAAGTCTCTGTCCTATGCAGTGTCAGACTCGAGTCCTTATGACTGGCAGAATTTATTATGTAATCTATGAACCTGAGCATCAAAACATTCAACAATAAATATGGCGCTTAGTGTTAAATGGACCTAAAATCGGGTTGGAGAACAGAACATGTTAGGCCACCACAACAAACAAACTTGGTTCAGACCTGAACACAGACAACATTTACTTCCCCTCAGAGTACATTTAAAAGTTAACACCAAGTCTGATCATTCTATCATAATCTATCACAACTTTCAAAACATGTTCCACTGCAGACTAGCCCAATTTGCAGCAGCAGAGAGCAAGTGTTTCATTTAGTTTTGGAGAACAATGCAGGCTTTTCAGTGGACAAGGCAGGCTTGGAAACTTTTTCAATGTTTTGATGCACTGGGTGATTTCTAGGACAAATATAGGCAGCCTCTCTGCAGGGGGCGCAGTGTTAGCAGGAGGCAAAGCAGCAGATACAGAAAACATGTTTACGGCATTCAGAGGCACATTGAGCAAAACTCAGGCAGGCAGCTACATACATAGAGAACTAATAGAGCACACAATGCAAGGTTTGGAACATACATTGCTTCTTAGAAGAAAAGTATATCTGAGCTTAGAACAACATCTGTTAACATTTAAATACAAATATGTATTAAATTCTGATCATCCTTTGCATTTCAGCTGGTTCAGTTTCTTGTCTTTATTGCAGCTCATCTGAACTTAACTCACATTAAAAATGAAAATCTATTTTTATTCGATTACTTTACAAAATGATTTTGTGTTTCTTTTGAATTGAGAGTGTTTATTTAAAGGCCATTGAGTTTATCCGTTGAAGGATCATTAAATTTAATGACTGAACACATCCTAGGTTACAGTGAAGCTGCAGATACCATGTGTTTCAGACAATGCTTTCAAAGCAACCAATTAAACGGCACATCAAAACTCAAATACATGCCGTCTTCCACATAATTAACAATTCCCCTGAGGCAAAGCACCACAAATGTTGCATTTTGTTTCTGATTGTCTCCAAACTATTGTGGAGGGAAAGTTTGGCAACAAGAACTCCTGACAAGTTCCTGCAAACATTTCCATCCAGCCCTTTGTTTTTTGACAGAGTTATTCTGGGAGCTCAGAGATGAGCTGTTTGCTGAGAGAAGGAAAAAAACTGGAAATTTGTCAGGGAAAGATCTGAGAGCAACAAAACATTCTAAAATTAACACTAGCTAATGCTAATGAGCAGAGCATTAGCTTATGATGGTAAAACAGCTAAAATCAGAGCGCTGTGGTCTGACAGCTGAAACCTTCTGGTCTGACTCCACAGCAGTTCACTGCGGTTCACTGCGGTTCACTGCGGTTCACTGCAGTTCACAGGAGTCACAGGAGTCACAGGGTGCATTGAGCAGCAGATTGTAAAACCTCTTATTTTACCTTCTGGATGGTTCCCTTGAATCCCTCTGTGAGTGCAGCAACTCTTGCTAGTTTGCTGTAATCGGGAGCGCCACCGACGAACAGCGACTCTTTCAGGTTGAGATCTGTGTGCTTGTTCTGTTGGAAACAGATGGGACACATCGAAGGTTTCAGAAAGTAAGACAGAGCTGACAGAGAAGATTCATTTCCATTTGAATCACTTCCATACCCAGTCAGGAGTTTGGTATTTTCAGAAAAAGACTTGAATGCTGTGATATGTGGTGGAAACCCAGGGAAAACGGTGAAAAGTTTTCACACAACCGAATTTCTTTCTGAAACATTGTCAGATTATAAACACTTCAGAGTAATTTACTGGGATTTCATCAGTAACACAGGGTTGCATGTAGTTGTGTAGTGAAGGTAAAATGATATATGATTTGGTAAAAACTGGAAAATAATCAACTGTTTGCAGAACTGCTGAAGAGTTCCCACACCACCATCATGTTTAGCAGTGAGACAACTCAAAATGTTCTGCATGTAAAATGAAAATGTTCAGAGCATCTTCATGCGCTGTGCATGTCTCTGCAGCTGCTCCAGAGTCACTATGCTCTGACTGTTCCTCTGTTTCTCTTAGCTTATGCTCATACAGCAGGTCTTTATGCTCAATTCCAATTATTTTTGGAGGTTTTGCGACCGCATGCCGATCTGATCCATTGGCTAAGTGGCTCAGAGCAACCTGCATGTCCAGAGGAGCGCTGACGTCACAGCAGCACTCTGCATATGGCCGTTCAATCAAAGTCTGAATAATTGTTCAGACTTTGAAAACAGTTGCATATCTATAATCAGATAGCTATCTGAAGCAGATATCTATCTGATTCAGTAAAATCAGATAGATTGTGGAAAATATCGGATCTTTTTGGGGTGATAAGATCAGAAGAAGCCAGATATGGGTCACATTTTACTACTGAGTGTAACTGTATCATAATTATGAATTATTTTGTGTGGGTCTATCACATAAAATCTCAATAAAATGCTCAAAAGTTGATGGCTGCAATGTAAGAGAATTATTGTAGGAGGGTATGTATACTTTTCTCAGGCCTCCGTGGCTCCATAGCCGAGGAGGTAAAGATACTGAATCAGCAGGGACTTTCATGCCTTTCACTAATCCTGCAACACTTCACACCAAATAAGTGACTTTTAAGTGATCAATTATCCTCTATGAGCCAGAAAATGGACAACAAAAGAAAATTAAGAGCAGGCTGCTCTTGTGATACGGATAGGTCTTTGCAGACCTCGCTAATGAATAGCTGATTAGAAGCGCCGACCTTTCCAACAGATGACAGTGAAGTCAAATTAATTGCCATTCATCTGGGCGTCACGGCCAAGAAATCTGATTCTTTCATTCAGAGATTTGAGCCCGGCGATTCAGATTAGACAGACGGTGATGTTGATGAGTCAGTGACGGTTTTGATTTATTTTGTACAGTGGTAACTGCCAGAAAGGGTAAGACAGAGATAATAACTTGGAGGCAGGGGAACAGAGGACGATGGAAAAGGACAAAAAAACAGGGCAGCTGGTTTTATTCAGGCAGCGATTCAGAGTGCAGGACACAGCGAGTCCTGGCCACGTCCAAACACCTGGAGCTGGCTGCAGCAGAGCGGGGTGGGAACTCTGAACCCTGGCAGCAGCAGATGGATTCTCGTCCATTTGTTCAGACTTTGCCAAAAGTTCCCACCACATGTTGGCCAGACTTGGTCACCTCAGGCAGAGTGTCTGACAGAGAGCCGACTCTCCCCCACTCCATCCACACATACCAGTGTCTTTACTGGGATCTGCTGTCATGGAGCAACACAGGGTGGGGTTAGGACAACAATCGTTCAAAATTAAATAAGTAAAGTTTTTGATTTATTTGATTTCAGCCCTCTTCTGTAGTATTTGCTAATCCCTAGCAGCTTTTCACACCTACAGGATGAAATTAAACCCATTGTGTTTTGAGCTGTTTTCATCTTTAGAGTCCTGCTGGAAGTTGAACCTCCAACCAAAGTTTTTTAGTCTTTTCAGCCACTAGCAGCTTTTTTTCCAGAATTACCTTGCATTCAGTTCCATCTTCTCATCAACTATGGTAAACTGTGAGTTTCACATGTGACTGTTACCATGTGAACTGATTCTTCCAGCTGAGTGGCGGCTCTCTGCTGCTCCTCCAGAACCACCAAGAACGTGGTTTGCAGTTCTGTTTCCAGATGATAGATTGAACATGCAAAGGTGATCCAAGCCTTGGATGTTTTATAATCTAATTCTACTTGAAACAGGTGATCTGCAGGTCTCAGAAAGTCAAATTTAAGTCTTCTTAAAACCTTTTGAATGCAAAAGGTCAAATAAAACTATTGACATAGGTTCTGGTTCTGGGATTCTGCTGTTTTACAGTTAAGAATAGAAAGTAAAACATCTTTGAGTCTTGTTTGTGGCTCTTGGCATTCAAGACATTTTAAGGCCTTTATTTATATGATTTAAGGTTTTGTTCTTCTCACACTGCAAACAGCCTTAACATACATGGAGCTCAGAAGGGTTTTTGCACATAGGGCACCGCCAACGGAAGTGAGGCAGCGGCAAAAACAAATGCAGATAATTTTACACTTACCCCTGGCAGGCGCAAAACAGCTAGATAGCTAGCAGGGGTCTTTCAGCAGCTAGTAACCAGTAGCCTGACCTGCCTCAACTCACTGCAGATGTCTGGGCATGACTCAAAACGTTTGCCATTCAGAGAAGTTTCTTGAGAAAACAAGAATATGTATGTGAACAAAATGTAATACTTGTGATTAACATCATTTTTATTTTAACGCAGGGAAATCTATTAAGGGGGTCTGAATATAAATGTGAGCCCTTAAAGTCAAACTAGATCTAATTTTCCTTAAGTTTCACACTTAAATAGTGCTTTATATTAGTCCATCAAATCCTTCTAAATTACATTGTAGTTTGTGATTGTTACAAAACACTGAAAAAGGTCAAGGGTCATTAATAGCTTGCAATTACTCTACCTGCTGCTGTGATTTTTAGGAACCTTTCTAAAACTCTAAAGGTTGTGTGATTTACAGCCATTCTCCGGGGAAAAGGGCAGCTTGTGTTCAGTGTTTTCTAAAAATGGGGAACAATTTACACGCGCTGGACAGGGATACGTTTGGCATGACGCTTTGGATGATGCAGCGTGAGTTTGGGTGTGTGTTGTCAGTGTGTGTTGTCAGGGTGTGTTGTCAGTGTGTGTTGTCAGTGTGTGTTGTGGTGTGTTGTCAGTGTGTGTTGTCAGGGTGTGTTGTCAGTGTGTGTTGTTGGTGTGTTGTCAGTGTGTGTTGTCAGTGTGTGTTGTCAGTTGTGTGTGTAGTGTGTGTTGTCAGGGTGTGTTGTCAGTGTGTGATGTCAGGGTGTGTTGTCAGTGTGTGTTGTCAGGGTGTGATGTCAGGGTGTGTTGACAGTGTGTGTTGTCAGTGTGTGTTGTCAATGTGTGTTGTTGGTGTGTTGTCAGGGTGTGTTGTCAGTGTGTGTTGTCAGTGTGTGTTGTCAGTGTGTGTTGTCAGTGTGTGTTGTCAGTGTGTGTTGTTGGTGTGTTGTCAGTGTGTGTTGTCAGTGTGTGTTGTGTGTGTTTGTCAGTGTGTGTTGTTGGTGTGTTGTCAGTGTGTGTTGTCAGTGTGTGTTGTTGGTGTGTTGTCAGTGTGTGTTGTCAGTGTGTGTTGTTGGTGTGTTGTCAGTGTGTGTTGTCAGTGAGTGTTGTTGGTGTGTTGTTGGTGTGTTGTTGGTGTGTTGTCAGTGTGTGTTGTCAGTGTGTGTTGGTTTCTGCAGGTCAAAGCTGACTCACCCTCCTGTCACTACAGAGGATTGTTCCTGCATCCAACAGAAGCAAGAACAGATGACAACACAATGGGCGGGTTTGCCTTAGCACTCTGCCATCCGTTTACATCCTCCTTGTTCTCGCCGTTTCCACAGCCACGCAGTGCGCTATGATCCCCCCCTGCCCACGCCGTGCTAATGAAGATGTCTCTTTGTTGCTTTTAAACAATAGCCATCGTGAGGATGACTGCCTCGCTTTCTCGCTCTCTGCCACCCGCCTTCCCGCCCCCGCAGCAGATGGACCGAGGTGAAAGCCAAACCGTGCTTTTCAAGAGGATCTCCTCTCTGCTGCCGTGTGTCATGTACGGCTTCTGAAACAGTAAAGTTTTCACTCACAAGTGGTAGTTTCAAAGCTGCAGACTTTTTTGTATTGGATTTTTTTATTGTAAGGAATGGAGGGGTGAGAGGACGAGTGAGAGGCTGAAATGAACGGGGGGATAACGTGTGACTGGGATTTGTCTCATTACCTTGCGTGATTTCTGATATCCAGAGAGCACATCATAGAGAAAGAAGAAAATAAGGAAGAAGAATGTTATTGGAAGAGAAGAGTACTACGTGTTTGTGCTCACAGAGGCATGCAGAGGAGAGAAACATTCACTATCACCTCACAAGCATCTACAAGAACATCCAAATATAGCACAGCAAACCAACATAAAGACAACAAAACATGAAGAATTCATGCTGCAACAAGGGTGTCCAATGTGCGTCCCAGGGGCCATTTGTGGCCATTCAAATGATTTTGAGAAAATCACAATAAACCAAATTTTGCATTTTTAATTTGATGAATTTTATTGCTGCTTTGAACACCACTGTTTTAACAGATATACAATAAAGCAGTTGTGCAAATAAGAAGCTGTCTCGAGTGGCCATGCATAAGGAAAAGATGAAAAGAATAAATGAAAAAAAAACTTCATGGATGAATGACAACAAATAGTGTCTCTTAAGTCCGCCTCATTCACTGACTGCTGCCTTTAAGTAAGAGGAGTGGATTTAGATTTCTCCTCTCCGAACCTTTTGAAAGTTTGGGTTTCGTTACTGCGGCAGCCTTGTCGCTCTTTGATATGATTATCTTTGATATGATTATTGCTCCCAGCACAGCAGACATGCGTATGCATCATGTGTGTTTTCTCTGCAGCTCTCAGCCCATGTAGCAGAGAATCCATCCACAGATTCTCAGCTCATCTCAGGTGTCTCCTGTTTCCCCTTCAAGCACACATCTTTGCTTCCCCTCACTCTTCTTTTAATAAGCTTTTCTGCCCATGTAGCTGGAGTAAAACACGATTACCACGCTGATTTTTGGAGGAGAAACAGAGGAGCGGAAAAAAAGAAAAAAGAAGAAAAAGAATCCTATAAAGTGTAGAAGACTACAGAGCTGACATAGAGCGTGTTCATAATCACAATCTGCATTCTTTGATGTAATTGGAAGACTTAGAGACTTATCCAGCAATTAGATCACCTTTATTTAGAGGCTGCTTCCTGTTTATTGGTCGAGGCGATGAGCTCAGAAATTTCATTATGCCCCTGTTGCTGCTGATATCTCTCCCTTATCTGCCTCCTCTTCCCCAAATGCAAAGGCACAATTTGATCAAATTGACTGTAAACCAGCAGTAAATGTTGCTCTGGGTTTTTCTGTATCACAACAGTTTTATCTGTTGTGATACAGATAAAGAGACGAGCGAGCCAAGCAGGCAGAAAGGTAAAGCTCTCAGATCTGAGTCAGCCGATCACTTAGGCCTTTCCTTCGCTCAGACAAACGGAGATACTTTCAGCTGATCAGAAACTCAAACTTGTTCAGATGGTAGTGCTCACCGCGTTGCACTAACAACAGGATTCTGTTTGTGTGAATGAAATGATTAATCATGATGAATCCATTATTGAAATGATCGCCAACTAATTTGGTGATCAATTAATTGTTAACTTTAGCATAGAGACTCAGATGAAACACTCATAGAGGTAGTTAAAGCAAAACTATAACAAAAATAGATACATTTCACATTTAAGATGGAAAAACCAACATGTTTTACCCAGAATCCCTCAGGGGGCTTAATTTGAGTTTAACCTGGATCAAGTTGTATTAAAATATTTCCTATTAAGCAGCTTTTCTGATCCAATTATTAATCAGTTAATCCAGAGAATAATCAGCACATTAGTCATAATCTATGTTGATATTTAATCTAGCCAAAAGTGGAGCACTTTTCACATGTTAGAAAGATTTTTTAATCAGAAATGCATTGTTTGCAACAAATGATCAATTATACACTAAAGGAAAACTGTTATTGCAATATAGGCAAAAATGTTTATTAGTTACAAAAGGAATTGGATTATTTGTTTACTGGTATCCTTTATTGTTTTTCTAAAATTGTATAAAATCAGCTTTAGGGGTTAAAGAATCAGATTTTTTTTGCCTGATTAATCATCAGTTTAATTGTATAGTGGATGAAGAAAGCTAAAAGTTTGATGTTTTCAGTTCAAATTACATCATAAATGTAACAAACTATTTAAACTTCCTCAAACGCTGAGCCATGTCTGCTTTTCATTTGTGCTGCATCACTACGGTGTGGTCTGGTCCGGCATTGTAGTCCATTTGTTGAGAAACAAACTAGGTTTATGTGACATATCTGGGCATATTAATGTTGCCCTAATGTCACTATGGATTAAGGAAAATCAAAAGTTGATCTGCCTTGCTGAGAGTGAATGGAGAGAATGAAACATCCAACACCTTTTAAATTCTGAGTCCTAGCAGTCCTTTGTAACTAGAATATTGTACATATTGATATGCTGACTGCTAGGAAATGGCATTGTGCCTAAGAGCAGCACTGCAAATTAAAAACAGAAGCAGCAAAAAGCCAAGAATGCGGCACTGATGGATTGAAGCACACAGATGAGTATGCATGGCAGAAGCATGGCAGAAGCATGGCTAACCACATGTCCAATGGTCCTGCATGCTGATTGGCTGCTCAGTTAGCTTGAGGTTTCTTACCGGGGACTCTCCTGAAGTTGCTTTCTCGTTCAACCGGATCTCGCCTTTGCGGAGGGAGCGCTCCAGCTTGATGGTGTTCCACACCTTCAGCTGCATCTGGTCCCTACTCCTGAACGACACAAAGACACACACTGGACGTCAGAAAGCAGCCTTCTCATAACCTAAACATTGACGTGCTGCAGATGTTTTTCTGTTGACGTGACTGGACCTGATAATAGCCGGTCCCTTTCCCAGATCGTAGCGAAACTCTAAGTAGCCATTGCTCAGGGACAGAGAGACAAAGTCTCCCTTTCCATCAGACTTCTGTCCGTTGTAGAAGATCAGACCGTTGGAGTCATTGGCCATGAGAACCAGCATCATGCTGAACTTTTGACTACATATAAGGAACAGACACATCCATGTTATCACACCCTGTAGAGCTACCAAGACGCTGCAGCCTAAGCAAGGTTAGTTGTGTAATCTTCATTATGAATTCAGCTCAGCCTTAAAGAAGCATGAGCTCCTTCTCTGCCCCAGGCACAAAGCTGTTGGAACTACGAAAACTACATCATGTTCGGTGTTATCCGTAATATTCATCTAACGCCGTGCAGATTTCACACTGAGACACGGGACTTACCGGAGATCATGCCCGTAGAGATGAAGGCCCTTGAGCTCCAGGTATGAGTCTCCGCTGAACAGAGGCATGTAAACGTCTCTACGCTCAGCCACTGCAAAACAAATACACACAGAGTCAAACCTACGACCTGCTCTCCTTCCGTTGGCGGCAGAATTAAAATTCAGGGACAGTCGGCACATCTTTGAGGGAAACCTGTCAGAGATGGATGTGTGTGTGTGTGTGTGTGTGTGTGTGTGTGTGCGTGTGTGTGTGAGTGTGTGCGTGTGTGAGTGTGTGTGTGTGTGTGTGTGTGTGTGCGTGTGTGTGTGCGTGTGTGTGTGTGTGTGCGTGTGAGTGTGTGTGTGCGTGTGTAGCCCCTGGGATTAAGACTTTCTCGCTATAGAGATAAAAAAAAGACAAGAAAACAAAAATCCAGAAATACTCATGCGAGAGCGATTACACAGCATGCCACTGGATGACAAAGAGCTCTGCAGACATGGAGAGTTTAACACACATCTGGGACCTTGGGAAATAATGGAGCTATTGTGTTCTGGCAGGGCTTTTTGCAAATTCATGTCTTTGCGACGTGCCTCCGCCTGGCTGTCTGGACTCATTAAGACAGGCACCGAGCCATCTTCTGACAAGTGGCCTGACATTAAAAATCATTCACGTGTCACCCGAAGGGAGAGGAAAATGTTTAAAAAACACCGTCTTTCAGCGCCACAGCATTTCCTAAACACTCACAGAAACATGCAGATACCTTTGCAGCTGGTAAGGCAGCTTGTATTTGTAATTGGCTGGGATTAGCAGAGTTGAGTCAGACTGGAGGAGGAAGACTGAGATGAGAAAGCTAATTAGCTATTGTGCAGAAGACTGCTAATTACAATGGCACCAACCATGGAAATGAGGGGCAAAAATAGGAACAAACTAAATTCTTTGCTAAACTAAACTCCACTGGAGCGAGAAAAGAGGCTCACAATTTACTTTCTCTAGCAGAATGTGTGTGTGTGTGTGTGTGTGCGTGTGTGTGTGTGTGCGTGCGTGCGTGTGTGTGTGTGTGTGTGTGTGTGTGGTTTTTTTTCTCTTCACCCATTTGCTCAGTCCGATACAAGGATCAATAAGACACAAGAGCTCAGTCAGTATTAGGAAAACACACAGTGGCTCAGAGCAGAAGAAAAAGAAGAAGAAAAAAGTTGGATAAGCAGAAGTTTTTCTATGCAACCTTTAGCTAAAATGACAGATTAATGAGCAAAATGAACCTGTTTCACTGAGGTTAATGTTTATGCTCTGGGGCATCTCTTACTTATACTTGAGTAAAGGGTTATATCCTTAGTAATTGCAGCAAAGCCATCAAAACCCAATAAACCAAGAGAGGCCATAACAAAGAAACCAAAGCTCAAATTCTTACCTCTTAAAAGTCCAATGGTGTATTTTTCTCCACTTACAAAATGTTCACTGACAATAAAAACGCAACTGGGCAATGAAGCATAGATTCCCACTGGTGGGTTTCTCTGACATTAGGAACCAACATGGCAGACAGAGCTGATCCATGATCCAGGACGGTGAAGCTGCAGCTTCTGCTGACTTTCATCAGCTTGAGACACTTTAAGAGGAACAAAGAGTTTCTCTCTCTCTTTCTCAAGTATCTTACAGCAGTAAGATACTTGAGTATCTTACTCATCCATGATCTCCCAACAGCAAAACTGTTGGGAGATCATAATGATGCTAATTGATGAAGCCCCCAAGTGACGAATAGAGCCAATACCAATCAATCCCAGACCAGGCTTACTAGCTGAATCCAAAAGTACAGATTCCAAATGCCTAGAATAAATTGACACAAGCGTTAATCGATGAAAAATAACATTTTTATTTTTTTGGCTTATGTCAGCTAATATGAATGAATGAAATGTTTTCATAATTGATAAACTCTTGCAGGATGAAGTTGACTTATGACAGCTGCATGTAATCTGTTAGTTCTGCACTGGGTGTAACAAAAGTCTCACAGCCTGTCAAACTATCAACTTTTCAAAGTCCTACATAACGTCTGAAGCAGCATCTGTAGCCGCGGCGCGATGCGGGCAGACAGCATGCAGAGACTGACTGACTGACTGACTGACTGACTGTCCGTCCAGATGGAGCAAAGGTGCAACCCGGAGGTTTGAAACACTTCATATTTGGTTATTGGATTAAAAACATGCAGATAACGATCCCACCCCATAATGATGGGGTGGGATCAGAGCATGAGGCAGAGCACATGAAGCAGACGTTTTACCTTTATTCTGGTTTAATGACATAACAGCAAAGAGAAAACCCACCATGACATGACAAACTATGTAATGTTTTGCAGCTCAGTCTGGCTAACAGTTTAAAAGGTGTTTGTGTCTGTAGGCCAGTTACATGCTGAGATCCACACAGAAACAGAGACATTTAATTTGTGCGGCAAATATAGCACCTGGAACCCAGTAGGAGCCAAAACTCCCCTGGAGTAGGGGTGCACTGATTGCAGTTTTCTGGCTGATCTACTAAAAATCCTGATCTGCTGATTCCAATCTTGGGCGAAACCAGTTTTTTTTGTCTAAAATGTTGCTAAATGGAGCAAGACCGTTAATGAGTTGTCAACAGTGAGATGACTACCGTTAACTGCAAACATACAGACCTGACCTGGTGGGCCGGTCTGTTAGTCTAACCTCTCTCACAGCAGAGCAGAAGAAGAAAACAGTTGATTTAAATGTCTTTGCTGAGGCTGATAAATTAGGTGGTTAAGATGTAAATATCAGCCGATCACCACTTTCCCAAAATTAAGGAAATGGGCACAGATAAATCAGCTGATCAATAAATTGGTCCATCCCTGCCCATCATTATAATTCACCAATGAAAGCAAGACCTCTTCGAAAAATACACTCCAGAGAGTGTATTTTTCGAAGAGGTCTTGCTTTCATTGGTGAATTATAATGATTCACATAAACACAGGGTGGAAGCACAGAGGAAAGGAGGTGATTCAGTTAAAAACCCTCCACTGTGAATGAATCAAGCAGCGAACTGCACTGACGAACCTGGTCGCATTATAGTGGAGATTCTAGCTTAGCATGTGCGCGCACGCACGCGCGCACGCACGCACGCACGCACGCACGCACGCACGCACGCACGCACACACACACACACGCACACACACACACACACACACACACGCACACACACACACGCACACACACACACACACACAGATGTGTCCCATTGTGAGTAAGTTCACCTTGAGGTGAGCAGCCAACAGGGCTCTGTAGCTGAGAGCAGGCAGCCTCATAGGGACCTGACTGGGTTCTGATGGGCCCTGGTCCTGGCTGCCACTCTGGCTGACTGACGCTGCCATTAATCACCGTGAGCAGGAGGACTGATGCCATTAGTCATCTCATTGATTCCTTTGTAAAAATAGCCTTTTGGAATGAGAGATGCTCATGCTCACGCAGCATCGATTTTTGTTCACCTCGATTTATTTTAATCACTCGCTAACTGAGGCTCAGAAGATGGAGGATACTCCCATCTGGTCTCCTTTTACTCCCAGAGGCTGGTGGCTGGATTCTCCTTTGTTTGGAGAGAGCATGACAGCATATTCTCCTTAATTTGCAGCATTCATGACAGCATCTACAGGGAGGGAAGAGCATAAGTAAACTTCATAACGCGACATTGCCCAAACTTCTAATGATGAACTTCAAAGGCAGCGGCAGCGCTGTGCAGTCCCAGCAGCGGGAGCTACACACCAACAACAAGCTGGAGAACAACACCTGTGGGCGGCAGGCAGGGAGGAACGGAGCGTCTCTGCTTCCTCACTAACAAGCATACCGGAGTGGATGTGGTGATCGGCCCAACGGGGCCAATCATCCTCTGCAGAGCAGCACAGCAGAACCTCACATTGCCCCAATGCCAGCAGGTTTGCACCTTTCATGCTTTCCGTTCAGTCAAAGACGAGAGGAAACGTCGGTGAACACGCACAGAGAAGAAGACAGATGCTTGCTGCAGTACACTACCTCTCTCACAGTGCTTCCCCTCTCGTCCCATGGGACACTCGCATTTATAGCCCCCTTCAGGTAGCGCCTTGCATTGCGATGTCCGGTGGCACTTGCTGTGTTCGCAGGGGTCATGGAGGTCAGCACATGTTGGACCTAAACAAACACACATTTACCATCATGAGTAAGGACAGTTTCAGAGACACAACACTTTTAATCACTCCTCTTCTAGTTTGAGCTGAGAATATTTTGTTTTACAAAGAAGGTTTGAAAATACAGCGACTGGCAAAAGTTTAGTATTCCATGAAATTTCCAAAACACGTTACAAACGATGCACTGCAGGAAGCATTTTAGGTGTGGCGAATAACTGAACCTCAGTGGGACCTCATGGACAGCATGCCCAAAGCATGATGCTACCACCACCTTGTGTCATAATAGGAGTGCATTCACGGTGAGATGCAATGCCAGACTGGAAACTGACTGACAACTCACTTACTTATATTGTCCTGCTTTGTGTCGCTATGTCTGTCATTGTGCGATCCCCCCCTTCCTTCACTCTCTCCTCTCTCAGTCACTACTTCCTCTTCTGAGAGGGGAGATGTGCTACCAGCTCTCCGACTAACGGGTGAATTGAGTTTCCTAAATCTGCTGGGATTTACCCTATCCGGAACTGAAGTAGACTCTGTTGAAGCTGGCATCGAGAAAGGATTGGCCTGGTTTCTGATGACCTCCATCCAGATCAAATCAAAAACAACACACACAACCAGATTGGTTTTACTAGTCTAAGTCTACTGTTGGGTCTCGATGTCACTTGTGTGATTAATTTTCAAGGTCACTTTATTTATTGTTACTGTTAAACTAAAATCTCCAGCATGGGGAAGTGGGATGATCTCGGGTTTTCTTGACAGTCTCTTAATATCCCAGTAAAATAAGCTGCAGGTTGTTTGTTCACAGTCTCTTCTCCATCAGTGTTTCTTTTGGCAAACCCATCACACACATCTGGTGCACGTGATGGGTTTGCCCTCGGCTGCAGCCCGTCTGAATTCACCCGTCATTAGCTTGGCAGTCAGAGTCTATGGTGGGGGGGCGTTAATGAACCCTGTCCCGCTGAGCGGACAGAGCTGCCCTGTTTTCCCTCGCTGACGCTTTTTCATCCTCTGCTCCCATTTCTCTACCACCGCGGCTCTTTTTTCTCCCTAACTCTTCCACTCTCTGCACTCTTTAGCTCTGATCTTTGCTCATCTCCCTCATTTATCTGGCCGTCCCGGCATGTCCCGGCATGTCCCGGCATGTCCCGGCATGTCCCGGCATGTCCCGGCATGTCCCCCCATCTCATTACTGCTCTCCCCAATCATGAATTCCCTCTTGTCTCCATCTCAGAACTGTCCCCCCTCCATGAAGGAAACCAAGAACACTTCAAGCTGACTTTAGGAGAAAAACATTCAGCTGAATGTTAGTCTGCAGGCAAAGGTCCCAGTCTCATTACTACTTTTCATTTTTCACATGATTTTTCACTCATCATGGCAGAATCTGGAGCTGCTTCTCTTTCGTCTGAAGTCTCAGCAGCTAAACATTAAACAGTTCTTACATTAAAGATAGTGTGGCTCATTTTGGATTCACATTAAAAATGACTTTGTGTTTTTCCCTCTTTGACAGAAACAACTTGTGATGCTTAACATCCTAACCCTGCACCTTTTGTCACATTACAGCTAAATTGGATTTTATTGGGATTCTGAACAATGAATAAAATCTTTACCAGCTCTTATTATACTTTGACTTGAAGGCTAAAAATAGATCATATAACTTTACATCCTCCTCCTTCACCATTGGGATGGTTCAGTCGAGCTCAGTGATCATTTTTCCTGGAAGAGTCTACTGGGTGTTTGTGTCACACGGTTTCCAGATAAATGATATTGTGGGGTGCAGTTGCCACTAGTATTCATTTGTACTGTGTAGTCGTTCTGTTGCTTGTTGCTATGGATTATTGAGGGTTTTTTCTCTTTTTGCAGGTATAAAAGCAGACTCCAGGGTGTTGACTCTCCTCTTATCTCTTTTCTGTCTCTGTGTCCATTACAGTCATTACAAATTAAATCTGATTCTCAGCTGGTTTTAAAGCTGCATTTGTTCAAATCAACATGAAATTTGATACAATCTCTACCTGTTGCTGCCATGACTACAAACACCATCGTAGAGACTTTTCTCCACTAATCTGACTAAACTCTTAAAGGGTTTAGTAACTCAGTGTATGTAAATATGGACGGCATTAATTACCACAACAAAAGTTTTATAACAGACAGAAATATAAATGTTTTTGCTTAAAGTGTAGCACTGCATCCTTTTGTAGCCTCAGAGGAACCAGGTGGATAAAGGTTTTTATGGATTTATCGCTTGGTTTGTTGATGTGAGATTCAAATCCAGCTGAGAATTTGCTTCAAAGCAGTTTTGTTAACAGAAGCCTTTTCTCCAATATGACACAAAATAAGATGAAATACTTATTTGCAAAGGACTGATATGTGATAAAGTTGAAGTGAGTAGAAGCTTTAATAAAATCTGCAATTTTAATGCAGTGGAGTGACTTACCCCAGAATGCATTGCTGCATTTGCAGTGGAACATCTCGGCCTCTTTGACCTGGCACTCAGCTCCGTTCTTGCAGGGGTTCGGCTGGCAGGGGTTGTTCCCACATTCGCCCACACCCACGCCGAACAGGCTGTCTCCGTTGGCCTCCTGGATGTTGAGCATGCGGTTGTTGACGTCCAGCATGCGGATACAGCCTACCAGCCCTGCAGTGACCCCGGTCCGCTCCCTGACGCTGAGCAGCAGAAAACACAGTGAATCAGGATGGGTGTGCTGCTCGCTGCTTCAAGACAGTCAGCAGCGGCGGCGGCTTACTCTTGCTTGAGGTCATCCGTCACCCCTCCGATGAACAGCGAGGTGTCCAGGTTGAGGCCGTCTGTCCCATGGGGACTTTCGCCTTGGACGTGCGGCTCGCCGTCCACGCTGAGCACGCCGATCCGTCGGCTGCGCGTCACCACCAGCTGGTGCCAGCGACCCTGGCTGATCTGGACTTTGCTGATCACGGTGCCTGTTCCTGAGCCAGTGTTGAACCTGACCAATGAGATGATGATTAGTTATCTGACCCTGACCTTTGACCCCATCCAATCACTGACCAGATGCTGAGAACAGCTGGATGTGCCACCACTTCCTCCTGCTGGACAGAAATTGAACTTATTATCTAAACAGGAACGATCTAGAATTATAAATCTAGAGTCAGCTTCAAATGTTCCGGCTGGAAACGAGATCAGGCTGACCTCTGACCTCTGACCTGAGCATTCAAGCCACATAAAGACGGTTCCAAAGTGGGCCTCCGATCAGCTGAAGAACATTTCCAGGATCAGAGGCCTGATGTCTCAGCATCAGAAAAACCCATCCACGTTTATCTTTAGTGGCATCGATTACTGGAACAGAACCGCAAGCAGCAGGTGGAACATTGATCAACTTATGTGACGTGTATTGATGATATTGATCATCATATTTAATGGGCATTGATGATTGATGATGACATTTAACAAAATTCATTTTTATAGTTTGTTTCATAACTGGTGACTGTATGATGTTTTATGATTTAAAGCACTTTCAATTGGCTTGTTGCTGGAATGTTTTTTTAGAAATAAATGTGACTTAAACAGACGTGGATGAGACAAAAACTTCCAGCTAAATATAGCAAACTGAAATAAAGCCCAGCCTTTAATCTACCCATGTTTTGTTGGGGAGAAGGCCTCGTCATCACAGAGATTAGATATCGTGCGTCTGCATCCACACATGCGGCAGTATTAGCTTAACCTGAGAGCAATTATCTGCCACCAATAATTAGTTCTTCTCCCCACGTCTCGGATTTGTGAAACTGTGGGTGGGAATCTCACAGCTGTATTTCTGGAACTGAGGCTTTCTTTGAGAGCAGCGGTGAGAAATGATCTCCTTTTTGCTCTGCGATTGATTTCATCTCAACATACAGATCCAGCCTGGTCAGACTGGAGGAGAGGAGCACACTCAGAGTGTTCAAATCTAAAATACACGAAAGGTTGATGGAGCTGGAATAAAGGCCAATCTTTAATTAGTCTCATCACTTGTCTTCAGAAGTTGCTGCTTTTCCAAAAATGGTCTTTATTAACACAATTCTGCAGGGGGAAGACGTGAACACACACCATTATAGGATTATTACAGCACTTGGTGTTTCTGCTGGTTTCTCAGAGGAAAATTGGCCAATTTGACAGAACTGGTTGTCGTCAGTCAAAGGGTGAAAACAGAAAATGCTGAAAGAACTCCTCTTATCCTCCTCTCATCTTGTTTTGGCTGCTTTCAAACTACTTTATATCTCGCTAATCTGCATTTCTCTCCTTATCTTCACTTCTCTTCTGGTTATTCTGCGTTAGGAGATGCATTACATTTGTCAACCTGTTACTAGGAAATATGCAAGATAAAGCTGCAAAACACACATTTGAAACCAGATGTTTTTATCTACTGTATAAAAGTGCATGTACCAACATTTCTTCAGTTTCCTGGTATTTGGAAGAATTGTCGTTCAGATGGTACATTTTGGGTCAAACGTTTTGGCTATTCATTGCGTGAAAAACTTTTCTTGGAAGAACAATATTACCATGTATTTTTAAAACCTTTACCTCAGAAAACAAACAGTTCCATATGAAGCCAACATTATTTTCCTATAAAAAGATCAAACTGAAGTGGTCCAGACTGACGCATCTTCAGTTTTCCTACTTGTTTTCAGACTGGATGCAGACCTATAAATATTCAGGAGCGATAGAGACATATGGAGACAAATGAACAATAAATCCATTGAAATGGGTTATAAGACATATTTTTACCAGCAGTTGGTCATAAACAGCTTTTAGTTGAATTTTTGAAAACCTAAAAAATGAACTCAGTTTCACAGGAAATACGATTTTCTGACCAACATTATGATTTCCAATGAGCTGGGCTCAGTTACAGTTTGTTCAGCTATAAACCAACAGATTCACATTCATAGAAAGAATATATAAAGAGAGGAATTTAGGTCAACAATGGCTTTTCAACCAGAACAGAAGCAATTCAACTAGTAAGCGATATATGTGTGTGATTCCTCGGAGGCACATTATCCCCACAGTCAAACAAGGAGGTGGACCCATCATGCTGTGGGCTGCATCACTCCCCACACTGAAATGAAGTGAAAAATGTCACATTCTATCAAATGTCCAGTAGGAAGCAGCTTCCCTGGTCAGTAAATGCTTCTGAAAACTCATCAGTGACAGAACAGACCCAAAGTCAGAGAGAAGCTGCTGAACAGAAGCAAATCATCAGATTTATAGAGGAAACCTGAGACGGGTCTGAAGCTTTGTGAAGCAGGATTCTTGTTCACCAGCAAAAGGTTTCTCTTGCAGTTCTTTTCTGTTTTGCTTGTGGATTAAACACTTGGTTCACTCAAAGTTTTTATATGAGGTCATGTTTCTGGCTTTCTGGTTGCTTCCACCTATTAAAATGTAGTTATCATAAAATGTTTGTTCCTTTGCAGTCGAGTCAAGTTGCACGAATGAAATAGTTATTTCAAACTTAACACTCAATAAATCCTGACTGCAATGTTTGGAGGAAATATATGGAATTGCTGCAGCTGTATGTAAATACAAGAACGTTATATGTGCTCCAGATCCATTTCAGGAATCTAAGCAACCTCATGTGTTCAGACTGCTCAGATTTGTTTCTGAATGTCTGACTTTAACCTACAAATTGCCCAGAAGTCTCCTTATCTTTATTTATTTCCTGGCTTTGCTGTTTTCTACATGTTTACTCGCTGTAATTATTTGCCTCATTATCCTCAGCCCTCTGTTTTGCTCTTATTTACGGCGCCTCCCAGCTGCTGCTGCAATGACCTCGTTCCCTCATGGGGATCATTAATGTTTCATCACCACTTTTTGCGATAAGAATGGATGGAGGAGGACGAAACCCCGTATTAAATTCAATCCAGCAGAATCAATAAATGTCCTGCACTCACTTGAGCTCCACCCTGCTGTTGACCAGAGCCAGAGAGATGAAGTCTTTCTTCTTCATTTGGCCGTTGTAGAGCAGCAGGCCGTTCATCTCGGATGCTCTGAACTCCATAGCGATTCGGACCGTGTGGTACGCGCTCATTGTTGGGAAGGCCAGGAAAGACTGGCCACCAAATGATGGGATGAAGTACCTGATGGCTGCGGACAAAATCACAAGTCACTTCTGTCAATACTTTGTTACTGCATACTGCATCTAACACAGGGCTTCTGCAGATTTCACCAACTCAAATTTAAGACTTTTTAAGACCATTAAGAATGAAATTTAAGACCTGCACAAAATCACAAATAAACAAATCCTATTGGTTGACAACAGACAACAGACAACAGACAACAGACAACAGACGTGACCCTATGAAGAAGATGAAGAGCGTCCAGCCAACTGGCAACTTCTACATGACGGACATAAAAAGTTAGCTTTACCCTTTAGATAACAATCTTACCTAGTAAAGTTTAGCAAGCTTTTCTATTAGCAATATGAAAAACTACTGCTGGCTAGGAAGAGTATGTTAGCAGCTAGCTACCACTCAGACCACAGTGAAGATGTCGGCATGGGACTCAAAGTTTTGCATAGCAGTAAAATCCCAAGAGAAAAAAGAGAAAACTCTGTAGCATATATTCAGGCTTGCAACGTATTCCTGCCACAACGCAGTTTGACATTTGATTAAGCATAATCCAGCTGATATATTTTGATACAAGGGAAATCTAAAATATCTGGCTATCTTAAGGTAATGCCTGCTTTTCTTTAAAAGTGACAGAACACAGAATGTGTTATTTTAATACATCACCTATAAAACGATGTTTTGTGAATGTGTTTTTAATGTAAACTGACACCAGGAAGAAAAGCTAATGTAGCATCCTGTTAATGCTAAAGGGGGTCTCAATAAAAGAAACTTTTTTTTCTCAGTAAATCGAAAGCATTTTTCAATGAGACATTTTAAAATTCCATTTAGAGGAGCCAAAAGTGTGTAATTAACATTAGTGGCCATGATGAATCACCTTCTTTTTATCAGTTTATTTAAAATGTTCAGCATTTTTAAATCAGAAAGAGGAATAGTTTTTTTTTTATAGAAGCAGGTTAAGTTTCCGTCACCCTTTCCCTCCGTCCATCTCGTCTTTTCTGTCTGTCTCTCCAATCTCCTCCTGTCCTAATGACTTGATCAAGCTGGTGTGCAGCCAGTGCATGCAGCTTGTGGGTGTTTGTGATTTCAGTTAGCCACTTTAACTCAAAGGCACAAAGTAATTCTCATCATCTAAAACCCATCAAAGCAATTAGTGTCAATTATATGAAGATGCAGCTGTGTGAGGTCGCTGCGTTGCAAGCCTGAAATCCCAAAGCGGGGAAGAAATAAAAAGAGTCTCTGAACAAGTTGTGGCTGATTGATCATTTTTCTCTGCAGAGCTTTCTGGATTTGGTCTTACTGTTGGTGAGCAGCAGCTCAGTGGCTGCACATATCTGGGATGATGAAACTGTCCGAATCACTGGAGATGAAGTCCAGGCAGCACAAGAAACAGCCTGTGTCTGACTAAACATGCCTTTTTTGTTTTTTAATGTGATTTAAAACCTATATGTACACGTACAAACCTGATGTTTGGTTCTGTGGTGATAATTTGTAAAGCTGTAAATGGCCCAATAAATCCACATCTGTGACCACTTAACATTTCACCTCCATAATCCCACAGTAAATGGAGCCATCACTCCCTCCGCCACTCAGGTTGTCACCTTCACACACAGCACTCAGCTAGAACCGGCACAACAGCCACAGTCCTGAACTATTCACACCTGGAACTCTTCCACATTCACTTCTCAACCTTACACAGAAACACACACAGAGGTGCAAATTAAGTGTCTACTTAGCAGCCGACTAGGGGGCTCTGCCTTGTTGCTCCACTGTCGACATTCTGACCTGGACAGACTGACGGTCAGGACAGACGGCCGTGTCCTAAAGGAGCAATAGAGCAGATCCTTCTGCCATCTCTTCTCCAAACTGACTCAATAACCGTCCATATCTCCATTTTCTGTTATTGTAAACAAGCTGTTGTTTTTAATGCACATTAAAATATGTGCACATATTTTAATTATAAATAAAATCCTCTTCATTTATATGTTGTTATACTTTTATAATGTTGTGAATTTCTCCACACTAGAGGAGATTTCTATTTTTATTGGATGTGTTATCTTGTGTCGTGGCGATTTTTATCAAACCAAAAATCCCATTAAAAATCCAATCAATAAGCCTCTGCTGCTCTGTGGTGATGGTGATGATGATGATGATGATGATGATGATGATGATGATGCATATGATTCACAAGCTAAAAATGTCCAATGTCCAAAACACTGAAAGTTTGTTTTATTTTTCCCAGTATTTACTGGGCCCAACCCAGTGCATGCTAGAACTAAACCAGTCTAAACTTATAGAAATGGACCCACAGTTCTTCCTGTCCAACTTAGTTAATAAAACAAACAACCAAAAAAAGTAAAAATAAACAATTATTTACCTACAAATGTACCTTCTAAATCACCCAAAAATATAAAGTAATATAAATGTGAACAAAATTCTAAATGATAAAACACAGAATAGGGAACTCCAACAGCTTGAAGAACATGAATGCTTTAAGAAGGCAGTGATGTTTTTCCTGAAGCTCAGCTTTTTATCTAACCTTAAATATTTTACATTGCATTAAAATGTTTTTGCTGCTTTATTTAGACACTGAAGCACAAAAGGATAAAGTTTCCAAAGATGACCCTTTATAATGGCTGGAAAGAGTGATTTTTACAATGGAAGGACTTTAAATGTCTCTGAGATGTTTTCTCTGATCTGGCTGTTTCATGAATTGAAAGTGGTAGCAGACCCTGAACTTCTGCTTTAAGTCTAATAATAAATAAGGAAAGTAAACCGGAACAGAAGATGGAAAATACGGCTCACATTTCTCACACACTGCCCCTCCTCGTCCAGCCAGGCACTTGCAGCTGAAGTCGTCACCGTCGTTTTCGCAGGTTCCCCCGTTGAGGCACGGGTTGGAGTCGCAGGGCTTCTGGGTTCTGGACCACCCGGTCGTAGTGAGTGGCGCTGAGGTGCTACGCAGGGTTTTGGTGGGCGGAGCCTGCGTGGTGGTGGTGCGTCTGGAGCTGGTGGGCCTGCGGGTGGCTCCCGGTGGGCGGCGTGTGAAGTAAGGGGAATGAGGCCTAGATGTGGGGACGGGGGAGGCCGTGGTGACGGCAGCAGCAGCGGCGGCGGCGGCAGCGGTGGTGGTGGTGGTGGTAAACAGTGGGATGGTGGACAGACCTGTTGGAAAAATGACAGTTTAAACATGTAAAGCTTAAAATTTTCAGTTTGAGAAAACCTTCTGAATAAGTTACAGTAATTCCCTCTTTCTTTTTCTAAATTCTTCCACTTTGCTGTTAAGCTACATCACATTACCAAAATTAGTGAAGCGAATATTCTCTGCCGTTGGCTTCTTTACAGAGATGCTGGTGTCTTTGGAAGCCTTGAGCTGTTTCAGCAGCGCTCCCTCGATATCCTCCACGCTGTATCTCGTATCTACGACAAAGAAAAGGTTCAGGACAAGGCGTTCAGGACAAGGCGTTCAGGACAAGGCGTTCAGGACAAGGCGTTCAGGACAAGGCGTTCAGGACAAGGCGTTCAGGACAAGGCGTTCAGGACAAGGCCTCTGAGGAACGCTGCAAACACAGGACTTCAGCTCTTTTAATGCTACCATGAATATATCAAACAGCCCTGTGTGTGACAGGTGGAGGGTCTCAGCGGACTTCTTGTCCTCCAGTTGCCGCTGGTTCCACTTTCTTTTTTTTCCAGATGAATCGCTCTCCTAATGCTCGCCGCAGATGTTTGTTTTACAAGCCGTGGAGGGGAGACGTGTGAAGGGTTTGAAGGACGCTAAATGTTGGCCATAAAAAATACAGGAAGGAGAAGAGAGGAGGAGGAAGACTTGGTTTTGTTTGCTGCCGACGGTCGATAAAACACCCAGTTATGATGCATCTACAACGATCTGAGATCAAATTATATTTGTAGGAGAAAAAAAGCCAAACATTTGCTTTTAAATGTTTTCTGAATCAACAGAAAGAGGAATTGAGATTTGATCATAAATCATCCCAATAAGACAAGAAAGTCTAAATCAACGGATGACTTTACATTTACTGAAGAGGTAAAAATACAGGTTTAGTTTTATATGAGATCAATAGTAAATAAGTAAACAATGATTAGGCCTGTCACAAGAAGCAAAAAAATAAATTAATCACATGATAAATTAAAACAAGCTCAGTAATTCCCATTTGCATGATTTATGGTATTTCTCTTTTCTTACTCTGCCAATAACCATTATATTAATAAAGTCTTCAGTCGGCTTTGTTTACTTCATAACTCATTTGTTTGTTGTTTTGTTTTATTTATTTCAGGTATTTCAAATGTCTTTCACTTTCACTACAATATTCATGTCTATTGCAATAATTTAAGGAACAATTTATCAGTTGTGACTGATATGCTCCCTGAATATCTAATCAAGAAAAAAGAAAACTGTTAAGATGACATATTTATAGCTAAATAAAATGTATAATTGACATATTGTCTCAAGAAATAACCCAACTAAAACAAAACTGTTTGCTATTTACAGTATCATGTGAAAAGAGCCTATAGTCCAGGCAGGCCACCGAAGTCTAGATTCAATCAGCCATCAGATTAAAATGATAGTAAAAATCAATGAGTTATGTCATCATTAGGGATGCTCCGATCAGGTTTTTTGCTGCAGATTCCAATATTGATCATTGTCCATCACCTGGATTGGTTGTTAATATGAATTTGTGTTATGTAAAATACGTGATCTGGCAAAATATGACAAATTATCAGGTAATAAATTCACCCAATTTAGATAGAAAACATCTAAAACATGGGTTATAAAACATGCAAGTAGTTTGTGTGTGCAAAGTACTTGCAGACACAATACAGCAGCTATTCAGTCAAAATGACTGAATAGCTGCTGTATTCAACGAATGATTGAAAAACCTGCAGCCACTAAAACAATATTCAACAGTGAGACTCTCTGTACCCTGAATTATACATGAGTCAAATACATCTCACTACACTGTCTATATCAAATAATGTCAAGTGAAAAAGAAACATTCATTCACAAACTTTCATTAGTTACTAAATCCAAACTTCCCGTGAGCACGGCTGGCTGAGTAATGCTGGTTCTGATTGGACCCTGATTGGACCGAGCTGAGTAATTCTGCAGAACACATGGAGGAGGCAGAAGAGAAGGATTTTTTTCAGAGATTATCCATCTTAGTTTGAACACATATGTAAAATGTTGCTAGTTGAAGTTACATGCTGCAGCTTCAAGCAGCGTTCAGTGTGAGAGTTCACTGTCTGGTGGAGCAGAAACTACCAGCAGCGCGGCGAGGCGAGGCGCGCGGTGCGGCGAGGCGAGGCGAGGCGAGGCGCGGCACGCGGTGTGGCGAGGCGCGGCGGTCCAACAGCAGGAGCAGGACCAGCAGAACGGCTAGCTCGTTGATTTAAATTATTTTTTGGGTTATTTGTTTAGCTTTCTGACCATCATGCTAATCCGGGTGAGTGTAGGTAGTTGTGCGCTGCTTTGCCTACGAACTGTTTGCCACGAATGTCGTTTTTTCCTGCTCACTAGCTCACTAGCCTTGAAACAGCCAAACTCCGTCAAGGGCTGGTTTTTTTAAATGTCATGTTATATTCACTGTGTTCATATATTTTGATGTGACGTCCCCATTCACTCTGAGATTTATTAAAGTTCCACACAACAGGATTAGTTGCCCCGCACTTGCACAGTGTGAAGAAAGAGGAGATAAGCTGCATAGGCAGGCTGTGAAGTGATAGAAAGGTGATCGGTGTGTGTGATCGGCAACAAGAGACTGTGATCGATGATCGTTGATCAGACACTTTTCACGGAAATCAGCCAATTATAATCGGTGGCCGATCAATCGGCACACCTCTGGAATATTCAGTTTGAGGACATGCTGGACTCAGCGTGTTCTCATCATGGAGGAGCAGGAGTCACTGTTGAGGATGTCGTGTTCAGAGTCAGAAAAATATTTGAGCTTCTGTCATATTCTAAATATTAACTTGATGACTTAAGAAGACACAGCAAAGAACAGAATTTAGAGTATAAAAAAGCTTTTATGAAGCTTTCCAACTCATCCTCCCGCTGAATGACGGGCTCAGCTGGAGCAGGTAAACCTTCATTTCGGATTCTTCTGGTTTGGAGCTGAGTGCAGGTACAATATTTTATTTTCAGATTTAAAACTTTGGTTACTCTGCAGCCTGTTGGTTGAATGTATGGAGAAGTTTTTGTAAAACAGGATAAACTTCTCTGTTATAATCACCAGTTTCAACTGTAATGAATCATTCAGCTGCTTTAATGATCACTACATCGTTGTCTATCCCCCATTTCTATTTACCTCAATAAGCTTTCATAACTCACCAGGTTTCTGAAAAACTGCCCCGAACAGAACAAATCAACAACTCATTATTCAGAAATAGTTTGGATTTTTTTCTAAAACGTCAGCTCTTTTCTGCCTCTTTTTGTTTGCCTGATCTTCATGGAGTCCGCTGATTTTATTTCGGCCAGTGCACACTTATTACTCTACATTTAGTGAGGATTATTGGTAAACCGGGAAAACTAATGACTAAGACAAAAGGATGGAAGAGAAAATGCTAAAGTTTTTGGTGGCTGCAATTTGATATGTAGTAAAGAACAATCTAAATTTAGGTGCCAGAACAGCTGAATCATGAAAAGCTAATTATTTTTAGAAAGATTATGCTTTCATAAACCCCCCGCCAAAAAAACAACTTTTTTTCCTTTCTCTTTCTACTTTGAGTCTGTTGTGTTTTGCATATGTAAGTTTCTCACCAGGTCTGAAATGGGCCTCCACTAGTGCCATAATGGAGCCGCTTGGAGCCAGTTGACGTACTCGAACTCCCATGAAGTCCTTGTGCACCTGGGACTTCCTGAACATCTCATTGAGCTGTTACGCAGAAAACAAAAGCAGCTTAAAGACAGATGGAGACAACAGATGATAAATGAGGACAGTAATGAGCTCCACACTTTCATTCCACAAAACTGTTCACTATCTGGAAAGAAGAAAGACTGCCTCTCAAATTGGTTTGCAGAGAAGAAGGCCACTGGGTGTGGGAGCACAAATTGACATTTAGCTGGCTGAGGTGACATTAATTTTAGGAGCAGGTTTCCAGGAGCAGCAAAGATAAATGCCAAGCTACCTTGACATTCTGATTGGTTTTTCCTACAATGACTCGGTGTGTACAATGTAACCGGCTGAGCAACTCAAAGAGACTAGCTATTGTTTTTAAAGCTAACTTTCATAATGAGCTCTCCTTTAGCCCCAAATCTTCAAAACAAACGGAAAACTTTGCAAATTTGATTCTAAAAGATGAAAAATATTTTAGAATAAATATGATAATATTTATACTTATTGTCCTGGTAACAGAAAATAACCAAGAAAAAAGGCTATATTATCCTAATCCCATGAATTTTTAATCTACAGTACATTGAATGTCAAAGTGCTAGCAAAAGCTAGCAAACCCATCTGTTTTCAGTGAAGGTTTCTCCACCTTCCCACATTGCTGTGATTTAAAAACAAATTCCCCTTGTATCAGAAAGATCAATTAATTTGTGAATGTTTAGAAGAAAACAGATGAAGTTAGTCAGAACTGCTCTTTGCTTGGCAATGAATGATGCTCTACTTTCAGGTAAACAGGTATTGTTATTTTCATTTAATTTTGTAAATAACTCAAAATGCCCAAGGAGACCTCTTCAGTGCTTTGTTGTGGCCAGTCACGTTTACCAAACAGCACCACTCTTCTCATTAAGATGAACAAAGAAAAATAAAAGAGCAAAGAGTTTCATTCCAGGTTACATCATATATTAAGATGTGTTATTGCAGGGGCAATTTTAAATTAAGTGGTCTTTGACAGCTTGTGTAATGGGTTAGCTGGTCTTCACCCTGAACAAGTTTGAGAAACACTGAATTAGAGACGTATGCAAACTTCCATGGATTAGAATTTGCAGTGCTCACATGCTCCCACCAACAGCCAATGTAGAAAGAAGGATTTATAGACTCAAACTTTGTGGTGGTGCAAGGGCACCCCCTAGTGGACTGAAAACAACTCCTGGACTACTTATATGATCAGAGGAAGCCAAGTTATAGCGACTGGATTCCTTTGATCGGTTAGTTGTAGGAATCGTTTCTGTTAGTCAGAACTGCTCTTTGCTCGGTAATGAATGATGCTCTGCTTTCAGCTATTGTCAATTTCATTTAATTTCGTAAATAACTCAAAGAGGAAGAAAAATAGTAGGAAAACAGGTGACTTCCAGTCGGAAGTGGGTGGGTCTAAAAAGATGTCACCAATTGACCATGTGAATGTGATGACCTCTGGTCTGTGACGATACAAATGAAGTTTGATGCAGCTGAGAGCTCATATGGGGAAGTTATTCCATTTTGATGTTTAATTGCGAAAGGCCAGAGTTGAGGCTTGACCACGCCCACATGCTTTGACATTGGAAAAATTCCTTTGATAACTTTTGACCCTCAATGCCTCTAGATTGTGCTGACTGAGTTTGAAGCCTGGAAAGATGTTTGCTCAGATACAACGTCAATAAAACGTCAATAAAAATAAGATGCAAAATGGCTGACTTCCTGTTTGGTTTGGACTATGGTTCCAAGAAACTTTTTTGTAGGTCCTGACATGATACACGTGTACCAGGTTTCATAAACATGGTTTGGGGCTGATTTTTTAAAAATATTCTAGTGGATGCTGTGGAGGAATTAGGCCACACCCACCAAATATTGCACTGGATTCCTTTCAAGGGGTGGACAAGGTTCGATCTCAGAGAGTTTGGTCCAGGTCGGACGAAACATGAGGAATCTAGAACCAAATGTATGACAGCGGCGTGACCTGTCACTTTGCCGCCACGGCCACGCCCTCCGCTGTAAACGCTTGGCGCTTTAAAGCAAGTGAGACCAACTTGTTGTCTGTCATCTGACACAAGATCATCTTGATTAGGTCAAGAGAGCCAGAGATGGAGCTTTCCACATAAAAAAATCACTTCCTGTTCTGAGGGGGCAGGGCTTAGATGACGTAGGATCGTCAGGGATCCAACCAGGATCACTCATGCCAAGATTGGTCCCAATTGACAGTTTTATGTGAAAGTCATAGCGTTTTGTTTGTTTTGCCGAGTACACCAAGTTCGCCACTCTGTCACGACTCCTGAACATATACAAAAGTCAATTTTTTCGACAACTTTTAAAGCACAAGGTCTTACCAGCATTCTGACTAAGAATGAACCGAATAGGTTGAAATCTCTAGGAGTTTGTTAAAGTTCGACATGAGTAAAAGTGAAAAATTGCCAAAATTTGACCTTTGACCCAAAATGGCTGCCTCCCTGTGCATTTTAGGGGGTACCTCCAAGAGACTTTTTTTCTTGATTTGGGGGGGATTTACCTATGTAACGAGTTTCAGAGCTCTATGACCTGCGGTTTCCCCTATCTCACATTAGTTTGGTCATGCCCAGGTGCAATTCTACCAGAATCTGAACATTTTCCTCGGGGGACCATTTTGGGCCAAGTTTGGTGAGTTTTTGAATATGATAAAGCCTCCAAAAGGCCATGTAAAGTGGTGGGAAAAAAAATGTATGATAATCGTAAAATCTTGCGATTTCAATAGGCCCTGGGCCAGCGCATCGCTACTCGGGTCTAATTAACTAAAAAGCTAAAATGAGGTGTTTGTACCTTTATTACTCTCTAAAGAGCAGAACAGGGAAAGGCCAGTGAGTCATTCTTCATGTGATTACTAACAGAAAACCATGGCTAGTTATATTGAGTTGTTATTCAGTATATTTGCATAAGTTTATTATCAAAATCAAAACAACTTCTTTATATCTGTACCGCTTAATGACATTTACAGAACTCAGAAAAATTATTGCATTTCTATTACAAACACAGTTAGATAATGCATTTTTCCATCTTTTGTTTTAATTTCTTGATAATATTATTAATTACTAGTCAAAATGGACTATTTTTACCCCAACCTGATCCACATAAACCTAAGACAAGCCCATGACTGAATACAGCAATATAATTTAATACACCAAGCACGTTTTGCTCCAGCTGATGAGCTGGTGAGCTTTAGTGAAGAATAAATGCCTCACTAAAGTTTAATTATCTTATTTCTATCCTGTCAGTAATGACACTTAAACTGGCAGTCCACTCACACTGCCGATTAGGAACACTTTGCTGATCTTGTTGAGCATGCTCAATAATATTTTCTGCAAACACTAAACTCCTCAGATTTGTGAAGGTGTGACAGCAAATTAGGCAGTAAAACCTTCAAAAGCTGGATTAGCGATGGAGTCAGTGTACACAAACTTCCCCTCAGTCGCACTTCACTCCTGTCCTCTTTGGAAACATTTTAATTTATCTCTGAAAAAGCACATTCTCATGTTTTTTAAAGAGCTGTGCCACAGCTTGACTCTTTTCAAGTAAAGAGCCACTTTGTGACTTTGCACGCCTTCTGCTAGCGCTAAGTCCATTTGTGTAAGTATAGTGTGTGCTCAGTGGTCGTCCTGCAAGATGTAGAGGAAAGCGTTCGATGCTGTCGAGTAGCACACAGGGCTTCAAGAGACCCACATGCTAAGACCGTTAACGAGCACACACACACACACACACACACACACACACACACACACACACACACACACACACACACACACACACACACACACACACACACACACACACACACACACACGCACCGCTGTGAGTCAGCAGATTAGGACCCAGTGGGAGCTGATGACACTGATTTAGCAGCTGGTACATGTGAACAGTACATCCGGACACACACGCACGCGCGCGCACACGCACACACTCACACACAGGTTCCCGTTTCATGTGAGAAGTGAGGCCCCAGATCGTCACAGAGGAAACGGACAGTGGAGGAAGTCAGTGGCCAAACTGTGATTATGGTGGCTGTCTGGCTCGGCTTGCTAACAGCATGACTATCCAACCGTACGATGCTCGGATTTATCCTAAATAATGTTTGAATATTTTTAAAAAGCATAAAAAAGCCTAATTAATCTCGGTGGAAACTGCTTTTGGGTATTGTAAATTTGTTTGGCAAGGAACTGCACAATTCTGCAGAGAGATGTTGGTTTGTTTTCTTCCAGTTGTGGTCTTATTAAGCTTGAAGAGCGTCTCTTCCTACAAACATTGCCAAAGATTTTCCTACTTAATCATCTATATGCAGTGAAGTAATGTTCAGAAGAGGAAAAATATGACAAGAATAGCAGAAATAAACTGAGATGCTGTTTCTTTCCCCCCCACCAACTCTGGTCTTAAAAAATGGGGTTCAATTGCTGTACATAATCTTCAGCACAGATCACCTGATGTAACAGATTGCCACTGCTCCTTTTTATTAAAAACTAAATATCAGGCAGGGCATGTCCTTTGATGTATGTCCTCTGACCAAATGCATTTTCTTTCTTTTTCCCCTGTCCTTTTTTTGTTATTGTTATTTTTATATCAGATGTATCGGAGCAGAAAAATTGCTTCAGCTGAGCATGGCAGAATATTACTCAGCAGCTTCTGAGGTGTCAAGTCTGTAATATGCGCTGTGATACCTGCCTGAAAGAACGGAAAGAATTGGATTAGAAAGCCGCTCCGCGAGGAGCTTTATTGTGTCGAGGTGCTTTGAATCTTGTTTCAGAGGCTTTTGGCCTTTTCACAAGAACATTCTTGGAAAACAAAACATTTGCAACAAAGTCTTTGTTTTTTGCTTTCTCCAGTGGCCTCAGTGACAGTTTGGACACTTGAGGGCAGCAGAACCAGCTCAGAATAAGGACAGGGATTTTTCTTCTAAAACACATCATCGTGCATGTTACCTGCTGAATTTAACTCATGTTACTTTTCCTGTAGACGCCGACAATCTAAAAATTGGTCACTTGGAAAGTGAAACACAGTGGTCGCACAGACACACACACGCTCACACGCACGCATCCAGCAGGGCCTGTTCTATAAAGAATACTTTTTAAAAATGAGATTTGATTTTGTTTATTAACCAAACAAAAACTGCTTTTTCCTCCTGTTATGACTGGCGTCATAAATTTAATCATGCAAACGTGAAACAATCAGGTGTCCATCCCTGATTGTCTTCCAGGAGACGATGGAGAAGTCCAGTTGGTGGCCTCTTGGATGTGATGGATATAAAACCTGCTGACAGACTTCCTGCCATCCATCCTCAGTTCATCTCCACCAGCCACACTGTTAGTCTGTTATTGTCTGTTAAACACCTGGTAAACGTTCTTGGAGTTTGTAGGCTTGAGCGGCTGTTTATGTTGTCATTTAGTTTTCTCATATTTTTCTTAATTAGAGAAGTATGTTTTTGTCATTTGGTTTATTTATTTTCAAATAGGTAAGTTCCGGTTAATATTCAGATAGTTTCCTTTTGTTTATTGTTTTCGGCACCATAGCTCACTCTGAAGCCACATACTCCACTTGTTGTAACATCTCAGTCAAAAATACATTTTTGAAAATAAAGAACATTATAAAATGTTCTTCTTTGTGTGTCCACCTCTAGATGAGTCATAACACACCAATGGTGTCAAGTTACGACACACACACACACACACACACACACACACACACACACACACACACACACACACACAAACACACACACACACACACACACATATATATGTAACCATTCCATTCCATCTGGAATGGTTACAACAGAGGAAAGCCGTTGTGGTAGATGTAGCAATACCAAGTGATTGCAACATCAGGAAAAAGGAGCAGGAGAAACTGGAGAAATACCAGGGCCTTAGGGAGGAACTGGAGAGGGCCTGGAAGGTGAAGACCACAGTGGTGCCTGTGGTCATCGGTGCCCTCGGGGCAGTCACCCCCAAACTGGATCAGTGGCTACAACAGATCCCAGGAACAACATCAGACATCTCAGTCCAGAAATGTGCAGTCCTTGGCACAGCCAAGATACTGCAGGACCCTCAAGCTCCCAGGCCTCTGGTAGAGGACCCGAGCTCAGAGGATAAGAACCACCCGTGGTGGGTGAGAAGGGAATTTGTAACACAGTGGACGTAAAATATTAAAAGTCCAAGTTTGATCTGCTTAAGTATCATCACAATTTAGTGAATCTGAAGTAAGAAAACTGAAAATCTTTATTTTTTTTGACATACAGGTCTAATGTTTCACAAACAGTCCAGCTCTTTATCACACAGTTAAATGTTTTTCTAATTCTAAGTCGTCCAAATAGCCTTAAGGAGCTATGAAAACGTTGCTTTTCTGTGCTTCCACAGTTAGAATACACAATTAGAAATAGAATTGGTGTTTTACGGAGTCTGATTAATTTTGGATTATCTGGTTCAAATATTTCAGATTTTTAAACATTTTTCTAACGTGTCCAAACCATGATGCCCTGTGGGTGGAGAGCCCTTACACCCAAATAAAAACTCTGAAAAAAATGTTTTATCTTCACATAGTCACTTTGCTTTTTGAGTAAACCACATTACAAGAGGTTAAACAGTGAAGTTAAAGCGGATACAGTTCAGGGAAACTGCTTCCACCAGCAGAAGAGTTTATCCAAAAACAGATCCAAAAACGGTGCAAATCCACTCCAAATCAGCTAGAAATGCTGCCTGGCCTGAACAAACAGCTGCTATTGGACTTACGGCGCTCTCTATGCTGCGGGCTGTCTCTCCAAACAGCTCAGACTTGGGGTCCTCCATCTCAGGGGTGTAGAAAATCTCCTGGTCATCCACCTGGTCGAGGTGCAGGAAGCCCGAGAATTTCATTGTGGCTGCAGGCAGAAAGAGATGAGGTGAGACATTTAAAGCGCATGCAGCTTTTCCCATCATAGCCTCTGCCTTCACATGGTGCTGCTGGTTTCTGGGTTCAGTGCCAGGGAAGGGTGAGTGATGGATCGTGAGTTTGTGTGTGTTTGACGGGGTGGGTGGTGTTAGTGAGGGAGCTGCTGACCGACCCCAGAGGGGTGCTTCTGCAGTTTGACCGATAAGGGTTAAGAAAAGGAAGTGGAGGAGGACGATGCGAAGAGTGGAAATATGACAGAAGAGAAGGCAAACGGGGAAAATGGTCCAGTTTTACCAGATCCAGACTCATCCCAAAAGCTGGCTGTGGCATAGAAGGCTGGGTAGAGAAACAGCAGGTTAGACACAGAACAAACCTGACACACACAGACATATACACACACAGAGCTGACAAAAAGCATACGAGAGTCAAGTAGTTGCTTGACCACCAGGGGGCCACCAAGAGCACCAGGCAGGAAAAAAGTGTGTATATATATATATATATATATATATATATATATATATATATATATATATATATATATATTTTAAGCACTGAGTTAATACAAACTAAATGCTTTTACACATGGAAAACTAGTGCAGTATTACGTTTATAGGTCTTACACAAGTAAAATGCTAATCATTTCCTGTTGAGGAAATATATCAACTTGTTTATTTTAAATCCAGTGTTTATCAGCTGATGTTACTTTTAAATAATCACAATAATACGGCTCATTTAAATATCACTCTGCAGTTCCAAATTACATTGTCTTAGTTTGCAACTCCTGTAAGGTTCAAATCAGCAGCCATAATAACACAGGTACCATGTAATCTAATTACAAATTATGCTAATGCTAATGATAGCTGGTATGTTGCACACAGAGAGTAGCTTAGGAATGACAAGAATCTGGTTGCTATGGGGGCCCAAATGAAATTCTGCAAAGGCCCCAAAAAGGCTTGTACTGACCCTGTAAATACACACAACACACATAGTGAGGAGAAAATAGCCTGAAGGTGCTTTGAATAGGCCCTTCTCCCATAAAGAGAGCCTCAACCTTGGAGTGCTGTGTTGTCCAACATATATCAACTTTTTATATGCCTTCTTCATGCTAGTGCGGTGAGAAGGCGGCTTGAAATAAAGTGAGAGGGTGTTTTTGTGTGTGTTGGGTGAAGAGCAGTGCGAGAGGTGGCGGTGCCGTAGTTCCATGCCGCTTGTAATCAGGAGAACAAATTGCCCAAATCAATCATCGCTGCCCCTGCCTGAGCAACGGCGCCAAGTACGGAGAAGAGCACTTGTATGATTATCATGAGAGATAGCCGTAATTGTCTCCTTAATGCTGGTAGACCGACGGCTGACACTGTCTAGTATAAACCGCAACGAGAAGGGACGCCCGGCGGGTTACGGCGCATCCGCGGGCAGCGCGCATCGATCCAGGACGTGACGGCGGTCATAAAGCAGAGGCAAAGAGGCAAATGGCCGGGGTTCGGCTGGCCGGGAGACGGTAAAGAAAGCGAGGAAACGGCAAGTCGCATCAGACTTTTATTCTGGGAAGAAGACGAATAGAGGGGCAATTTTCCAGGCCGCTTCCATAAAGGATGTAAAGAGAGAGAGATATAAAGAAGAGAGGGATGAAAAGAGGGATGAGCTGTTCACCTATCAGATTGTAGTGAACTGTAAATGTAATGGAGCTGCCAGATAGCGTTGGACGGGTTTAGCAGGCTGCAGTAGAGCTAAAGGTCAATTTATGCAACAGAAATGAAAATTGTCCATTATGTCCATATGAAACACCTTGTTAAAGGGAAACAGAATTACATCGGTTTTTAACCAGACAAATAAAAACCAAAGTATACAGTTCAGAAACTTTTCCACACTTTGTCACGTTATAATCATATATTTCAATGTATTTTATTGGGTGAGTTAACGTGGAATCAACATAATATATGGCTTTTCCAGTATTTTACAGACAAAAAATAAAATAAAATATTACTCTGACTCCCTTTAACAGAGTACAGCAAACCAAAGTGCCGCGAGAGGAACCAAATAAAGAGTAGTTTGTTCATCAGCATAAATTCAGCTGTTCTGTTAAATGTTGTTGATGAACAAACGCCGTCATGAAGCCCAGTCAGCGGACAGCTCAGGGAGAAGAGTCTAACATACCACAAAGGAAAACGCAGCTACTTTTCAAATGAATGTGAAAATGTTCTAATGTTTGACAAGAAGCTGAAGTTAGTTTCCAATTCTAGCTTCTGATTCGGGAATGGCTAAAGGGCGATTCCACCTGATTTTTCAGTACCTTCTGCTTCTTTAATCAACTCTAGTTCAAAAACTACAACACCTAAACTCTTCAAACCTGGACTGGATTATTCTGCTGTAATAGCAGAATATTCTATATCATGTTTATGATTTGTGAAACTTTTATCTGATTTGTGAAACTTCAATAAAGTTTTATTTGACCACTTTTGGCATCAGGACCATACTAGAACTGCTCCAGCTCCACAACTACAACACCTAGACACTTCAAACCTCTACTACATTATTCTGTACTGATAGTAGAATATTTATAATCATGTTAGGAATTTGTGGCAGCTTTTTCTGATTTATGAAACTACAATAAAATGTCATTTCAATAAAATGCCAAATCACCCTTTTTGGAAGTTTCACAAATCAGAAAAAGGTTTCAAATCACAAGCATGGTTCTAAACATTCTGCTATTAGAGCAGAATGATCTAGTCCAAGTTTGAAGTGTCTATGAGTTGTATTTTAGGAACTGGAGCAGCTCTAAGTCTGATATAGTTGCAAAAAGTGGTAAAATCAACCTTTATTGAGATTCCGTTTTGCAAATCTGATAAAGGTTTTACAAATCCCAAAAATGGTTCTAAATATTCTGCTATTAGATGAGAATCATCCAGTGCAGATTGAAGTGCATAGTTGTTGTAGTTTTGGAGCTGGAGCAGTTCTAGTGCAACTCACATGCAAAAAAGTGGTATTTATTGAAGTTTCACAAATCACAAACACAGTTCTAAATATTCTGCTCTAACAGCACAATAATCCAGTCCAAGTTTGAAGAGTCTAGGTGTTGTAGTTTTGGAACCAGAGCAGATCTCGTGTGACCGAGACCAAAAAAAGGGTGAAATCAACCTTTACTGAAGTTTCACAAATCAGAAAAAGGTTTCACAGATCCCACACATGGTAATAAATATTCTGCAATGAGAGCAGAATAATTTAATCCAAGTTTGAAGTGTCTAGGTCAGGGATGCTCAATACGTCCATCGTGTATCGACGTATTGAGGTGAGTCTAGTGTAAGAGGGAAAAATGGCTCGTTTTCTTTCCCAAAGAAAAAATAGAAATTCTACAACCGCTAAAATCTGACACTATTCCACATTTGCTCACATTTTGTGAAGAAAGAAGTTGTTTGTTTTCTTTTGAGTCGTTTCTTTGAGTAGTTCTTGGTGCAGCGCCCCCACAGGTGAGGAGTGGAGCAAGTTTTTTAATTGGTTTGGATGTTTGACATGGTGCAGCGTGAAAGAGAACCACACCAGCTGTAATGTAACAAATGTTGCAGTTTTCACCCCAATCCGACATGGATTCCCAAGCTATCAAATGTGAAAATGCCCTCAGAATCTATTGCAAAACTTCAACTGACTGCAATCTTTTTACTCTGTAGATGTGGAAACCCTCAAAAGATTTGAACTTTTCCTTTTCTCTTCACAACTGTTCTAGACCTTGTTCACATAAAACCCAAATAAAATCATTCAAGCTTTTTCCACAGTTTACACTCTCCGAGGTCGGCGAATGCCCAAAACAAGATTCTCAGGGTTAACTCCCGTTTTTGATGTCTCAATAAAATGTGGAACAATAAATAATTAGTTTTCCTTCTGTCACTGTAGCAGAGATGTCAATAAACTAGACTGCTTGATGAGACGGCAGCCGAAGCATTCAGGGACGTGTCATTTCATTACTAATGAGGGGAAGATGACCCAAGTCTGTCTTACAAAGACGAAAAAGATCCAGGCATATTGATCAATCAATCGCTCAGCCTGAATTTATTGGGAACACTTGAGCTGAATGAAGTATTGATCGCTGCTGCACAGTCTTTTGTTTGCTGAGATAAATATTTACAAGCTTTGTGATGATGTGTTTTAATGTTCATCTTTCAGCTAAAACCTGCTTTCACTCAAAGTCAAAGGTCACTGAATTTCTCCTTTGCGTTTGTTCAGCTATAAATTCTGCAGATGAAACAAACATGGACTTTCGCGTCTTGACATCATGTCAAGGCTATAAACTCTGCTGGTTTACTGAGACCTTCCGCGCACCAGAAATGCAACTCCTCACTCTAATTTGTGGCCTCGACTCTCGCTAGTCGTGACCAAGAGCTCCCCTGGGAGCCGAGAGAATCCCTCTTTTCGCAATCCGTCAAATAACCCAGCACCGGGGACAGATTGAGGTAGGGAGCTGGAGGGAGTCAAAGACTGGAGAGGCTAAGAGTGGGGAAAAAGAAGCCCTTTATCTTCATGAATGGGCTGTGGCAGAAAGCACTGATTGGTACAACGGCGCTACTAGCCCTCTGGTAGTCTCTTGGCTCTCCCTGCGCTCAACTCCAGAGAGAAATGAGCTGATGCAAGAGTGGTTTGAGATTGACTCAACTGAGGCTGAAAGAGTGAGAGGCGGCTCAGGGAGCCGATGGTGAAGGTAAAGTATCTGTGCGTACCGAGGTATGAAGAAGAACTGAATGAAAAGCAAGGCAGAGATACATGGAAGCCAAAACACTGGACCGCAGTAAAGAAAGTGGCACCAAAATGTGACATTTGTCTGACTTCATGATGTGCATGGCATTTTACTAGAATTTAGGCCTTAAGAGACGGATTTGAAAAGTTGTTTTTCTCTGGGTGCAGAAGTTTGAGTTTACTGTGGATTTTCTCTCATCCAAACAAACAGAGAGTTAAGAGCTCAACGTTGATCCCTCTCCATTCATATGGACCTTCTGCATCTCAGTGACTGGCAAAATCACTGAGTCCTTTTTTTAAATACAAAAATTAACCTTTTGTTATGCTCTGTAGTGAATGCACGATCATTTGTAGCAATGGAAGCATCTGCAGCGAAAAAACACTTAACATCTCCATGTCAAAAGTTCAGCTTTCTGCTTGGCTTAACATCAGTGTAGTGGAGAGATGATCTACTCTTTGGATTAATGGGTTAATAATTGGATAGTGAAAGGTCCTTAATAGGAGATTTGATTGATTTATTTACATAATTTCAACTTTGCCACTACAAGAGTTTTGGGTGGAACTCTTGACAGTTTTGGCTGAATTATTGCTGAAGATGTATTGTTCTTTCAGCAAAATTGATTCTTTGAGTTTGTAAAGTCCCGTAAAAGATTCATTGGTTACTAAATTAGTAGACGATTATTTATTAATCATGATTAATCTGAATAAGCCCTCTCAGAGAGTGAAGGTTAGGGTCGTATGTCCGATACTACCGGCAGTTCCAGCAGGACAATGATCCCAAATAGACCCAAACCAGCAGGTTAACGTGAGGCTTCTGCTCAAAATCGTTCCACATGCTGACTGGAAATATGCTCAACAAATGAATGAAAGACAAGAAGAGACAGAACTATCCCTCAAATCTGCAGTTAATTCAAATTGGTACAACCCATTAAAACTATTTGTTAAATCATCACCAGGAAATAAAAGCCACTGAAATGCATCACTGAAAATGGAAACGTCATGGTGGGCAAATGTAAACGTGTTTATATCAAACCAAACTTCATTAAGACCAACAATTTCTCCAACCAGCTGTCAATTAGAATTTAATGTATAGAAATCAGATGACTTAAAATGTACAGAGTCAAATCAGAACACCTGTTCTCTGTTAGAAACAGATGGAGTGGCAAAAAAAATCCCTTCACTCAACATGCAAATCGTTTGTTTCTATAAAAACAAAATATAAGAAGGACCTCTGCTTAAAAACCCACAGACCGTCGCTCCCTCCTGGCGGTGGCAGGAATTCCCCAGATCCAGCCAGCAGTGACCAAGGTTTGCCCTTGATGTGCTTTGCTTCACTTTATTGGTCATAAGCTCTTCTCTTAACGCCAGGCTGTTTCTCTATTTTATTTGGAGCATCGTAAACTGAAGGTCACGCTGCACACGCATGGTCAACAATCACCAGTGTTTGCTCAATTCATTATCAGCAGTGGCAAAATAAGCAACAGCCAGCAGCACTCATGTAACACGGAGTTAGAGAGGGGCAACAATCTGCTTTAGTCTGATTAAATCATTCAAATGTCAGCCAGCTGCAGCAGACATGAACTATGAACCAAAGGCATTTTCAAGAACATCTCACTTCATTCCAATACCACTAAACTGCCTCAGTGATTCAGTTTAAAACAGATTCATTCCACAAATGACAATATTCAATTCATCAGAAAATTTAAATCTTGCATATTACCGGTGGAAAGAAAAAAGGATTTTATCAGAGAAACGTTGAGTTGCAGCCTCACAATCATGGAGACACTGCTGGTCCTTAACAAGGAGAAGACAACAAAGGTAATTGTTTAAGACCCTGAGTTTCACTTCACAGATCTCTGCATGTAAAAATAAGAAAGAAAAGTTGAGTGCAAAGAGAAGCGTAAGCAAGGGCTGTGAAGCAAAGTTCAATTAACTGGTAGAATCAGACGTTTTCCAAATAGTTCCATTTTATGGCACAATCGACTAACTATGCTACTTTCATGGTTATAAAAATGCTTCATATATATCAAACATAACTGATTTAGCAAATTGACGTCTTGAAATTGTGTCTGTCTCTTTAAGAAGCTCCTGCTCTTTTTGATGCTCTGCCTTCACACAGCATCTCTGTACTAAACCTCAATGCCTGAAGCGTTTGGCCTGACGAGCTCAGCTGCTCCTCCACGCATGTGCTTGGTGAATTTGGGTTGTTGAGGTTAACAGGAATACATGGATGAACTAAATGAATCTGTGTTTAATGACTGTGTGTAATGAGAGCTGCATTTCCTGTACAGACTTACAGAAATTGATTTTTCAATTATCTTCTAATCTGTTGAGATGCTTCAATAAAACCAGTTAAAACAGAGCAGAGAGACAGCAGGTCTGAGATTAGTGGAAGTGCTCTTCTTCAGGACACTGCATGTTGACTTACGGGGGCAGTTGGCGCCCTCTAGGCTGCTGGATGGGGTCTTTCCGTCAGGACAGCAGCCGAACTCTGTGTTGTCACAGGAGGACCGCTCCTCAGCAGTGGCAGCAGCAGCAGAACCTGCCACCGGCGAACCTGCAGGTGACACAAAATCCTAATAAAAATTCATTCAACTTTAGCAAAAAACCATGAATATAAATCATTCCTTTTCCAAGAAGCTTGAAACTAGAACCTAAAAGATGTGTGCTGATTTTGTTTTGCTGAGTTCCTCGTGCTCCTCCAGGTGTTTGTGCATTTTTTTTCTCTGTCTGTTGACCAATGATTGAGCACTGAAAGAGGCATCTGTCAGGGTGATTATATGGCATTTCATGGGCTCTGATTTTACAGCTGGAACTCATTTTGTCAGGCAGAAAACCCTTAATGGGCACTGTTGCCAGTCATGTCACAAACAGAGCGCTTTAAATGATAGGGGAGTGTGATAACTGCTGACTAGCTGGCAGTTCCCCTCAAGGCGTCCCAGAAAAATCAAAAAGAAGAAAAAATTCCTACAGTGTCCTGTTACTGCTACTGCCACTGTATATCTGACAATCTGGAGACATTAAGGACATAAAAGCGGTCAGACTTTCTCTACCCCAGGACTGGGACACCGTCCACTCTCTTGTTGGCGGCACAGGACACAGTCTTGGCCAAAGCAGGGCGGTTTACAGCCACGCAGGGATTAGAAATGATCGCAGGCAGGAAAGGCTCATGGCTAAACAAGCCGTAAAGACGTCAAGGGGCAGGGACGTCCTACTCAAAGTCTCACGGTCAAGGGACGCGAGAGGGAGGAAGAAGGGTTATTGGGTGCATGTTGGAATGCGGTCTGCAGATTTACAGAGCATGAAGAAGAAGAGAAACAGAGCAGGAGAGCAAGGGCACTCTGTGAGTCCTGCAGGAGCAGAGCAGGACGTGAACACAGAGATACAGACAGACAGGAGCCAGAAAAAAACACATTTCTGACTGACTTTAAATTTAGATACAAATTGAACAAGACAAGAATCAGAGACAGAAAAATAAACAGGACAAAACACAAGAGACCAAACTTTTCTATCTGTTAGCATCTGTGTTAAAATCACAATTGTTTGCACTAACAGACAAATACCTTCAAAAAGTATTCAGACAGACTGAACTTTTCAAATTTGTCTCATTATAACTGACATATTTTACTGGGATCTTATGCAACAGCGCAACACAAGGCAGCACATAATTATGAAGTGGATGGAAAATAATGGATGACTTCCTTCTTTTAACAGATAGGAGGTTTGGGGATACATCTGGACTTTTATTCTGATAGCGCTTAAAGAAACAGTATTATGTAATCTTGACATTTTAGAGCTTTACTTAATGTTATATTATTTCCTCATCAGAAACAAACCTGGAGTTTTGTTTTGATTCTTTCATGCATGTCTGAGAAATCCTTTAATCTCCATGACAACCATTCAGCTGTGCAAAACACCTGGGGGGACCTAACTCCACCTCACAGAGCAGCTCTCCCACGCAGCTCCTTCAGACTAGCCAGAAGCAATTAGCAAACATCTGCTGAGCTTGTTATAGGAGCTGAGGAACACTGGTTGAAACATTAAAGGGTTAACAGAACCATGTTGAGATGAGCTTCAGAAAGACGTGCACACGTAAAAAGGAAATCAGACATGTCCTTTTTACATGTCTGATTTGCGGCCATGCAGCAGCAAGACTCCGCCTCCTCCCGTCTCACTTTCAATTTGTGCTTAAAGTTCACATTTTAAACTACACACCAGTTTTTAAATTGTGTTAATAGGCCACGTATTTTAGCATATTTTAGTTATGCTAAAATACGTAAACCGTATATTTCCAAATTTCAGAGAAAAGTTAAAAACGGCTTTTCTGGGAATGTGACAGGAAATGAGCTTCCAAACGTTAAAAAATAAATGTAACATTATATTCCTTTGTTATTGGAAATCTCACATTTTCAACAAATAATTATGGGCTGTATTTTGTTGCTATGAAACAAAGTAAAGTTGCTCAAGTTACGGTGAAAGAGAAGCGGAAACTAAGTATCGACAAAGGCACTGAGATCACGAAATGGATGCAAAGTTTGGATAGCAGAGCAATAGGTGGCATCCACTTGGTAATTTATTTTTAGCTTAGTGGTTTCTGCTCTGTATGAAAAGTATTATGTGAAGAATGGACACGCAGCATGCAGTGGCGCTCAGTTTTGAGCCAGAAGACGAAGAGGGGAAACCCAGAGCCGGAATCTGGGCGCAGTGAGGATTCCCATGATGACGATGGCTGATCCATCATTGTTATTAGCAACTGACAAAGAGTATCAGGGACTGAGAGCATGATGAGATCCGGCAGTCTGAGAGGCAGGTGCTCAGAGACCCCAGCAGGGGTCACTGCGGGGTGAGGCAGAGCCAGTCCCCAGCAGCTAGTAGTAAACAGCTTACAGCCACGGCTAACTCAGGGAGTCAAGGTTTTTTCTATAGTCTAAAAGATTTTTTTTACCTTGTTTTTACCTTGTTTTTCCAAAGAATTACACATTTTTTGTCATCTTGTTTTGACCTATCATATTTTGAATAAGGAATTGCCTTCATTTTCATGCTAATAATGTTGTAAAACTGTATTGTTTGCAATATTTCTACATCATTTTAAGAAATTTACAGTATACATTATAATTCTAAATGATAAAAACCATTTCTTGTGAATATTTGACATTTTCACAGAGGAAAAAAATAACAATTTTTCCAAATCAAATTTTTTGTTTCTGCAACTGCCACAGTTTGTCCAAAATTAAAAAATAAATGTAAATTCATAAAGTTCAGATTGTACTGAAAAAATGATACCACATAAGATAATATTATATATAATATATAATGGTTTCTATTAAGGTAAAATAAAAAATTGGTCAAAAAAGACCATATGTACCTGGACTCCTAAGGGTTAGAGTCACAGAGGCCCAATTTTAAGGCATTAAATTACAAATTGAAATTTGTTTTAAGTCATATTTGATATAGCATTTTCATAACTACTGGAAGTGAGTTGATTGTGCTCCAAAATGATTCTATGTGGCTGAAAAACATAATACTGGCCCTTTAACAATATTTAGTTTCTGTCTTCAGAAGTGGCCTGTCACCTGTCGCATGTTGGTCAGAATAAATGGCATCATGAAGGACCACAGCAGAAGGATCAGGTCAGGGGGAAAATTCTCAGCTCTCTCAGATGAGGGAACCAGGACAAGAAAAACTATTGTTCAAAGCCATAAAAGCCATAAAAACGACTGTTTCTTCTGTATAGTCTGGTTTTGGAAAAATATTTTTAAAAAGCCTATTGGTTTCAGCCTGAAAACATAAAATAAATGAAAACATCAAAATAAAACTCCATCGTTTCATTCTGTTGTTAAAATCTGCAGCAAAAAAATGAGATGAATGCCTATATTTTACTTTATATAATAAAAAGCTCTGCTCAGTTCTGTTAGATTACTGAACAAAGTTATTAGGAGCCACTGAAAGGTCACAGGTCACAGTCCGATGACCTAGGTTGATGTTTCAGCCTCTAGATGCACAGAATGATGGAAACATTCAGCCGAACTCTATAAAAAATTACTGCAGATTTTATTTTCAAATGTTTTTTCACTTCAATTTCTACGTCACAGAAATAGAAAAATTCCTGTACTGTTTGAAGTTGTAAAATTTAAACCTTCAATAAGTATGATTGCTTTTGCAAGACACTATAAATACATATGCACAGAGTAAGATTAGATAAATGAAAATATGCTTTCAGGTGAGGCCAGTTGGTCAGATTAAAAGTATTTTGGAAAATAACCTTTAAGCAGGTGTTAAACATACTTTTCAATGAGGCCGTATTTCTGAGTTAAACGTTTTTTTAAATGGTTTGATGTGATATTCTGAATGTATAAGTCATTTTTTCATTATCTGTAAGTGAAACATCACAATAATCAACATCAAGGAGCATTTCAAACATCCATCTGTGTATGGAATTAATGTATAAAGATTTCAGTTGGTGAACTATCCGACTTTGCGTGATATTCTAACATGTAGCCTGAGCTGCAGAGCCACTGAACACACCCTGTGCCTCACAGCAGCTCCCTGCTGTCCGCTCAGCCTCTGGTCAACAGGCATGGAGGAAGCACAGCGCCACTCCATCAGGCCTGTCCTGTCACTGCGAGCCGCCAAACCATGCTGATGGATGGTTGAGAGCCGACATCAGGAAAGAATAAAAGAAGAAAGAAGGTCTAATTGGAAAGCCTAGGCTGGAAAAGCAACAGCTGGATGTTACAGTCAGGAGGCTAGACTAGTCATGTGACAAGGAGCAATGGCGCTGCAAGCACTCGCAGCTGGACCTTGGAGTGGCATCAGTCTGTCGGGTCATGCTCCAGAGATCCACAGGCTCGGCCCAGCGGTCTCTTCTATCCGTGGTGCTGGGAGTGTATTTTACAGAGCCTGACTTTACTCTGTGAAGCTGCTGAGGAGGGTTGAGGGGAAACAGACAGCAGGTGATGGTGCTACAGTGAACCATGCAAATACTTTCTATTTCTGTCTGAAATGGAGATATATGTCTTCTGCAAGTGAAAAAAAGGAGAATAACAGCAATGTGAAGATTTCTTCTCTTCATCTGTCTGGCTTTGAAGTTTTTGTCTCCAGCAAAACCTATTTGGATACAATTACACAAGCCTTGCTTCCTAGTTTTAGATCCTAATTGACAGATGATGGCATGAATGCGTTATGATGTCAGCTAATGATTGATCCTGAATTTTTCCAAACCCTGCAGATAAACCCAACCTCCCACCTAACAGGATTATGGAGAATGAAGTGAAAAGCAGTGATTTACCGCCAGAATCGTCTGAACCGCTGGCCTCCGACTGGACGCCACTACCAACATCCTCATCCCGTCCGTCCTCCTCTTCTTCTTCGTCACCGCTCGGGTCGCCGCTGCCCGAGCCCTCCAGAGGGCCCGGGCTGGCGGTGGCGGATGGCTGGATGCGGTTGGATGGAACACGGCCGGGGGTGGAGGTGGAAAGGACGGCGGTGGTGTCGGGCGGCTCCATGGATGCCGGCTGGGCCGTCATTGGAGGCGGGATGGCATACACCATGTTAGAGATGAAGGGATCGGGGGTGGTAGTGATGACGGCCGTTGAGGCTGGGCCGGGGGTGGTGGGCGGAGGGTTGGAGGTGGGTCGGTCTGCCGGGTCAGAGATGCTTTCTGGTGAAGGGAAGGGGAGGAAGCAAGGAATGGATGAATGGCTGAGCAAAGATGGGAATGTTTGATTTTGCTTCACTTTTAATAAAACCTTAAAGAGACCGGATCAAAGTCTGTCTTCTAGCGAGGCTCACCAATAAAACCACACAAACACAACACACCTGCAACAATGGATGAACGTTTATCTCTCAGCTCAGTCTTGCAACGCAGAGTTTTTGTTTCCACTTTTATTCACATTAAATTATTTTATTAGATTTCCAATGAACTTTCCTTGCAGCAGAAAACTATTCCCACAGAATAATTCTGCCATGTTTTACCAAGTAAAAGTTTACACTCAGGGTGACACCATCAGTGCTAGGCACTGCTAGCTGAGACATTAGCTGTGCTAAAAGCTTATAAAACTAGATTAGCTAGTTTTATAAGCAAAAATAAATCTATTTGTAGATTTATTTTCTACAATAAATAGACTTTATTGTATGCAAAGCTATGTGTGCTAAATGTTTTCAAAGTTAGCAAACATGCTTGACAAAAACAGAGTGTGTGTGCCCGATGCTGCTTTCCACCCAGACTTTTTGTTGATCATTATGTGTTAAGTCTATAGTCTTAAGGTAATGCATTATATTTTGTAGTTGTGTCAAAATGTGAAACAAATCCAGGATGTTTGCAAGGACATGCATCTGAGGGAGACAGACTGGACTACATGAGTTTAGTTTCTCCAGCTCTCAAATGCGCTATTTCTGTATTTATGCTTGGAAAGGTAGGCAGAAGACCTACGTGCAGCATCGTGTGCTAGCCTATGAATTATATATCCAAATTCAAATGCTGCCCTGCAGTAGCAAAGCTTTAATCACCAACAGCCAGTGCCTACGGTGATGAATGATTGATAGAAATGGGGCAAAAAGCTGGGTTTGCTCTGACTTCAAAGATGGCAGGCTGCTGCTTGCAGAGAGCTCGAGCTCAACGGCACCGCTAACGTGCTGCTGTCAACACATGCACACAAACACGTATGGAACACTTAAAAAGAAAACAACAAAAAAATATAACTCCATATGAGGAGGAAGAGGAGAACCTCTGTGTCAAGAGACCATCATTACCAATGCAAAAAAGCTCAGGTGCAAAAGGACAAACTGTCTGCGATGAGAGAACGATAAATAGGACAAAAACTCCTGAGGGGGGGCGGGAGGGGGCGAGCGGGCGAGCAGCGAGCGGGCGAGCAGCGAGCGGGCGAGCAGCGAGCGGGCGAGCAGCGAGCGGGCGAGCAGCGAGCGGGCGAGCAGCGAGCGGGCGAGCAGCGTGCTGAGGAAAGGAGTGACAACATTGTTATTTTTCTACTTCACATCCCGGGAGAGTAGAAGCGTCTTAGCAAGAGGATGGGAGAAAAGCAACTCTGTAGATTTCCACCTCATTAGGATTCGCCTAACACTACAGTACGTGTAAGACTTAATTACAGCACTATTATCACAGAGTTGATCGGCAATTATTTACCGAGGTGTGAAATGTGATACCTACAGAGACAGCAGAATGCCTCAGAGAGACGGCTTTAAGAGCTGCACAGATAACTGCTGGTGGGAGAGATTCAGAGCGCGGTTCAAAGAGTGTTGATGCTATCGCCAAGAAAGATGGCATGGCGTGCCTTTCCCCTCGGATACACCTGTCAGTCAGGTGCCAAGCTCAGCGTCGAGGGGATGCATGGATCCAGAGAAAAATGTTTGTGGGATATCAGCAGTGAACTTCATGATGTGGGATAAGCAGAGATAAGCACCTGTTTGAAAGATCCCAGAAGTCTCAGCAGATACGTCAGATTTACCAGTCCATTTAGCTGTTTCTGCTGCTTTGCTTCCTCTGGGAAGAACAATGGACGGTAATGTTAGAGGGCAGAGAGAAGGAAACAGAACCACTGTGTTCTCAGCATGCTTTCTACCATATTATTACTGAAAGGTGGTTGTTAAATCCTCACAATGTCAGGAGGCAAGGAAACCCACAAAGGAAAGCTGAACATCCCCTAGACTGTTTAAATCAAACAACAAAAGGGCTAAAATGGTAGCAGCAGGTGAAAAGTCAGAACAGAAAACGGGTTTGAAGGAAGGATGGAGGAATCAGCAGAGCCCTAGCTAACACGCAACATGAGGGCTGTAAGCAGCATATGTCCGCCGCTCCTGCCAATGCGCCGCAAACCTACAGGTGATACCGACAGATGGGAGAGGCGGGGCCGGTGGCAACCCACTGATCGTCTTCTTCCAGCAGTGATTTGCTCATCGGTGCAAATGCCTCCCCGCCGGAGGCTGCTGCTGTGGCTGCGACTCTAATTTACAGGATTTCTAAGAAAACTCTGAGTTTTGGATAAATTAAATATGAATACCACTGGATTTGTATTTTAATTTGACAAGAAAACCTCATTTGTTTTATAGGAATTTCAACTTAAACAATTGTTTGCCATAATAAGCATAGCATAATAAGGTTTATACGTCACTGTGGAAGAATTTTGACCTTTTCTTGTGAGCAGAATTGCTTTAATTCAGCTTCTACTGAGGATTTTTAGATTGTCAGGACTTTAAGTTTTTGTTCAACTACCTCAATGTGCTTTTGGAGTATTTTTTGTAGGATTCTGTGTTTTTCTGAGCTCTCCAGACTGATGGATGCCTGTGACTTTGTTTCTCATCTGCTCTTGGATTCTGATCGAAGCAGGATGTGGTGCTTTGTGAGCGCTCAGCCTACTTCATGCTGTCAGACAGGGTCAGTTGAAATGACTTCCACATGTCTGGCAGCAAGGAGCCAGTAAATGTATCACGATGTAAGCATCTCATATCAGTCGATAACTGTTGATTACTTTTTGTTTTAAGTATATGGAATATATGAATAAAACAGTTGAGAATAAACTGTTTTATTCAGTTTTCACTCCACATCATTGTTGTTGATCTAATCAGTTAAGAGGCTTGGTGTGAAAACATGAAACTGTTGCTGCGCAAGTTACTCAGCAGGCTGTTGCTGGGCAACCAGAGTGAATGAATTGATGTTATCAACCTTTTTCAGCTAGCCATGAGAGGTTGACCAGTTAAAGGCTTTTCTTTTGCCTACATCTCCCAGAATGGTGGGAAAATTCTATCAAATGTATTATCTATTAACATTGATCACTTATACAATATATTGTTATTGACTTATTGTCCAGCCCTACCTGGGAGTTATTAATGAAATTAAATGTGGTTGGTCTCAATTCTTTCTTGATCTAACACGGTGGGACAATTATACCTCCACATAAGAGCAAGTAAGTTTTAAAATCAATTTATCTATAATAAATTGATCAAATTATAAGTTGAGAACCGCATTTTGAATTTACTGTAGGTTGTACTCTGAGGTTTCCAGTTCCCTCTTCCACAGGGCTGCTTTTGGACTACAGAGGCTAGTTCCCAAACATTTGAACATTTTACTTACAACATTTTAATGTTTTATTTTCCACCAGTGTCTCCAGTGACACAATGAAGCAATGTAAGAGGATCAATATCCTCAGACCTCAGACAACATTAGTGTGCTGCGAAGCCACGCGTCTGGAGGCGGCGTGGGGAAACAGCTGGTAAAGAAAGCAGGCAGCGCTGCAGTGTGCAAATGGGCGGAGCAAAATGCTAATTCGCACCCAGCCGCACGTGAAGTGAGCTGGAGATCCGACAGCAGCAACCTGCGGTGGAACCGCTTCCCATTGAAGACATGAGCAGATCCTCTGCTCCTCACCATCTCCTCAGGGCTGGATGGAGGGAAACAGCACGCAGACGGCATCGATCCCTGTGCCACAATGCTAAGTGAGAGATAACTCACAACCCACATCTCCATTGCCAGGCAACAGAGACTGGCAGTGGAAACTAGACTGGATTTTGGCTCCTATCATAGCTGAACCCACCCACGCCACTGGATGTGTAATTACCAGATGTTCTGGGACTTATCCATGTCTGATCTGTTTCTGTTTTTTTCTCCGTGCTCCCAAAACTGCAGCCTGTTGTAGACCACCATGACATGCTCACCTCCACTGGAAACGGTCCTAACTTTGGGTCTGGTGAAAAAGCCATCTCTGACACTTTTGGGTCACTTGGTCTGTGCCCTACAGTGATGAGGTGGATGAACATTTTTCCCCCACAAAGCGTTCACACACTTGGCAGACACACAGCTGGCTGCGTTTCTTTTCTAGATTCCTGTTGAGATCCAAGCTGGCAGCTGTGCCACATCTTCACTCTCCATGCAAGCTGCAGCCTTGGCGCCATTCCAGCACTCTTTACGGCGATCCAAACAATGTCCATCAACATGTGGACTGAAGAGAGCAGGAGCTACCTCCCCTCACCCACCTCCCCCATCACCACCCTACACATGTTTTCTACATGTTCAACCACATGACAAAGATTTAGCATAACAGAGCCAGAGGATTCCCAGCCACAGTTTTACAGGAATTCATGTGTTATAGCTGGGCCTGTTGCAATAAGTCATTCATCAATTAACAACAATATAAACTGACAGCAGATCAATATTGTTCTTTCAAATGTAGTTTATTAGCCAGTGAGAGCACAAGCTTCCATTATTATGCCTTTACCTTGATTGGAAAACAGTTTCCAATGACAATATTGACATTTATCACATTTTCTGGGACAATTTGTTGTCAAGTAACATTCATGGTAACAGGCGTAGCTGTAACACAGAAACTGTATCATAGTCCAGAGTCTGGCCACTTTATAAGGTACACCCTTCTAGTGCTGGACTGGATCCTCAGTTGTGTTGATTTTTTGGATCCTCTTTAAGCTTCAAAGCTGCCTTAGTTCTTCACAGCATAGATTTACAAATGTGTCAAACACTGATCACATGCTAATTCTACTTGACCTAAAATAAGAAAAGTTTGGTTTGACTTAACTTCAGACAGAGGAAAAAATGTCTGTTTTTTAATAGGTGTATAAAAATATCTGATTTCAACATTCAAGATCATCACTTCCTGATAAAACAGTGTAGTTTGAATATCAAATACTTTTCAAGACTTGATTTGGAAACCCAAAACTTTCCATATTTTGAAAATACCCAATTGAAATTCAAACATTTTCAAGGATTTCAAGCACCTTAACAAACCCAGATAATATGGCACAAAACACTGAAAGGCAGGATGGATTCTGGGAAACGTCTGCACCACAGCATCGCTCTAAGATGAACATTCAGCAGTGAAAATAAATCAATCCTGTTTCAACATCTCATGCAATTCAGCCTGTGATTAGAGACGATCAGATGCTGTCACCCTTTACTGCACCACTAAACCACAAGCTGCAAATCAGATGGCAACTAAACCCAGACAGACATTCTGCTAAAATGATAAGTCACATGCCCAGGCCCCACTGACTGGGCATGCTAACCTGCATCAGAAACCTGGTTTAGGGCGGAGCCACAAACTTTCACTCAGGGGGCCAACAAGAGAATCTGATTGGACTCTGTCTAGATTAGTTGTAATAAGTTGAACGTCACTTTCTAACATCCAGAACCAGAACCATTGTCTGAACTCCAGCATGTTGTCTCCACCAGGAGGCTAACTGTTAGATTTGATTGATTAGCTATTTGCATTTGAAACTAAGTAAACAGGCGTACCTAATGTTGTGGACAGTAAGTGTATGTGCTAAAATTAACTTTCAGCTTTTGTCATTACAATCTGTGAGACAAAAAGCTGGAGTGGTGCAAATACAGCAGGGCTCCAACAGTGACGCTCATTATCTGCTGAGTGCAGCCTGACAGCAGCTGGCCGACGCGCAGGGTGATGCATAGAGGAATCACCCAGGCTCACCTGTGCACTGTCCAGAGTGCTGCACGGTAACGTCCTTGTCCTGTCTGCAGGCGATGGTCCTCAGCTGGCACTGGTCAGCATAGGTCACCCCATCTGAACCGCACACCTGCACCAGAGTAACAGAGATAGAGGGACAGCCGCTGAGCCACATGTTAGCTCCCTGAATCCTAAAAATCCTATTCCTAAAAAGATCAAACCCCTAGCCGCTTTGGAAGACATACCTTTGTCTTGTTTCTTAAGTCGCAGTCGGGCGGCGGGCACTGACAGTGGGCCTGGCCGTTTTCCTCCAGGCAGGTGGCTCCATAACTGCAGAGCAGCTCCTCACACGATGTTGGGGCATCAGGGCCTGTGGAGGACAGGTTTGATTTCTTACTGCAACAGCCTGATGACAGAGGTGAGCAACAACACAATGCTATGCTAATGCTATGTTCTACTCTTCCATCATGACATGAGAATGAAAAATCTTTTTCTTTAGAAGAATAAGGAAACTCGCTTCTTTCATCTGTTTTAAATCTAAGAAATGCTACAGCTTTTAAAAGAATTGTGTTTAATTATTTTATCATATAAATTGTTTGCATAAAAAATGTTGTTACTGCTGGCAGTTTGTTCCCCACAAAGTTACATCCTTGTTGAACAACTGGAACTGCCAGGCATCTTGTCTGTGTGTGTGTGTGTGTGTGTGTGTGTGTGTGTGTGTGTATGCGTGTGTGTGTCTGTGTGTGTGTCTGTGTGTGTGTGCGTGTCTGTGTGTGTGTGTGTGTGTGTGTGTGTGTGTGTGTGTGTGCGTGTCTGTGTATGTGTGTGTGTCTGTGTGTGTGTGTATGTGTGTGTGTGTGTGTGTGTGTATTCCATTATTACAGTATGCTTTACTGTGCCATGCCTGATGAGTACTGTGTCTCTGTACCCAGCAGTGTGTGTGGCAGTGAGGTGGGACTGCCGGCTTCATTAAGCGTTTGACTTCCAGTCGATGTCTGATGGTAAATCTTAATCAAGGAGCTGCAGGCTCTCAGCAGGAGCTAACCTTTCCTTCAACTGTTTTCCTTTTTTTTTAATTCGGTGCAATCGCCAGGGTGTGTTTGCATTTTTAATCAAAAGCAATCAATAGTGCTGACACACAGATCTAACATGTGAGCGCTGGAGATGGTCCAACAAGATGCAGACAAATAGAAATATCAATGGGTAATATGTTGTCCATGGGCCTTTTGTACACTTCACTATTTCCCTAATCACTATTGATTAGCCATCCCAGAGCCACTTCCTGCTCTGCCAATAAAGCTGATGGATGTGAAGAAGAGATGAAGAAAGAGTGGCTGCTTTAGAGCTTTTCCACAAATCAGATAACAGACAGAAATGCTCTTCAGAGTGATGGAGCGACTCTGGGAGGCCTGGGAGCCTGGTCTGCATTCATCATTATTTATGACCGCTCTTATTACCAGACAGACACGAGGTGGTGCTAGAGCACCTGCTCTCTGTTGCTGTGGACAAAAGGAGCCCTTCTCAAATCTTTTTCTCTGTTTTTAGACACCATAGTATTAATCTGTAATAACAAATTTGTAAAAAACATTTTTTATTTACATCCTGCAGCTATAATATTAGTGACGAGTACCAATGGGCACCAGCCCCCCAAATGTCTGTAGACGCCTCTGCTTATTACCGTGGTCACAGCCATTCATGCCCATCCTGCTTCCATCTGGACACACGTTGCACTTCAAGCCTTTCACCCCTGTTTTGCAGGAGCACAGGCCCGACATCTGTTCACAATCATCCCGGACCGAACCGGTGGGATCGCAGCTGCACGCTGAAATTACAAAAACAAAAAAGAGGCATGATTAGATAATTGATTAGTGCCGATGACGGGCAGACCGGCCGTCGCTTAGAGTGGTAGACAAACAAAGCGAGTCTGGAGCACTTTTAGCCCGAGCACGTTGCTTTAAAGATACATGTTTGTCTCCGACTGAGGGGTTGGGAACAGTTCAACTTGCCTCGGGGTTCACAGAGGGGAGGAGTGGAAGGAGGAAGAGCATGCAAGACGAACTTAAAACAATAACCTCAGGGAAGGACATCAAGACCATCATGTTCCTAGAATCAATGATGTGATTATTTTTCTCCCTGTTCCTCCCTCCTGCTGAAGCTGTGACTGGTGTTCTGTGTTGCTTTCTGCCTTTGCTGGCTAAACCTCGTTAAAGGTCAGGCCACAGGTGACACACCTGCGGGCTTCCTGCTCCATGGCTCCAGCAGCGGGTGTCCTCCAGTACGGCGTCAGCGAAGCCGATCAGCATATCGCGTTACATCGAGACAAACAAGCAGGTCCCAACCTCACACTGCCACCCACATACAAATGGAAACAGTTCATTCAATCCAGTTTTGACAGCGCTAAAGGACACAACAGAAAATCAATCTTCTAAAATGCAGCAAGCAGCTCCTCCTGTTTGTCTACTAAAGTGAATTTACGGTTAACCACGCACGGGAATGATCAGATTCAGAGATTCGTGTCCTCCATGTTCCAGAGGTTCTGACAAGAAAGTAGATGCTGTGTTTGGAGTTTATGGACTTCAATTCTCTCATTTCTATTCTGTACAAGAGCTTGTGGTCCCATCGTAAAAAATGTTCATCTACAGGCTATTTCAGAAGCTGTTCATAGTAACAAGCTAGCGATGTGCAATAGGTCATATTTTAGTATCGATCCAAACAAAGTCAATACAGGCCCATATCGCCGATACCGACATTGACACCAATAATGATACTTATTATTTGAGTTTGATGTAAGAAAATCAAAGCAAAATCTTTCTGTGGCAGAGTTCAGCCTGGCCAGGGGGCGTTCAGAGGACAGCAGGGGGCGCTGGTGGAAATTTTTACAAAAGGGAGGCGCTGAGATTCCTTCGGGGGCGTTTGCTCCAAGGTAAACTTTACATCTTATATGCACAACAATAGCAGTTTAGACTTTGAGCAACTTGCTAAAACGGTATTGTGTAAGATTAAAACATGCGTGGATGCAACTGTACCGATGGCAGCTCTTGGTCTCTTCAGTGTTTGGTGGCTTCTTGGTGCAGCTCCAGGCTCCTGCTACTAGTAAGTTCACCATCAGTTCAGGGTTTCAACGGCTGATGACTTTACTGTGATTCACTTGTCTGGTGTCTGATTTTCAAATATTCTATGTTTTATTGAGGATGTTTGGACATATGTTTTGGTAGTAATGTGATCTTATCAAAGCACCAACTTATATTAAAAAATATTTTATCGTCCGTCTGGATGCTGCCCGCTTCCGTGGAAGGACAACAGAGTATCGCTCTTATGTAATTACTAAACTCATGATACACTTACTGTGTATCCCTCTGAAAAATGAACTAAGTTAAATAAAGAAATCCCTCCATGGGTGATACCATCATGTTCCGTGTTTTTCTGTGTATTGAGTCTCCTGTTGTCCTGTCTTCCCTCAATTACACCCAGCTGTGTCTCGTCTTTGTGATCACCCTCTGTGTCTTTAATCCCTCCTGTGTCCTTTGTTCCTCGTTGGGTCCTCGTCTCATTTTGTCCTAGGTCGTCTCCACGTTTGTATCCGTTCATGTACCCTGATCGCTACCGCCGTTGAGCCCTGGTCTCCGCTGAGCCGTGCTGCAAGGTGTTTTGGACTGTGTGTTTCTGGACTGTTTATTAAACCACTCATCATTCATCTTACCTGGATGTCTTGGGTAAAATATATATATTGTCATGAAATAACAGATGCCACAAAGCGCGTTCGTTTTATAGCGTTAAATTTAGTACTGTAAGTGATCAGGTATGAAACGGTAGTACCACCGCAATTTAGAATTTGAATCATCAGGATCCCGGGATTTTTTCCTTGTATTGAAAGGTTTTCGTCAGTCTGTTTTTCTCCATCGATACGAAGCTTTCCCAACCGCTCCGCACCGTATTGGGTAAAAAAAACAAAACAATGTGCAAGTTGCCCAAAACTCTGAAACAGGAGAACCGAGACGTAGAATGTAACAAACTATTTGTGAATCAGGATCAGCGAATCCAGCGGTGAACAGTGAAAAATCAATATGAGGGCAAATCAGGTGAAACACAAGATGATTAGGCGGCGCAGCACATGATGAGTGAAGATTACTGGTGATCAATACAAACAATGAAATAAACCTTTAAACAGGAAAGAAACTAGACATAGCAATAAACCAAAAACCAAAATATGATCATATTAATCAAAGAATACTAAATGGGAATAACTATTTAGCAATAATTAATACAGCGGATTGTATGGCAAGAATAAACAGACACTGTTTTCAGATTAAAGGTAAAGTAACATTATTGAAGTGCCATGGGGTGTTGGGACCACATCTAATATTAAGGACAAATATATTTTACAGACAATCACAGTAAGGAGCTTATCACTTATTTCTGGTTTTAATTAGATTTTATTTGATATATTTATTTCTTCAGCAGCATCATTTTTTATGTCAATGTTAATATGATGAGGCTGTTCAGTGACTCCGTGATATTTTCAATTTGACTCTTTAGGATTTGATTAAGAACCATCTTTGTTCTTTGTGATTTCTGTCCAGTAAAACGATTAATCTGTAAATCAATAGACAGGTCTGTATATCGATATAATCCACATTTCTGTCCCATATTTGTAAGGCATTAAAAGGATCTGGAACTTTTGTTTTTCCACTGAAAGCACTGGTTTACACAGTAAATGCCATGTTGGTGAAATTTTATGAATGATACTCTGATGTCCCGTTCTCCTGAAGGCAGCACAGGGCTGGACGAGCAGAAACTGACAGAAACACTGAAGAGAAGAGTTAGGATTGATATAGTTGCAGTTCTATCCATGTTTTAATGTTGCAGAGCACAGTTTTTTGCAAATAGCTCAAAGTTTAAACTTGTATTGTTGTACATCTTTTATCTGGTCATTTTGTGAAAGATTTAACAACTAACATCAGAAAATGGCACAGAACAAGAATATCTTTTTCCACTCTGATTAGCTACTGTTAGGTCTAACCATTTCAACTTGATATCCATTTTATTTTTCTAGACGCTTGTAAAAATAATTTCTATTCACATGGCTTCTTAGTTCTCTGGGAAATCATTTTTGATGATCAAAACAGAAACAAGCATAAAAATCAAAACATCAACAATAGTAATAGTAAAATAATCTTCAGTGCAAACCATGAATGTTGGATATTTGTAGATTCTTTGATGGGAGGAGGTGAGGGACCTGGATGGAGGACAGGGCACTGTCCCAAAAAAGGTTGAGAAACACTGGTCTAGTGGAAGCTAATGCTGAAGCTAGCTCTAATTTCAACCATGTTGATTCCCAAACTTCAACACATATCAAACTTTACTCAACTGAAAGTTTATACAGTAACAGTAAATTAGCTTTTTAGACTTTATTCTGAAAATATATTTAGCCAAATGAAAGTGCGTTAAATGTTTTCAAAGTCAGCAAAAATGCTAAACACAAAATGATCTCCTCTATTAGCGCATTAGTGGAAGTATTACCGGGCGTCTTCTGGTAAGCTAACAGCAATGAACCTTAGTGATTGGATAAAGTTTACAACCTCAACAGTCCAAGAAGTCCAAGAACAATAGGAGTTGTTTTTTTCAATAAAAAAACAACTCCTATGCTCTGCGCAGACCAAGTTTACGCAGAGCATAGTAAACTCTGCTTCGAGTATTGTTTGAAGCACAGCATAGGCTGATTTTTAACCAGACTAAGAAACTGGTTAAAAATCTAAACTAAAAATGTTTAAAAGGGAATCTGAAACTAAAGTACAGATCTTACCAGCATCAATCTGAACCGACTTGGTTTAGATACTCTAATATTTTGGGTCCATTCAGCCACCTCTACAACATGCATCATGTAAATAGAGACCAACAGCGGCTCCTTACGCGTGCAGCCGCTCATGCCTTCAGTGATGATGGCTCGGAAGTTCCAGAAGCCCGGCTCACAGCGGTCACACTTCTGCCCGCCGACCCCCGGCTTACAGGAGCACTGGCCACTGGTCGGGTCGCAGGAGCCTTTGTAGGAGCCGTGGACGTTACACTGACAGGTACCTGAGGAAAAATACAGCACAGTCTGTGTTTTCAAGCTTTTGAAATCCTTGCTACACATAAATGCATGGCTTTACTAATGTGAAACTCTATCCATCAGCATATTCTATTTCTAAATCTGCATTTTTCCTATCTTTCAAGCATCTTGAAGATTACAGCGTGATGCCACGTCTTCCCTACATCTCTGTCACTATCAAGAGTCGAGATCATCAGTAGACCAAAGATTTGTTTCTGTTGATAAAGACCAGCATCAGAATTATTCTTGGGATTAAGATGAAAAGCTTCCAGCTCTGCAACTTTGCTTGTAATCTTACAGAAACTGCAACTCAAGGACAACGCGCCGTCACAGCTCGACAGGATCAGACATTTAGCAGGCAGAGGAAGAAAGACTTACTGGGACATCCGGCCTGTCCGACCCCTAGGGCGGCGGTGATGTTGTCAGAGCAGCAGCCGTACGGAGAGAGGCCGCAGTGCTGCGGCGCCGTCAGCTCCGTCGGAGACGTAACATAATTCTCTGAGGAGGGAAGGATCAAGAAGAGAGGGAGGAAGATTTAAATGGATGAGGTTTGGACTTATTAGACAGAATATAAAACAGTTTAAACAGATTAAACTTTTTTTCAAAAATATGAAACCAGGAGGCTTGGAACCAGCTTCCAGGTAACAAGTTTATCTTCTACTTTTACTACAATAGGTCCACATCAGGAAGGGTAAGAGATGCTATTACCTCTAGTGAAAAGAAGCAATTCCTTCCTGCTGAATTTGACATTTACCACCTACCAGCAAGGATGTTGTCTTCATTTGTCCCTGTCTGTGGAGCTGCACAGGAAACCTACATCTTAAACAAAGATGTAGGTTTCCCCTCACATAAGGGGGGCTCATCCCCCTTATGTGAGGGGATGTGCCAAGCTGCTTCTGCCTCTTTTGTCTGCAGCAGCCGGCAAACCAACGTGGCAGAGCTACATTCAGCCCGATAGAAACAAATGTGATCCTCACGCTGGCCTTTCTCCAGAAGCTGGCAGCTAACAACAAACACAATAGGAAGAGGGAAAAGGTGGCGGGGCGGAGGAGATTTTTTAATAGCCAAGGCAGAAAAAATAAAATAAAAATACATTTTCCTCCAAGCATTTGAGTGAAAAGTGAACTTGTAGATAAAAAACAGAGAACCCTCTGTTCAGCCTGGTTCTTTCTCTCTCTCTATTCCCCAACCAATCTCCCTTTCTTATGTTGCTAATTTGGAGTTTGGAGGCTGGAGATACGGCGGCCATAAATCACACTGTTACTGGTGTGGATATGAGCCACAGCCTAATGGTGATGACTCGGCTCGCTCCTTTTTTCCAGCTCTTTCCCACTCCAGAGATGAGCTTTGGACACAGTTCATTTAACTTGCCACTTTCCAACGCTGCCCTCAGCTATCTGCACCCAGCCTATTAGGGCAAGGAGAACTTTTAATTTCATACGTTCCTCCACCCCGTACTTGGTTTTCTCTGCAGTAGCTGTTGTCTGGCACAGTGCTGCTGATTTGACATGCAATACTACCTTCATATTTCCCAACTCAACTCCATTTATTTTCTTTGTATAGAACTATCTTTTATATTCCTGGACATATTATCATTTCCACAGAACTGACAGACATGTTTTTGGATTGTATTGAATGTCTTGACCCTGATTTGAGCTGACAGGTACCAGTGAGAGATTCCTTGAATTACTTCAGGATGATAAAAGTGACAATCCATCACAATTCAACTTTTTTAGATTTAGTCTTGCTACATTTATAAACCATTATATGTTAAAATAGTGGTAAACACCACTAACTAAAAACTTTCCTATGCTAACTCTGTAGCACTAGTTATAAACATTTAGTTTGCAGAAGCTAATGCTACCTTCAGTTTGAATCATATCGTCACTGAAAGATGAACACCAATTTACTTTTTCCATAATTTACATGTTCTCTAGAGTGATATTAGGTATTCTATTCATGTTTACTTCTTTTGCTCTCTGTTCAGTTTTTATTTTCCTCTTGTATGTTTCTTGTTTGAAAAAAAATAGAAGGTGAGGATCAATGTTCCCTCTAATTGTTCATGTGTCTGGGCAAACACACAAGCTTCCTGAGTATACTGAGGACCACTGTGGGCATCATCAGTGTGCACGGCGTGGCCACGCACAAGTATTACACCTGTTATGAATCTGGGATCATAGAAAGTTGCATGGCTTATTAAAAGAATCAGATTACATCAACAATTTTCATTTGTTTGCTTTTAATTTAAGTGATTTGCCCAATTAAAATGACAAAAAAAAAAAGAGAAATCATTGCTGTTCATGAGATGCACAGTATAAGTACGAGTCCTGCTTTAGCCAGGGTGAAAAATGAGACATTACACCTTTCAGACATAACTATTTGTTCATATTAAAATATTCACATTTTGCACAATGAAATGTTTTCTGTAGCTTGTGATACAGAATAAATTCTTGTAAAAAATTTAATTACAGTTTTATTCACGTCTGGCCTTCTCACTTCTCCAGTGGTTGTTCACTTTGCCCAGGTTGATGGTCATTCTGCTTCTTGCTTTATGTTCTTTATGTTCTTGAATTCAGCATATTGACTGTTAATGGCCTCCATAATCTGTGGGTGGAGGAGAATGACCTCATACTTCTTTGCCAGTGCACAAATGTCTGCTTATCCATAGTCAAAAGTCTGAACTCAACGCTTCAATATCAAATGCAGACCATTCCTTTAAATCATGCTCTGATAAACGAGCGTGAATTCATAATCACAGCGCTTACTAATAAAAAGAGTAATCGCAACGGTGATGACCCCGTTGTCTCCTTGACACGGTCACTCCACTGTGCACCGGACTGTGTACGAACTCCAACAGCCAGTTGATCTTAGCAGAAGTGCATTTCTTTTTTTTTTTTACTTTGGCTTGGACATGATAAGGTGTTAGCTTTGGCATTTCTTAACTCCGCTGCACTATTCTTACCTGCACGCTTCCGTAGCGCATATGACCAAGGCACGTACACAAAAAACATGTGATGATTGGCTGCAGTGAAAGTGAACAGTATCGTATTATTGTCTGGATTCCTGTCACTCACTTGGTAAAGTAGTACAGAAAAAAATGTTATTGGTCCACAGTCAAACTGATGTCTGAGCTCAATGTCCAGTTTACGTTGGACTTTATTTTATGCGCTTCATAGATTTTCTTGTGCGCTGAGAAGATCAATCAATCAATCAATCAAATTTTATTTGTATAGCACATTTCAGCTACAAGGCATTTCAAAGTGCTTTACATCATAAACACAAAATACAACATAAAATAAAATAAAAATACAACATAAAATAAAATAAAAATACAACATAAAATAAAATAAAATACCACGGAATTTAAGCGCCTGTTACCGCCCGGACTCCGCCGTCCGTTTAACCACGGGTATTCGCCGGGCCCCGTTGCCCACAACAGGAAAAAGGTCTCAACCTTTTGACACGGAATTTAAGCGCCTGTTACCGCCGGACTCCGCCGTCCGTTTAACCACGGGTATTCGCCGGGCCCCGTTGCCCACAACAGGAAAAGGTCTCAACCTACAACTTACATACTTATCCACAAATGCAAATCCAAATACATATTACATTTCAAATACAGTTCTAAACAGGTGTGTTTTTAGTTGAGATTTAAAGGAAGTCAGGGTTTCTGCTGTTTTACAGTTTTCTGGAAGTTGGTTCCAAATTTTTTGGTCCATAGATGCTGAAAGCTGCTTCTCCTCTTTTGGTTCTGGTTCTGGGGATGCAGAGCAGACCAGAACCAGAAGACCTGAGAGGTCTGGCAGGTTGATACAACAACAGCAGATCTTTAATGTATTGTGGTGCTAAACCGTTCAGTGATTTATAAACTAACAACAGTATTTTTAAAATCTATTCTTTGAGCTACAGGGAGCCAGTGGAGGGACTTTAAAACTGGTGTTATGTGCTCTATCTTCTTGGTTCTAGTAAGAACGCGAGCAGCAGCGTTTTGGATCAGCTGCAGCTGTTTGATTGATTTGTTGGACAGGCCTGTGAAGACGCTGTTACAATAATCAATGCGACTAAAGATAAAGGCATGGATGAGTTTCTCTAGATCTAGCTGAGACATCAGTCCTCTAATCCTGGAGATGTTCTTCAGGTGATAGAAGGCCGATTTTGTTACTGTCTTTATGTTGCTCTGGAGGTTCAAGTCCGAGTCCATCACTACTCCCAGATTTCGGGCCTGATCACTAGTTTTTAGATGTATTGCGAGCAGGTCGCGATTGCGCAGGCACAGCTTAGAGGGAACATTGGTGTAAGAGCATGAATGAAAGCCTCTGACTAATTGAAGAACTTTTAAACAAATAAGCAAAACTTTAACACAGTTGTTACTCAACTGAAAGTGTATAAAACAACCAGGTTAATTAGCGCTGTAGAATTTGTCCAGATAAAATGCATTAGGGGAAGCTAAGTGCGCTAAACGCTTTCAAAGTTAGCAAAAGTGCTAAATGAAAAATTAGCTCTGCTATTAGCAGATTAGCCGAAGAGAGCCCACCACTGGTTAAAAGATGTTGAAGTTCAGTTGTCGTCTTTCATTTGACTTTAAGGTCTTCTGCTATTGTTTCAGGTAAAATTCCAATAAAATAAATTCAACTTAATAAACAAATCTTTGCTGTATGAAATTTCATACAAGGTGCTGTAATTGGTAGGAAAGTTGAAGTAAGTCTCAAGAAGTTTACTTACAAATCAGAGCAACTAAAACCAGGGTTGATTCTGGCTTCTGAACTTAAGGTCAAGATCAAAACTGGTCCTGACAGAACTAATGTGGAAGCCAGGAGAATCCCACAGATGAGAGTTCATCCATGAGCCAATAGGAGAGCAGAAGCCCATAGGTCTGGTACACACAGAGGGCTGTTCAGAAAGAGGACTGATTATCCATGGAGGGTAGAGAAGCGTGACAGTCAGCCCCAAGGAGGCCAGCTTACGAGGAAGAAGAATCAGTAAGGATGTTAGTGGAAACACTGGGAGCTGCTTCATTCTCCCTCTGCTCAACTCCCTCCATCCTCCTCTCTTTTGGATCCGGGAGGAATCAAGCAGGCCAGAGTGATCACACAAAATCCCTGAAGTGTCTTTTGCTCTGCAAACGCCTTTACCAGCAAAAGCTCTTCATTTGACACAGCCATAGAGAGGAAGGTGGTTAACCTTTGCAGCCTGGCCACTGATCTAACAATCAGCTCGCTGGGTAAATGCCATTATTGCATGCAAAGAAGAGCTGTTTATATTAGTGTAAGTGGAGCAAAGTGGTATCCTCAGGGTTAGCAGTCAAGTTTAATGGTTTAAATTGTCAGACTTTCAAGGCAAAAAAAAAGACTCATTACTGCAATCAGCTCCTTCCACACACAGGCCCGTGAGAAAGATTTTAACACCAGCCGGCCTCCAGAGGAACCATCAGTTTCACTAACGCTGCTGAATAAATTCTGAACATTCCTGGAGCGCATCACGCAGACAAGGCAAAGCACATTTAAGCATTATCTACATCATTTTATGAGCTTTTGGCAACTGGGCTGACAAAGAAGAGACAACAAAGATGATGTCAGAATTAAATTGGGAGGAGAGATAACCCGTCAATGGAGGGAATGAGTGGAGAAATGGGATGACAGCGACAATGATGATGGAGTAACCTGCAATCACTGTATGTGTTTATGTGTGAAGCACCGACCTGCACAGGGACCCTGACTCTGAATCAACAAGACCCTCTTTTCCAAACATTTGGTGTTTTTTAGCTCGCACTCATTCCGGTAAGTTTTCCCATCTGAGCCACAGACCTGCGGAGAGACAGCAGATACAGACAGGGAGATTTCCGACATGATGGTAAGTTATTTTTCTCAGACATAAATAAACGGTTACCTTTTCAAAAACCAAACACACATCAACCCAACGTATGTCGATGGATTCCCTCTCAAAGTCCTTCTGATTAATGAAATGCAACTCGAGGACTTTTGGATGAGGATAAATAGGTTTTTAGTAAGGCATTTTACATAAAAACCCCAGCATCTAATATGTTTTAATCCAGTATGTTCTCACTTCCGACTCGTCTACACCGTGTTCCAAATTATTATGCAAATTGGTTTTAAGTGTCATAAAGATTACATTTTTTGTTGTGCTATTAAATTTATAGATGATATTGTGTGTCAAGGCTCTTTGAATCACTATAATTAATTTCAGAGAGCTGCTTGATTAGTTTATCTGGTGAGCTCAATTAAAAGAAATCTACTTAAGAAGGATGTTCCACATTATTAAGCAGGCCACAGGTTTCAAGCAATATTGGAAAGAGAAAGAATCTTTGCTGATGAAAATCATCATAGTGTAGTGTCGTATGACAAGGTATGAAAATATCAGATATTCCACAAAAACTGTGGTGTTATCATACTGTGAAGAGATTTGTGGCTGATTCAGAACAAAGATGGATTTGTACAGATAAAGGCATGATGAGGAAGGTTTCAGTTAGACAAATTCATGGGATTAAGAGAGCAGCTGTTAAAATGCCCTTACAAAGAGCCAACCAGTTATTTGAAGCTTTGAAGCTGCTGGTTCCTCTTGAACCTCAAGGTGAAAGATCCTCCAGAGGCTTGCGGTGCATGAACCTATTATTCGGCCACCCCTTACCAGCTGACAAGCAGAAACGGTCGCAGTGGGCCCAGCCGTACATGAAGACTCATTTTCAAACAGACTTGTTCACTGATGACTGCTGTGCAACCCTGGTTGGTCCAGATGGACGCAGTAGTGGACTGGTGGTGGACGGCCACCATATCCCAACACAGCTGTGACGTCAGAAGGAGGTGGTGGAGTCATTTTTTTTGGGCCAAAATCACGAGGAGAGAGAGAGAGAGAGCTGATCGGCCTCTTCAGAGTCCCCGAAGGTGTTAAAATGACATCAGCAAATATAGGGACTTTCTGACTGACCACTTTCTTTCATGGTTCAAAAAAGAAGAGCCGTATCTTCCGTAGCAAAAATCATCTTTATGCATGACAATGTGCTGCAAGGAATACCACTGTGTCATTGGCTACTATCGGCATAAAAGGGGAGAAACTCATGGTGTGGTCACCATCCTCCTCTGACCTCAACCCTATTGAGAACCTTTGGAGTTTCCTTCAGCAGAAGATCTGAGGCTGGGATGCAGTTCATATCAAGCAGCAGGTCTGGGAAGATATTCTGACATCTACTTAATGCTGCACAATGACCATTTGAAGTTCTTTAAAATCCATAAAATGTTGAGAAAATCTGCTGTGCATAATAATTTGGAACAGTGCATTTTGAGTTTTTTATTTTTGAAAAAACATAAAAATAAAATACTCTTCCCATGGGGAGCTTTGTTCAGTAAAATTGTATTTATATTGTAATAGTTCATGACTTGAAATTTATACTGACCATCATTTGCATTGACCATTTAAGAAAATCTGAGAAAACATCACTTTCATAATAATATGGAACACGGTGTACATAGGCTTGGGCAGGTTCCCTCTGCATTACATGATGACACATCGGGTACCCCCTTCTCGTCAATAGTTGACGTTCTGGGTGCTCTCATTGAATGTTGTAGCGCTTTCTAAGAGTCCGAAACTGACGATATAGGAACAAAGAGGATGAGTCCATTCTAATTTTTTAGAGGGAGGCATATAAAAAGTGATACAATTTGTGCACAACTGATGAGACTGTATGATTTACCAATTTTGTTAATTTTATTTCAGATTTAAAAGATCCTCTGGGTAGCAGAAATGAAGATAAAAGCATGGCTTCAGACCTGGAGGATCTGCCCATGCATCCATAGACGAGTTGGGAGTGAAAACGTGTTGTTCAATCAGTTCCAACAACATATTATACAACCCGTACATAACCCTTCCTAAAATAACCCTTTGTTTTTGAAAGATAATAATAAATGTATCTTTAATTACGTTTGAGTTTATAATCTCCATGTTTGTTATTTACTGTGATTTCTGAAAAGGATGTCAACACATTTAGATTCACACTTCAACTGTTGGAACAGCTGGTTAAATCTAGCCAGAAACAAAACGCTACACCAGGTCTAAACCTGTAGGTGAGCGCCTGCTTTTCCTGGAAGATGTACCTCGTTGAGTGGCACGCTCTCACAGTTAAAGCTGCAGATGCAGCGTTCATCCTCTTCGTCCTCGTTCCAAATCCCATCATACATCATACAGCGCTCCTGTTCGCAGCTCTCCACTCCGGAGCCAGATGCCCCCGAGCCACATTCTGCAAATGAAAACACAAGCCTCACTGTGTCATTCATAAAACACACTGAAATCACTTTTTTAAGAACAAACATATTTTTGTTCAACATGAAGCTGAAATTTCCTGAGTGACCAAATTTCAACATTCATGCTAAAAGAGAAAACATGAAAATAACTGCTGCTGCTATTAGTGTAAAATAATGACCCCGTGCAGCTGAGGCTGGATGGTGACTAAATAGATTAGACATCTATGCACCTCCAATGAAGCGTCCTTTTTATTTCGATTAAATCAGAAATAATAAAGGGAGGGAATCTGTGGCCTTTCAGTGGCGGGTGCCCTGCTCTATGGGTGCCTGCCTCCTGATATGAGAATGCAGCTAATTGCACAGTGTTCTGTACAATTTAATTATCTCCTGAGACCTTGGAGAAAAGTTGTCACAGCAACTCTTTAACTGTGACCCTGAAAGGTCATTCACTTGCATTAAAGCGAGGGAAAATCTACTCATTGAGTCGCCAGCAAAAAGTATGAAAATCCTTCATTTTCTGCTTGTTTTGTGCATTTTTATTCTTCCTGAAAGGGATTAAAAGGACAGAGACATGTGAGAGCATGTGGTTTTGGGGTTTCGTTTAAAAAGAACAAATTGAGCACATGAGGAAAGTGGGAGGATCTCGTCTTTTGAAGCTGCGAACGTCTCCTGCAGCGCGGTCCCAGGAGAGATTAGGTGAATGCGCGCGAAGACCGGAGTATGAAAGCGTGTCAGATGGGGCAAGAGGCTCATGAGGCAGGAAGAAAGTTCATTCAAAACTAATTTGTCATTCAGAAAAGGAACTAAAAGCTCCCAGAGACGCCCAGCGGATTCAAGCGGCGGGTAATCAGGGTGTTCCTTCTCCTCTCGTTGTCTTGTCTTCTTCTGGGGCTTATTCCACTCCGTGTATTGATGCTCCGCCTCTAATGGCGAAATCGATGTCCCAGTGATGGAAGTAGCACTTAACGTAACCCATCTTCTAAAGCAGATTATGGAGAAGGTCACAGAGCCAGGGGAGGGGAGCCCAGCTCTTCTCTGATACGGGTCATCAGCAGCAGGATGGAAGGGCTTTTGAAGGGTCGATAAAACAAAGGGGCTCTGACTTTATTATATGGAGCTGCAGCTAACAGAGACCCAAACCCAATCTACCAGAACAATTGTTGATTAATATGACAGTTTCTTTCGCTTTGGGATCAATGAAGTATTTTTGAAATTACCTGAATTTGAACAAACATCAGGCACAAGTGAGAGATTTACACCAGAATGCTATTAATCCTGAGACCCTTAAATATACTTATCTATTTGTAACCCCAATACCCACCACTAACCACCAAGAGTAGCCCTAATGCTTTTAGCTATCTGTAACCACTAACCTAAACCCCTTTACCAACATAAACCATTGTATCGTCGTATTGATTGCGGTCTGGAGTTTCATAAAACGTTTAGTTTTGCGGCTCACGGTTCTCAGTCACCGATGACATCACTGCGGGTATTCCTGACTCAGTTGACCTCGGAAGAAAAGATAAAAATACAAACAAGGACAGATCAGAGGGAGGATGAAGCAGTGATGGTTGGCCTCCTGCATTTGTTTGCTGTACGCCAGCTCAGCAAGGCACACTAAAAAAGCCAAGCCAGCCCACCCAATTCATATTCCGCTCAGGCGCCCTTGCAGAGTCGAGTTACATAAATAAAAGAGGTAAGACATTAAAAGAGAATAAATAAATAAAAGTGAAAAGCAAAGAGAGGGGGTCCTAATTAGTGGCTTTACTTTGATGTGTCCACCACCTGCGCCGCCTATGAACCTTTCAATTAATACATCCCCAGCTAACATGGCTGCATCAGCTATCTCTGCACTGCCCATCCGATCCTTTTTACTCAATCATGTCAGAGGCCCGAGTCCATTTAGCCGAGGGAGCTCCATTAAGAAGACGGAATTCAGCAGCCAGGGAAGAAAAGGACGTGGATTGCATGAGGATAATTTTGAAGAAATATAGAGAGGATTTGACAATGAAAATAATATTAGAAATGAACTGCATTGTTGAAGCTTCGGGTATTGAGCTGAAAGAACAGAACATGGGTAAATAATTGAAGCTTCAGGAGGAAGTGTGAGAGATATACTGAGCTCTTTGTAAACTAGATGTCTGCTACTGGATCAGGATCCATCTTACTACATCCTCACACTCAACACAAGTTTGGATTATTATTATTATTATTATTATTATTATTATTATTACTATTATTATTATTGCTTTGAGGCATTCAGGTGATTTTCACAACGATGGCGATTGATTTAGATCACCTGTTTCTCTTGTCCACATGCAAGTCAAATTTAAATATAAAAAACAGAGACTTTTATCCAACTGGAATGGATATCTAGAGCTTAGGAACAAACTGCTCTGCAAATGTTTCAATCGAAATAGTAGAGCAATCATAACATCTTGGCAATGTCATTACTGCAATAATCTATTGATGTAGCAGCAACAACTGTGAACAGTGACCTCGTCTTTCTTTTTTATCATTTAACTGTTTATTGGTATTTTTCACATTTGTTTACATACACAGTGTACATGAACACATCACACTCAACATAGCATAGAAATAAAACTTTCGCTTGGGAGCTATTCCTCAATATGACCTTTGTTCCATCTAGTTTGTCTAGTTCTCTAAGTTTTTTGTCCCTGTGTTTTGTCTTGAATGTAATCCATTTCGTCCACTTTTCTTCCATTTGTGATTGCTGAAGTCTCAATGTGTGTCACTTTTTCCTTGATGTAGATTTCTTCCACTATTCCAGTCCATTGTTCCTGACAGGGGGGTCTGCCTTTCCCCATTTCCTTGTGATAGCTTTTTTGCTAGCTATTAACATTATCTTAATCAGATACCTGTCTTTTACCCTTACTTTGCTATTGTTAAATTTGCAAAGATAAAGTACCATGCTACTCATAGGAATATTATAGGAATATTAGGACCATTTTAGCCAAAAACAAAAACAAAATATGGAACAACTCAAAACACTGATGGGACATTTTACTGAAAACAAATTCTTTAAAATAAAATGTGATTGGCTAAACAGTGATTAGCTTGTACTTGGAACCCAATAAGTCCATTGCCTGATCTCTTGAGCTGAATGTTTTATTACATCCCTAGTAGTTGTCAAAAACATTGTGATCTTTGACAGGGGCGATTCTGCGATTTGAGCTTTAGGAGTGCTTAGCCCCCAGCAGGGCTAAGGCCCATGAGAAGATATTCTTTTGTGAGTTTTCTGAATCTGCTTATTTACATACATTCACAAACAAAATTAAAAGACATGTCAGTAATTCATAGAATAAAAGAACAATGTTCATTTTACTTAAAGAGTCTTTATAAAGAGTAAAATCAGAGAACCTTCATTTTTTCCAGAGGTGTACCCACTCAGTTTGAAACAGAATCTCAAGACTACATCGTACCTGCCAACGTCTGCTAACATTAATGAGATACATGCAGGTGTGGAGTGACAGTCCTAGTGGGGTCTGCTCCCCTGGAAAATAAAATAAAATCTACTTAAAACTATGGTCGTTTGAAGAACATTTTACTAAAACCAGTTTATCATCAAGGTAGAAGTTCAGGTAAATGACTCCTGAAAACTAGCCATTAACCTGAACTTTATTTGAAAATCATACTTAGAAATTGCATTACCTTTATTTTTATCTGAACACTATGTAGCCACTGGGCTTTTTTTTTTTAATCAGAATGTTTGTCCATCTATGGAAAAGTGAACATTATGAGTTGGGTTTTACTATGTCAGTTCACAGTTCATGACAGTTTGGTACTGTAACTATCAAAGTTACAGTACCAAACATTTTTGCTTAGTGGGTGGGACATCAGGAGGATGTGTCACACCTCAAGGGGAGAAAGTTGAGGTGTTTGGAAATGGCAAGAACAACTTTGGTCCTTGCAGAAGGTTACAAATCCTGATTGGCCATGAAGATGATCGATGACCGAGGGAACTCCACTCCCTCTCCGCCTGCCCGGCGGTGCTTCCACTGACCTTTTGTGTGTTGTGGAGTGTGATCCAGGTCCAGCTTCAAAGGGAGCAGAAGATCTGCTTCTTCCCACACTTACCACTTTGTTTATTAAATGCTGTTTTCAATTAAAAAAACAGCAGTTAACCCCCCACCCCCCACTCTCCTCCTCCTGCAACTGATTCACCACTTTCTGTTGCCACTTTGTCAGTGTCAGAGGAAAAGGAGCTGAGGCCAAACTTGCCCGAGTGTGAAATTAAACAGGTGATAAATTTTTCTGTATGGCCAACAGTGGCAACACTGTCATTTTTCTTTACTACTAAATAAAAGCAAGAGAAAACAACTTTGGTTTTTATGCTGTGCCCTCCTACCAATAAGACTAATGAGGGTGGGTTTAAGGCAGGTTCTGCACACGGACATAAATCACATGTTCATTTCCTCGCTAGGCTTATCTTTGATTTCATGCTGGTGATGTAGAAGCTTTGCTGCTGTCAACAACAGGGGAAAGAAAATACAATGTAACATGTTGTGACACAGGGTCCCTGTTTGGAGATATATATGCTTCTTGTTTTGCCAAAACTCACCCCTCGTTCATCTCCACAGGGTGAATTTATCAGAGACAAATCATTTTTAACACGGCAGCACAGCGAAGGCATTGAAAGAGCAGTAAGCCGACAGCTTGGTTTGGACTGCTTTACAGCGACCCCAACCCTCCCCTTCAGTGGAGGGTTGGGGTTGGACTCAGAGGGCTAAAACAATCAGACCCGCGACAAAAACACCAGTATTTACCCCCAGGGCGAGATTCATCGATTTCTAGTCCATCTCTACCCCCATGTGAAAAAAAGGCATTGGTTGCCTCTTTTGTCAGGGAGGCACAATTTTGATGGAGAACAGTGAAAAACCAAGAGAGAAATGAGTGGGTGGGACATCAGGAAGCGGTGGGGAGTGCAAAAGAAAAATCTATTGTGTGAGCCTGATGGCTTCTCTGAATCAAAATGGAAAAGCAGGATGTTCACAGACTCCCTCAGGGAGGCAGATGAGAGCATTTTTGTCTAACAGCAGAAAACCAACAATGGAAGAAGAGTGTGTGCCTGCAAGTCAGCACTCAGGGCATACTGCCGCACAATTTCTCATGCACCCCCCTCACACAAAAAGGTCACAAATCTCAGTCAATTGAAATGATGTTAAATGGACTTCAGGAGCTCTGGTGACAAGAATTTCCCTCTTGGGCCCAAAGAGGCAATATGGCTGATAATCATAATGGGGAGAAAAAAGAAAACACAAAATAACGCAGAGAAGAATAAAACACCCCTGGGTGGCAATCAAAATGGAAGTAAATTCTCCTGTCTGCATGCCCAGTCCTCCAAACTACGTCCATGTCTTTCCCTCCTGCTGGCCGCTCTAATCTGCTCTGCTTCACACCTTGTCAGGAGACAACTATGTTCACCGTGGCGACCAGCTGCCCACAGGGGAACGCCATCAGCGCTATCGACATGACAACCAGCGGCCAGGCTGCTGCCGCTTTGGTGGGGGATGAGGTGGGGGTCTGAGGCAGAGGCATGTCAGAACAGATCAAGATACGATCTGTGCCGTAAATTAGGTTCAACTTTCCTTTAGCGTGGGGAGCAACGACAAACGCTCTAGCCATAGGAAGTCAGGATTCTCGTCTGGACAGCCATCAGTCACTGACTTCAGAGAGCCTCATTGGACAGAAACGCGTCTGTCGGAGAAAAAAAACTAATCTGGAAGCAATGCCAGGCAAAAATCTCCATGAGCTCGAACATGTTCTTTGACTTCCAGTTGTTCCTTTTCCTGATTTTCATTTTCTAATCAATACTTTGAATATGTACTTTTGTCCTGTCATACTGGTCGTTTCTTCTGCACGCAATACTTAAAAATAGATTAGACATTTCACAAATCAAGCATTGTTTTAATGAGTATTTGTATGGTGCTGATTAATATAAGATGGTCCTAATGTCCTCATAGGACTGGAAATGCTCTTTAGTGTTTTCACAAAATGACTAAGGATTTATCTTATTCTACAATTAATGTTTAAAGACATAATTGTAGCTCTGTCCAGTCTTAGTGGTTTGTATTTTGGACTACAGATTTTTAAATGTCATAAATCTTTAGTGAAAAACAAGAGAAACAGTCATTAACAGTTATTAAGACACATAAACCTTCAGATTATGTGTCTGAAGGTCAGTTAACAAATGAGCAACCTTAGTCTCTAGTAAGGTATATTTCTTTACATGGAGGCATCTACTCCTTATTGCCTGGAGATTAAATAATCAATAGAAAACACATCAACATGGAGCCCTGGGTGGAGAGCCACTTCATAATTTAAAAATCACTTCTTCTTTCTTTTAGACTCAGTACCAGGTTTTCCCCTAGTGTATTATAAGCCTGGCCCCCCGCCGGCTAAGTGTTGCTTGTTTATGTTTTTAGGAAAATAATAACTAAAAGTAATTTCTCATTTTTTAGCTGGATTGTGAGCATCTCTGTTGCTCTGAGCATTTCACTAGCAGAGCAGATTTATTCCTAAAGGATAGGTTTATAAATGATAATATATAAGTTTAGAGTTTTTTGCATTGAAAGCCTCTGCGCTTTGCCTTGTGCTGCCGCTGCTTTACCTCACGTTGCCTCAGTGGGGCCACGCATGCCTCCTTTCACTCAAACTGGACACAGGCTGACCTGTATGGATATTCCATCAACTTCCTGTGAGAAATTATTTTTCTTTGGAGAACTCTAGGTAAGAGTTAAACCCCACTGCGTTAGCTTTGGTTGCGCAGCTCAATGAACTGCAGGAATAACTTGTAGTCGTGAATTCAGAGGTGTGTGTTGAGATTTATCTTTGTGAACAAAGAATTATATGCAGCGTTTCCATCTCAACACGCTGCCCAGCGCCCAGTTCATGTATGTGTTCCTGGTTGGGTGGAAAGTTAGTGGTTAACAAACCAGCGCTAACCTCATCATGCAGGTTCAGCCTGGTGAGGAGCTTGTAGCTTGTAGCTTGTATCACACTGGTTTTATATTTTTTTAATAGTACTTGTAGTATTATCTTTCTGGTTACACAATGCATCAAACCATATGAAAAGCGTTGTCCACTAAGTCAGCCAGAATGTATAAGCCCGGCCACGCGGAGATCTGAGAAACTCGTCCCATTAACTCCAGCTTCCAGAACAGTTTCTGTGAATCTTATTAAAAACTCAACAGACACAAAGTGGAAGAGCCACTAGAGCCACATTAGCAGCATTAAATTAAATCTCCCGTTTGTTCCACACCTCTGCGCAGTGCAGAGGATTTAACTCATCATGCAGGGCCGGTCCAAGGATGTATGAGGCCTGGAGCAGAATTTGACTTATGGGCCCCTCTTGCTGCTAAAACATCAGCATCAGCTTCTGTTAGATTTAGTGAAATCTGGGAGACGGGAAGTAGTTTAATTGGCCAACCTAAAATAAACTATAATTACAGTTTACTAATTTGTATTTGTGAACAAACAGAGCTCAAACTCAAAGATTAAACTCATAGCATCAGATTGTAGCTATGGTAACAAAACAATCTAACTTTGAACTTTTACAAAGTAAACTTGCCAGCTCCTTTAAACCATTGATAATCTCAATAAATAAATGTTACATTTATAAATCTGTGGTCTTTGTTAAAAGGGGCCCTGAAGCCCTGGAGGCCTTATGGAGCTGTTGACTTAATTTGAATTAAACAGAAGAGCAAATAATTAATATTCATTTAATGGGATTTTTTGATTTGTTGTTCTTAAGACTAGTTGTGGGTTTAAATAGAGTTTCACTGGTGTTTTCCTGTAACATATAATTGCCTAGTAATATTTTTACATTTCCTGTCAACATAACGTCTTTTAATACAAAAACACGGTGGACCAATGGTGGATCGCCTCGGCGCCACGATCATCGGGCTTAGCAAGTTTTCTGGGGGAAACCGCGAGTACATTCATTCAATTTATGCTAAAACAACAAAGAAACTAAGTGATATAAGCTGGTAGAGGTTTGATTCTGATGTAGTTCAGTGTTCTCAAAAGTCTTAAAATTGTAAACACAAAACAAAGAAAACAACTTGAAGAATTTATTACTTCCAACTAAAATGACTGTTAGACTGACAAAACAAACAACACAGGTCTAGCTTAGCAGGCTTATTATATATCAATAGTTCATAGTGGGGATGCACCGATCAATCAACTCGTTGATTTATCAATCAAACTGATTTAATGGCACCGGCTGCCTTAATTTTGGGAGAACAGTGATCGGCCAATGCTTACAAGTGAAGCCGACCTTATCAGCTTCACATGTAATCTTATCCACCTCATCAAAGGTCTAAAAACAAGCTGCTGTCCACTTCTGCTCTACATTCAGAGGTCAGACTGTTAGCCCCACCCACCAGGTTAGCCCCACAAACCAGGAAATGTACAAATGTACAATCAGCCCAGTGTTACCAATTCAGGGACTTTCCTGCTTTACTATTCAGATTTTTAAAAATCCAAATTGGTCAAAATCAGAACCAGCAGGTCAGGCTTTTTAAAGACCACTAGTTCGTAGCTCAGAGTTCAGGTGAATCACATATTAGGAATACTGCAATGCATCTAGTTAATACATTACCTGCTCCATATGAAAGTCTGCTGATGTATAAATAAATTACCAGAATTGAAAAGGGAGTATTACTCTATGATTTTCTCTAATCATAGAGTAATTTTAAAATATTAAAACATTTGTTGTAATGTTTTTTCATTTCTGTAATCCCACCAACCACAAAACCTGCTTTGAAGTAGCTGGGTCTCTTTTTTGATTTAGGATTCAAACCAACCTCTATCACAGAACCAGGAGATCAGATTGTCAAAGTGTATTATCAGTGAAATAAATAAATAAAATTAACTGATAATAAGAAAATCAATAACTGGTCGGTTCATTTCTATTCAGTCCCTGTTTGTAAATTTTACCTGCTTTGACTCTCAGACGCTCATGGGATTATGATGTCGAGTTGTTTCACAGAAAGATGTTTTATCATGACATTTTTTTTCAACTCTGAAAGAACTATTCACAATACCAAACAGAATGCTACTTCAGTTTCCTTATGGGGAAAAGTAGGAAGAATGAACAATGATTACAGCGTATGACTGAAGTACCATGACAGTAACTGTTCCTGCAACAGTTTTGGTTTACAGCAACACAGCGTGACTTTCACTGCAACTTTTGTTGAAGTCAGAGTGCTGACAAGCTTTCCGGCACTTCAGCTTTCTGAAAATCCACAAATGACTAAACGGCGTATCACAGGTCAGTTGGTAAAGTTAATTACACCACTTCAATGGCTGATTGGTAAACATAATTACAACATTTCAAAGTCCATTTCCTACCTTCCTCACAGCTGCCGTGCTTCGCCACATCAATTTTCCTCTTGTGCTGGCAGGCGGACCTGTTGAGCTCACACTCGTTGCTGTAGGTGATGCCGTCGCTGCCGCACACCGGGGCGCTGGCCTCCCCACTGCACTGCAGGCACTCGCACTTCTTCTCCACACACTGGGCACCAAAGCTACAGACGGTGTTGCCGCACATTTCTGTATCACACACATGCATGCACACATTAAAATGTATATCTCGAACTAACACTGAAATGAGATTTTATTCCCTGTCTGCCTGAATTTCATTTTCTGCTTTTAATCCAGCAGGAAAAGAAGAACTTCATGAAACACAAGGATAAAATGTTTCACTCGCCAGAAGTAAAGCTGGCTGGTGCTCTTTGAGGATTCCAGAACAGGAAGCATGACAAACCGTAATGATTGCAACATGCTGCCACTTACTGCACTCTCCCTGGCTGACCACCCGCAGCTCCACCTGCTCCATGCAGGACCGCACGTTCAGCTCACATTCGCTGTGATAGGTGCGACCGTCGCTGCCGCACACGGGCTGGTGCGACTCCACGCACTCCGACGGGCACACGCAGCGCCCACTCTGGGCGTCGCAGATCGCCCCAAAGGAGCAGTTGGAGCAGGCTTCATCTGGAGGGAAAATGAAAAAGGAAGGAGAGTAAAACTAAACTGTTGTTTACGTGTGTGTAGCCACAGTGAAATGAGCAAATAACTTCCTTTCTAACTTATGTTATCAATATGCAAATTATAACGCCTTACTTAGATTTTAATGATCCTAGAAAAATTCTTCAAGTGGATACTTTTTTTTTTTGCCACACTACGTTTTCGTTCATTAGCTTGGAAATGTTCATCTGTGCATATTTTAAAAAACTCCCAATCAGTAACATTATTAAAATGTCATTGAGGACTTTCAAAGCCTGATGGCTTTCAGTTCTCTGGTCATTACTGAAATAAGCTGAGACTTTACATGAGGATAATCAACAACGTCCTGCAGAAGTGGAAACTACACAGAATCTGCACCAGACAATACATCAACCTCTTCCATGTTTAAAACACATGTGAATAAACTTATTGAAAATCAGCATGTTATATTTTACGTTCAGAAGCTAACTCTGTGTTTCAAGTATTATCCAGTTTCTGACAGGGTTAGGGTTAGGAGTTACCCTAACCCTAACCCTGTTCTGTTGCTCTGGTAAGCTGACTCTGTGCTAACAATGAGGCCTGGATATGAAGCTCAGAACTGATGTTTAACTTCTACTGTGAAATAATGAAAGGAGTAATGTTTGAGTTGCCTTGTTGCTTTGATGGTATTGACTGATAAAAAGACTTGCCAGGCTCTACATGTCAGCAGTCATGTCCCACTGTGACCCAAGGAAACTCTGGCTACAATGACCAGTGTAACATTCTGGCCACTTTAAAGACATATAAACCTACTGACCAGAAATATGATTTTCTCTCAAAAGCAGATTATAAAAAGCATCTACTGGTTCTTATTTGACATGCCCAGAGTAGAGCCGTACATAAAAACAAGCAACGATGGATGGAAACTAAATTTTCTTTTGCCAGAACACAGTTGTGGATGGTTTTTATTCAGGTAGAATAAACACTTTCTCACTGTTCCTATCAGGCGACTGGAAAATCTTGCAGAGGAGGCTGTAAAGAGTTCACCTAATTTATGAAAAGTTTTTTTCTATTTCGCAGTCTCTGATAAGCTTTTTGTTTTGCTTATGTACAGCAACACTGATAAATTGGTGTAGGAACACTATTTAATACAGGACTAGAATTCACCTGAGGTCTACTGAATTGATGAGATATAATAAAACAGGCACATTTGTCAAATACAAAGTGGCCCCTTTCACGTTAATTCGGTGTGAAAAGAAAAATGCTGACAAAAAAAAAAGAAAAAACCTGCAAAAATTAAAAGAAGGATTAAAAGAAGGGCTGATAAATGGCCTGTGTTACTCAAAAGACATCAAAACACCAAATCCTTTTCCAGTAACCAAATGAAAGAACTGAACAGAAATAAATGTTGGAAAATAAAAAGAAGTCTTGTGGAAGAATACAACTCTCTTTGGTACTTCATCAGACAGCATTTATGGGATGATGGTCAGAATCTGAAGCCATTCCCGTGGAAACAGCCGCACAAGAGCCAAGTAACACTTACAGCACTCTGAAAGCATGAAGGAGACAGATTCTCTGGGCTGATGAGAAGAGGATTGAATGCTTTGGCCTGAATGCCAATAGCCGAGTGTAGTGAGCGCCAACTACAGCTCATCACCTAGCTACTGCGGCCCTGTGGGTAAACCTGCAGCCAGCAATGCTTTTTCTGTACAGGCTTCAAAGCAGCAGGTACCGGGAAGCAAGGCAGAGCCCAGAGAGAAAAATAACACTTTTCAAACTCTAGCAGTTTGAAAAGTGTTAGCATTAGCAAGGACAGTCCTGTTGTTGATAAAGTGAAATACCTTCGTTTCTGTCAAATTTCACTTGATTAAAACAAAAAAATCTTTAAAGTTTTAAGGGAAAAAAAGAAGAGCTTGAAATATCGTGAACAGTAAAAAAAAAAGTCAAGACAGCAACAGCAGTTATTTCCTCAGAGAAAAACAAAACTAGCATGTAAGAATTTAAATATGTTTTTAAGTGTTTTCACTGCAGCAGAGCAAACATTAGCAAAGAATAAGATTCATTTCCTTCGATATCAACTTAAAGTCATGAGCTTGTCTCTGAACTTTGCAGAATAACTGATATGTGGTTGTGTTAAACTAAACATGTTTATTTAGTTTTTGGTTTGTTTTCCAGGGGCTACACAGTGGCGCAGTGGGTAGCGCTGTTGCCTTGCAGCAAGAAGGTCCTGGGTTCGAATCCCGGCCCAGGGTCTTTCTGCACGGAGTTTGCATGTTCTCCCTGTGCGTGTGTGGGTTCTCTCCGGGTTCTCTGGCTTCCTCCCACAGTCCAAAAACATGACTGTCAGGTTGATTGGGCTTTCCAGATTCTCCTTAGGTGTGTGTGTGTATGGTTGTTTGTCCTGTTTGTCTTTGTGTTGCCCTGCGACAGACTGGCGACCTGTCCAGGTGACCCCGCCTCTCGCCCGGAATGCAGCTGGAGAGGCACTAGCACCTCCAGACCCCGTTAGGGAGAAGGGTGACGGAAAATGGATGGATGTTTTCCTATGATGATTACTGGACTATCAGCTACACCCACAATGTTTCACCTTTCTTTGAAATATTGTTCAGTAATCTGACAAAATGTGTAAAATACATTCATGAAAGGGAGAATAAAACATTATTAGAAAAAAGTTTATATTTGGGATTATAGTTCATGTCTTTTTGTCTCAATAGAACCATTGGATTTGAGGGATTTAGTTTAAATAATATCAGACACAAAAGCCTTTGTGTTGGTGTTTTTTTTGTCTCAAACATAAATAAACCTAAATCATAGGTGTCTGTAAAACAGGCCATCCCTCAGCTATAAATCAGGAAGTGTTGGTGAGTGTTGTCCTTTATCAGGCTCTGTGTCCTGATAAGCAGGCTAGCTCTTTTCTTTCTTTTTTATAAGCTCCTGCTTATGTCTCACGCCGGGCTCTCCACACTGCCTGATCCTCCAGACAAAATGTATCTCTGACAGAAAAAAAGGTGAGCCGCAGTTCAAAGCCAGGAGAACGGGGGGAATTGTTGCCATTACAGATAGTGTTGAGAAGTCCATTTTTGTTCCCTGATTTTCTCTTCCTGAAGTCTTTCTCATCACCTTTTAGGTCCAGACACAGAAAGGTTCTGCCTCTTTCTGAAGCCGACTGCGTTTCAAATTGGAATAAGCTCAGAGTGACACAAAATATGTAAAAAGAATTATGCCACACAGATGATGTCATCACCACTGGGACCATGTTTCCACATTAATCTCTACTCATGCTGCTTTGTGGCATTATGGCTGTAGTGATACACAATACAATACGCGATACTCTGTTCACAATAGCATAGATATCATGATACACAGCAAACAGTACAATTCAATACATTTTTAAGACTTTCGAGGGACAGAGTGATTTTGGTAACATTTTGTGACAATTCCCTGGACTGGGATTAAATCAACTGAACTGATGGTGTAATACTGGCTCAAAGAATGTTGTTTTTGTCATACATTTGCTTTGTTTAAATGTTGATTGTGTGGCTTTGTGTATTCGGTTATGCAGAAAAGGAACCTTTTTTTGTCTTATTGACTTATATTAGATAATGCAATTTATCTATTTCATTTTATTATTTAATTCATTGTAACTGGTTGTTTCATTACATGTCATTTTTAATGTACTGTGTGTGCAAGTTGGAACATGAGGGATTTGAGCAAGATTAAATGTATCGTTTCTCGCAGATGGAAAATCAATACTTTCAAGGAAAAATATCAATAAATATCGCAAAATCGATAAAATTACACAGCCCTATGTGGCATAATGGCTCCCTACTGAGGATGCCATTTCAGCATGGGGCAACAGAAACACCAAATTAAAAAAAGAGACAAATGGTGCTAAGTTTGACTTTTCTGTTCAAAATTAAAAGAGCAATGTCTTAAAATAAAATTTGTTCATCTCAAGTACAAAATCTGAAATATTTATCCCAAATATTAACTTTGTTAACATTCATTAAGCTAATACTCCTCGGTTTAATCTGAAATGAATGAAACCAGAACATCTTCCATGAAAAAAGGGTTAGGGTCCTCTTCTCCAAACTGTTTGGAGAAGAGGACCATCTTAAATGAGTGCTGCATTTTCCACAGTTATCTAATGAAATTATTTTTCTTTATATGCCCCGGGTTTGGGGCACAGAAAGAGAAGGCACAGACAGCTTACACAGTTTTTGCCAAGCTACTCTGACTCCAAGCAACACTACACAAAATATTCAGACCTTTAAGGACCAACCTAGTTTTTTAGATGGTTTTTCATTTTAAGTTAAAATCATATTTAAGTTACATGCAAATAGTAAAGTATGAGGAATCAAATCTACCTCCTGCCAGCTTTTGGCTGGAAGATTTGGATATGTCTCAGTTATATCAAATATTAGCCACACTTCTATTAGCCAGATCCAGCCAGCCAGCACTGGGCACTCACCTCACCATTGTAAATAGTCATTGGATTCCTTGAAAGATGACCATTGCATTAACCGTCATAACACATTTAGACTGAAGGCTGTTTTAGTTTTATTTGTGTTGTTGGTTGATCGCTTCAGCTATCAGGAGCAACTAATCTGGACTTGGACTCAATGGAGACATCAGTTTCCTCCAGCTAAGGTTTTCACATGAACCTCACTTCAAAAATGTTCATCTATCCCTTTAAATGAGAGCTTGTTTTTGTTAGAAACAAAAGTTTGTTAGAAACATTCATCATGTAGTATTGATGGTTCCTGTTAGCCTTCTGTCCAGCATCCACTACTGCTTTTATTTGAAGCTTCGCTGTGATTGGTAACTGTGGAAGCTGAAGTGAGGCATAAGGGCAGGTTGGTATAAACTGCGCCCTTGAAAGCATGAGGGATTGGCTCACAGTGGAGGGGGGAAGAAAGAGCCTGCAGCTTTACAGCGTTTTGTTGATATCCTTAGTGGGGACGAACTGAACTGGAGCTGAGGGAAGCGGCGAGGTATTACCTCAGGATTAGGCAGAAAGGAGTCGGCTTGTTTGTGTTTTGAAGGCTTATGAGCGCGGCTCGGCGATAACAACTCCCCCTGTGGACGCCTGCCGCCGCCTGGCTGTACACTATTAGCTCTGCTCCCCCCACTTGATTCGCTCCTCCTCATCTTATTCACCTTCATCTCCTCTCCTCCCAACATTTATCTGTTTCCCAGCCTTCCCTCTTCTCTGTCCTCCTTTCACTCTCATCCTGGTGTGACCTATATTTTTTACTCAGCTGACAATATCATTCTCAACACCTTTGGGAATAAAAAACAGGAAGTTCTTTTTTTTTCACTTTTTCCCAAATGATTCAGATGAATTGGATTTCACCTATTACATAAACAGCTGTTTTTAGGCAAGTGGTACCCCTGTTCTTTACAGTGGGTGGGTTGGTTGGTTGGGGGTCTATTACCTCAATGAACCTCTGCTTACCCACCTTGAAGGACACCTACTGCTCAAACGCAGGAGGCAAAATCTCAGAATAATAACCAATGTCATTCATTCTGCTATCAGCTGGCACCTGAGCCATATAGATAACCACTATGTTTCAGCCTGCAGGGAAATTACAGCTGTGCCCCATGAGAACCTATGGGAAGCTCCCACAAACACATGCACACACACACACACACACACACACACACACACACACACACACACACACACACACACACACACACACACACACACACACACACACACACACACACACACACACACACACATCAAGGGCATGATTACTTTCACAGTTGTTGAACCCACATTTCTGCTCATGAGATCAGAGTTCAGCATCTCAGAGGATAAAATATGACAGCTCAAACTTTATAGACAATTGGGTGATAATATCAGAAATAAACATGTATACCCACATGTGAGCCGCAATAAAAATGTAGCTGGGTAATGAAATATGGATTTTTCACTGAATGAAAATCAAAACACACCCTGCCTATTGCTCATGTGTGCATGTGTTGAGAACGTCACAAAATGAGCTGGATGAGCTGCCATTAGGATCGCTACAGTGAGTTGGCAGGTTCTGAAGCTGTCAGTTCACCTGACAATTATATTTAACTGTTTTATTTAAATTAGAAGGACATCTAACATGTCCTTACTCCGGAAGTCTTTGTATTTTCCTCAGATGGCTGCCAGAACAGGTTGGGTTATAAATGTGTCTTAATTCTTCCACTTTCCCATGCAGAGGTGGACATGAACTGGTTTCATTGACTTCAGTAACAATTCCTCCGGAACGTGCTTTTGGGAGTAGCAGTAGTATTTTTTACTCTTTCTTGATAATAACTCTTCAGTAAAATGTCTGACACTGTACTCACTGTAACTCCACTGAATGAAGAACAAACATGACAACCAAAAACACACCAGTAAGAGACACACACCTCCAGTTGGTTAAAACCTTGTGTTTCTGCACACGCTTTGTAATCCCAATGTCATTTTCTGAGCGTGAGTGACATGTAGAAGGCATGACAGGACACATGCAGGCTGGTTGCTCTAAGGTTGATTTTTCTGTAGTTAATCTGGAACTTCAATAAAAATGAGAATGTGACAAGACCAGTCATGAGCAGAGAAAGAACATTTCTTATATCTTTAACATCACCTGCTGTAACACCTCGCCGCTCCATAAAAAGTGCATCAGTGATTGGTAGAATTGGCTGAGATAAAAGTTTAAGTCAGTGGGTTGTCAGCAAAAAGATGTGCAAACAGCTCAGAAATATCCCCGATCATCATCATCATCATCATCATCATTATTATTCCTGGGCCAAGCACAAGCTGGTGCCTCAGCATCCTAGTGGCCCCCCATGTTCCCTCAGGAGCTGGGTTAGAAGTGGGACCCTCCTCCATGCCAGAACTTTGCTTTCTGTTTTCCTTTTTAAATACAGGCCATCCATTGTCGCAGAACAGATCCATAACCAACCATCTACCTGTGTTGTGCTGAGCCAAATGGACTCAATCGGTTTCCACGCTGCCCAAACAATGCTGCCGCTCCATTTCTCACTGGCATATGTTCTGCTTTTCAATATGAAGGAGGAGCTGGGATGGGAAGATCCAGTCCGCAGAGGGCCTCCGCCACAGCCAACTGCACCATCTGCCAGGTGCTCACAGCTCTAACTGCTACTGAGAGTTGTCCGCACAGTGAAGCTCGGGACTAGGAACTATTTGAACGACTTAAGACAAAGGGGCAAAGTGACACAAACTCATCCAGAATCGATTCTTCTGCCACAGTGACTGTTCAGCACAGCAGAGAGCCGCTAATTGTAGGTATTATGGTTGAAAAAAAGAACAGGCAGAAAATAAACATAATGCCATAAAAGTGAACCGAGGAGGTGGATGGGAGAGTTGGGTAACAGAGATAATGACTGCTGTTATTTTTGCTCTCTGTGTGTGTGAAAAGCAAATGGCTTGACTGTATACAGAAGAAAGTACTACATCATCTGAGTCCATGGGAAAACAGGGCTCTCAATATGGCATTAAGTCATCAAGAGTATTCACTAAGTGGGCTTAGCAAGCTGTAAAAATCTGCCCATATGGCTTTGCGCCTGCATAGTGGATAAGAAGATATTTTTAACACTTGAAGCTCCACAGTTGCTGCTGTACTAATGACTAGCTGATACTCCAATACCACAAGACAAAGCCAAGTGACTCATGTAGCCAATTACAGACAAGAAGGCTCCACACTTTGTTGGCAGCAAAGTGCATCCTCACTTAAAGGTCGAAACAGGCAAATTGGAGTCTGGGTAATGGTATATGGAGCAGAGCGCCATGGAATAGATGAGAAGGAGACGGACCAGTGATCAGGGTTTTCCTCTGTGTTTTAAAGGCTTGTTTTGACTTTGTTGGTTGTGAAATTGGTGCCAGGGGATCAGCCAAGATCAGAACTATTGTTAATGTCTGCTGATTGTAATTTTCACCCTAACAAATGTGTCATTTTGTGAAATCCTGAGTTTTCTACCTTTAATCTAGTTGTAATATGAGCTTTCAGAGACAATATGCCTATCTTAACCAGGTCAGAAACTCATATTTTTCTTCAAGACTCAGAAATTTACAACATTGTTTAACCATGAAGCAATTATGTTGCAGTAATTAAACTTTTTCAGACAGGGTCAACATATTCTTTCAGGAATGAGTCATATTTCCCCCGAAGTGAGTCTGATTAATCTGCACTGGTTGGTTAAACTCTTTTTTTTTACTTACAGTAAGCCAGATTTGTCTGAATGTTCTTAACAAAGGTCAGACATGAATGAATAAAAAATATATTTTGGTGTATAAGTGGGAACACTGTGTCATCTTTGCTGAATCAAAGAGAACTGAGGAAACTAAACTGTTATTAAATATGGCCAATGATGTCATTCAACGTCAATCTAACCGTGGTTTGACGGGTCCAGTTAAATCAAGAAAAATACAAAAAAATAAAGATTTCCATCAAAATGGAAATCTGTAGGTGAATGACCCAGACCTGAAAATCCAATATGGCTGCCATGAGCTTAGAAAATATTAATTTATTTGTACTTTTGTCATTAAATCTGTAACAAGAGTTTTTAGCTTCTGTTAGTTCAACATGAAGTTATCATTCATAGTAGTCAGCATGTATTATAAATAGTAATTAGTAACAATTAGTTAGCTTTAAACAGTAATTTTTGCAGCCAACAGTAATTAGTTTGGCAACTGATTACAATGATCAAATCTCAGTGGTTTTTCAATGTGAAGCTGAAACCTGGTTCAGTTGGTTCTGAGTTTTCACTTTAGAACCAATGAATGGATCACAGCGTGAACACAGAACTGGCCACATCCACTGGAAAAAAATGAATTCATATGATTTTATATATGACCTAACCTTCTCTTAATGGTTAGAAAAGTCTAACCTTTAATGTTTGTGGTTATGAACACAAACATTTTGGATACAGAGTAATTAGCATCTCTGTTGTCAAACCTGCAGGGTGAATTAATCTGTTCTTTTGCCTGAGAGGTCTGGTTTGATTGGTGGAGGTGTGACTGTGTAATCAGAGTCTCATTGGACCAAAAAAGAGAACTCTGGCGATTGTGTCAATAAACATCATAAAACTGATGCTGGTTCTGCTGTGGTGTTCTGCATGTGGGTCAAGAAATTAGAACCGAACATGACATGAATGCATCTTGATGCCACTGTATCAAAGATCCCATTGCTTTTAGGAGTGCAACCAGACCACGGCATCACGGATGAGACGCTTTTTCACATTTTCACATCCATTCTGCTGAATCAAAGTGTTCCAGCTTAATTAGCAGAGTTAAGCAAACTCTAAGAGTGGAATATTCTTAGAGAATTTATCAACAAGAAAAAATGTTGATACAATTTTTACGGCAGTAAACAGATTAATCTATTTGCTTGCTACCCAAAGATAAAATGAAGATAATCTGGTTTATTTATGTTAAAACATCGCTCAATATTCCTAAAACAAAACTGTATAACCTTATGTGAAAATGATTCCTTCCGCAAAATCATCTTTCATGTGTCGTATTTGAAATGAGTCAGTGAACAAAACTAAATTCAATGTGTTAATTTAGCCTGTATTTGTCTACATTATCAGTCAAACCAATAGCAGGGTTGTCCTTTTGCTGAGCTCTTCCACTGACTGCATGTACACTTGTTGTGAAAATTGTTTATTACAGAAAATGTCACGCTCACTCTCCGTCTGTCATTTAACAGGCTGTGGTGCTGAGTTGCCATGACAATAATGTTGACAACAGGGAAGAAACCCATTTTAAAGCACCGTCATGTACACGCACACACACGCACACACACACACACACACCCCCCCCCCCCACACACACACACACACACACACAAACAAACACGCACGCACATGCACACACACACACACACACACACACACACACACGCACGCACACACACACGCGCACACGCACACACACGCACACACAAACACGCACACACACACACACACACACACACACACACACAAACAGACACGCACACTCGCACGCCTATGCTGTGAGTAAGCTCCACCCACACACTGTATTTAATGCACTGAAACACTTTGTTAATAAAAACATCAAAAATTGAATGCTGGGGTGAAGTTTGGGTTGAAACTAAAATAACATCAGCTTTGGTGTGACCTTTGACCTTTATGTATGCTCTGCAGTGTTTTGACTCACCACACGGTCCTTTGTGCTGGATCCGGATGTCCCTCTGCAGAGTGCAACCCATCGCTCGCATCTCGCAGGGGCTTCGGTAGCTCTGGCCATCAGACCCGCAGACAGGGTCGGAGGTCAGGGTGCAGGCCTCGGTGCACTCACAGACTGGCTCGTCGTTCTTCACCACACACATGGCGCCGTGTGTGCATGTCTTCGTCAAACAGGGGCTCAGAGCGTTGAGATCTGAAGGCCCGGCGAGCCGAGAAAGATCAGAGTTAGACGGCAGAGAATGTAAACGGCAAAGAGAGGAGGTTGGAGAAAGGTAGGTAATAGGTTAAAGTTCACCTCTATGGAATTACTGCGTGTTAACAAGGGGAGAGGGGAGGACCACAGGACTAAAGGATTATGCAGTACAGACATAGTTCAATGACACCTCTTTCGAAGCCTCACTTTTGCTCCTCTAACACTTCCTGAATCTTCTGAAGAGTCCACTAAACTCAGCGGATATAAACATGGTTCAGCACAACGCGCATGAAACAGGCCGCTAACAATAGTCGCACAGTGACATTTTTTTTAGAGCACATCAACGGCTGGATTAATTGACGCTCCCTGCTGAGCTCCTTCAAAGGCAGCCATTTGTGTCGCAGTGAGAGCCGACGCTTCAGCCAAAGCTAGCCGAACCGAAACAGTGGCGCAAAGGAGGGGAGGGAGAGAGTTTTCACAAATAGCGAGAGAAAAAAGAAATAGGCATGAAGAAGAAACCCCAAGCTGATTAATAATTGAAGAGAAAGCCAAGCTCACAGGTAGAAGCAGATATGAAATGTGAACATCAGAGAGAGATGCCTGCATCAGCCCCTCCCACTTCACACAAACTCCAGCTTCATTAAACCAACGCTGGATTTGGTAGGAAATTTCTTCAAAACTCATATGATGCAGCTTTTAAGTTGAAGGCTCTCGATCTAGCAGTACAGATCGATAGCCGCTGCATGTAAGCTCAGCATGAACAAAACCATGGTTCGGCGTTGGAGACAGAGGGCTACATCCTTAATAAATCCAGCAGATTTATTAGGATGCGGTCCTCTGCTAGGTCCTTATGGAAAACAGAGAGTGGTGGAGATATCAGTGGCTTACAGCGCTGTGCGGCATATATATGTTTGTTTCCAATTTTTTTCAAAAAACTTGGAGCTGCGGCTTATAGCATGTACTCTGGAAAATATGGTAAATGTTTAGCTACAAAAAGCACCACCTAGTTACGCTCAGCTCCTGCAGACTAGTGGCAGCTGTTGGAACTGCTCAGCTGTTACCTCTCAATTCATTGCTGCTAAAGGCATAAACAACTTCTGAATGATCCCCTCAGCTGTCATGATGACACCAGTTTCCTCCACTGAGTTACATGTGTGTACTATCAGAATAACAGTTTTGAATTTAAGCTACAGAATATTTGGATGTCTCTGTAAAACAAATCTTTATGTCGAAACATTTAATGGTATTTAGATGTTTAAGTCTTTTCCAAAATCTTTTCAACTTAAATTTGATTCTGGAGCTGAGCAGCATCTGTCTTTCATAAAGAATCTTTGGTTAGTAGTTTTTTGTCCTATTTTACTTTAATAAAGGGGATTAGAACTATAAACTGCAGAAAAACACCTACACAGTAAAAGCTGCTTGGTTGGAAGTTGAATCACCATCTGGTCATGTGACTGTCTGTTTGTCAAACTACAAAGTATTTTTCCTCCAACTGGTTCAACTTGACGTTCCTGTCTTGTGAAATACTTTGAATTATGGATTATGAATGGGGCACAACAAAGTAACCTTTCTATGAGGATAATTTTGTCTCTTGTTGCATTAATATATCTGTTAAGTAAAGGACACATCTGTAATGTACAGACCAGCGTTCAGATTCTGAAGAAAAAAGCAGACATGCATTTACTACTAATCACCACAGCTGGTGAAAATTCACAGCTAAAGCCTTAAAGCTCTGTTCTCTCTCAACTCTAACTTTGGCTTGGGATTTGGGTCGACGAATGACGGCGCTGTCATGGAAACTGGCCGCTGTAATGGCACCACCCATGGCTCCATCATTATTGTGACCATTATAGCATTAGATGGCATCGGAGGGGGCCGACTTCACAGGCTCATGATTCATTTACCCGCTCTGACATATTCAGTGGAACCGCGGCGAAGGGGGAAATTATCAAGTGATAACACAGACAATTAGCCAGTTTCATTCTGATTAAGACAACAAGAACTGAAGGGGACCCAGTGTGGCTTGAGATAATAATCGATATCAGCGAAGCTATTCCTCAGGATGGTCATTGAGATGGAGTGCAGCTGTAGATATTAAAACAACAAAAAGGAAGAGGGAAATGGCAGGTCCAAAACCACCATTGATTTTGGCATCTTGACGCCAACTTAGAGCTCGGCAGCACCACGTAAATACAAAAACGGCTTAGCTCTGCTCAATTTGGTTCCACTTCCAAGGCAATCGATTCCTCCTGATCCCATTTCAATGATTGTGTGTGTCAAACTGCATCTGGAGATGATAAAAACAAGAAGGAAGACAGAGAAAAGGTAAAAACAAAAAAAAGAAGAGAAATGTTGTGACGCTGCTGAAACCTGAAGCTGTTTTTGTTCTCTGCCGGATGCAGCCAAAGTCTTTGAAATGGCAGCAACAATTAAAGCTGCTGCTCACAAGCTCTCCTCGTTCTTCTTCCCTTGGTTCACTCCCAAACACTTCATTGGCTTGGGTGTAACTTTCACCCAAACGCACCATTAAAAACACATCAGTGTTTTTAATGGTGAGTTTAGTCTTTTCAGGACTCGGAGGAGATTACTTCGGGGTCAGTGGCCCCCAGTAACCTTCTGGTGTTGCTCCTCCAGACGAGAGTCGTTGGATTCTGATTGCACTTTTGGATTCCGTTACTGCCGCTTTGACGTGTTACCTGAAAACTAGAGCGGTGCCTCAATGTAATTTTTACAGCTAAAACAACTCCTGGGCAGATTGCCCCCCCCCCCCGCCGGGCGGCAGCCAGGCACAGTTAACCCCATCCTAACGTGTTGTGAGGGAAACGCCGGGAGATTATTTAGGCAAGAGCTTCTTCCCATCTCCACTTGGCTCATGCATGTGTTAATTGGACTTTTTTCTGTGTGCAGTATGTCCATGCGTTATGCAGGGCGGCGAGTCAGTGTAGTCCAGGAGATGTTTTACAGCAAGCAACTGGCAGAGTAGAGTCGCCGGCGATGTGGTACGGGAGCCCGACGATGGCGCAGCCTCCCGTCGTGCTCATGGGTGCTGCTTTGATCCGACTCCCTTTGCCTCCCTCGTATTAGAACATTTATGTATCATATTAGCGGCTGGAGAAAGGAGGCGCAGAGAAAAAAGAAGGTATTTGCATAAAGTAAAAAGGTGTACCCGCAGGCTGTGTCTGCCTACCGCTCAACACTTATCACAAGCAGAAGGTAAGGCAAGGGCTCTTTGTGTTATTTTGTTTTTTCCAGCTGAAAACGTTACAACTCTTCAAAATGGAGACAAGCAAAAACAGCATGCAGGGACAGCGAGATAAGCTGGGAATTTCTGCATCTCGACAAGTGTCGATCAGAGCTGGGAAGAAAAAAAAAATCTGTTTGTCGAATCCAAACAGCCGATTTTATCAACAGCGGGTTTCAGAAAGGACTCCCTCAAAATGACACACACAAAGGAGACATTGGAAAGTATTTGTTGTCAATTTTGAATTTTCGAAGCTGCAGACTGAAAAAATTGAAGGAAATGAAGAAAGAACGTAAAGGGCTAAAAATACAGAAAAAAGGTTTAATGCACAAGTTTTCCTGGTTTTAACATGTTATGACCACCATATCCAAGGGGTTTTAATTACATTTTATGAGGTAGACCATCATTCTGTGATGAGGAAAAAGTAAAAGAAAAAAAAATGGTTCCATGAAAGTCGTGTAGAAGTTTAAAGCAGAGTTTAGCTACAAAACAATGAGAACATCTCACAAATCAATTATCTGAAAATGGCCCACCAGTAAACCTGCTAAGACACGCTTGTCTATTCAGAGAAGCTACTGAGACGTCAGGGTAACTAGTTCAGTTCAATTGAGAACCAAAACTACCAACATGTTACATTTCCAGCTGGTGTGATTCGTACTGTGCTGAATCTGCACTGTGACAAACGAATCAAACTAACTGAAAACCTCCTCGCCTGCAGGACACTGCAGCAAGAACCGCTGAAAGAAACATGAAAACCACTGGAGAAGACACAGAGCGCAACTTCCTTCTTCACAAAAGTAAACCAGAATGGAGAGTCGACAGATTTTAGCGGTTGGAGGATTTCTAGTTTGACCATGAGCCATTCCTCCTCCTAGCGCCTGGCTGGCATGTTTGTTTTGGTTGTATTTACTCAGAATGCCATGTGCTGTCGTCCGCTTCCTGCTTTTGGAGCAATCTCTAGTCTGCTCGGTATTTGGATCACACCAATGTTCACTTCAACTGAAGCCAGACCTAGATTTTTAGAGTTTGGTTCTTTGGTCCACATCAGTTTGATTTCACATTCACAAGTCCCCGAACAAAGCTGACTCTGATCAAATGAACTAGAGTTTGATTCCAGCGAATTTAACAGGACTGAGTGAATCCACCCCACAGTCAGTATCTGTGGAAAGAGTGTTGATATTAACATAAATATTGTGTCTAATTTGACTGATCTGAAGCTATTTTGCAAAAAATAAAGATCAAAATTTTGCTCTACAAAGCTCTGACTTAAAGATGGATGAACTCAAATCCATAGCAGACAAGACAAAATTATGAAAATGAATTACTAAACACAAAATAGACCAAAATGAAAATGGGATTGTCAAAATGCTGATCGAGACCTATAAGGGTAAAAAACAGAACAGTGTCCTTACTCCACAAATATCTGCTAGGAAATAGAGGCTCTAATACATTGGATATTAAAACAAAATGGGAAAGAGAATTGGAAATTCTGCTAACAGAAGACGACTGGCTGAATATCTGGAAGACCCAAACTACGACATCCTCTTCCAGAATTTGGAGAGAACATTGTTGGAAGAATATAATCCGATTTTTTAGAACACCCAAAATTACCAGTAAATTCAAATCTACTGTTCAACAGTGTTGTAGAGACTGTGGAGCATTTAATGTTAACCAGGCACATATTTTCTGGCTTTACCCTTGAATTACACAATTCTGGAACTAAATACACAAAAAGATTGTTTTATATCTTGGTCTTTTGGACAATGTTGTTCTTGATAATGACTGCTATTTGTTTAAAATTCTGTTGGTGGCCGCCAAAAAGGTGATAACTAGAAAGTGGTGCCAATCTGAACCTCCCACCACAAAGGAAAGGATACAGACTGTGAATTCATTATTTGAGATGGAGATTCTAACACATAGACTGAGGACACAAGAAGAGCAACGTCAGGATAAATGGGAAAAATGGACAAACGTCACATCAACGCTACAGGACTAATTTTGGGTATGAGCGGTCCCCTTGAGTTTTGGTTTCTAAAATAAGAGTCTCCCCCAGTCTGTAATATTTGCTTTGATTGTTCTTTATTTTTTGTCTCTTACAATTTCTAAGTATTGTTTGACTTTTCTTTTTGAATGTACTCTAAATATTTCAATAAAAATAAAGTTATAAAAAAAAGAAAAGAAATGAATTACTATGCCTATGCATGGGTCTACGTCAAAGGAAATGTTTTTCAATAAGAATGCAACAAGAAATTCACATTTTAGGAGTTTTTCCCTTAAGTTCTTATTTAAAATCCGCAATGAATATCTACACCAGGTTTTAACAGTAGCTTCAAACGATGCTCACCATCATTCTTCATGTTCAATATTTATAGAAAAGGCTTACCTCATTCTACAAATTGGATTTCTTTTGTAATTTGTTTTAAAATTTGAAAACAATAAATTTGACTTTCATTTTGTTAGCTTTCATAATAAAACATTTTATGTTGCACATGCGGATTGATTACTGCAAAAACAAAATCCTCTCAAGTGGTTTTGGTCCAAATATCTTAGCTCACTTGAAATAAAACTAAACTAATGTAACAGAGAGCAAAGTGTGTATATGTCTGTGTGAATTTTGCCCAAAGTAATGAAGGTTGTGTTTGTTTTTGATGAGATTTTTGAGTAATGCCATGTTTTGGAGCCACCTAGTGGTGTGATAAGGGACTGCATGCGACGGGTCCTTCAGGCGCTCTCGCGGCTTCCCCACCAGAATTCTGCGGAGTGCTGGTGGAGGTAGGTGCGAGAGACGCAGCTCTTCATTATTTTTTTACTTGGGGTCATATTTTTCTGGTTCAGTACTTAACAAAATACTATAATAACAATTGACATCTACAAATATAATTGATGAAGTTTTGTCGTGGTTGGGTGGGTAAAATATGACCCTATGTGTGAGAGCTGCGTCAGTTGGTGTTCCTGGCTGACCACACAGTCATGACACTAACTATATCTTTTGTTTTTCAGCTGAGGGACCACTCGCAGGCAGTCACGTCTTGAAGATTTGTCTTTTTTTTTATCACTCTAGGTGGGTTCTGGTTATAAAAACATATGTATGTATACATGTATAAAAATATATATAGAAATATTTTCCAAATGTTATAACTCTTAACTGTTGGCTGCGATGGCAGTTATCTGTTATTTTACTGTTGGTTTTGTTGAAGTTATTTTGGAATGAGAATGTTTTGTTTTGATTTTAAGAAATTGTTAACTGTTCGATTTAAACTATACGATCACATATATATATATAAAATTTAATAAAGAATTCTGCGGAGTGCTGGTGGAGCTGAGGGACCACTCGCAGGCAGTCACGTCTTGAAGATTTGTCTTTTTTTATCACTCTAGAGAAAGTTACACTAACTTACAGGCAACTTTTCAGCAAGATATGGAAACATATTTTAATCAATAATTCCTTAATATCAGTGAACCATTACTAGTTCCATTTGCAGATTATTACATATAAGTGAAATAATCTGCTCGTGGAACAAGTAATTTTTCATCGATATTAAGGAATTGAGACAAACTTGAATGTCTTGCTGAAAAGCTACTTAAAAGTTAGTTTAGTTTTATTACAAGTGAATCAATATATTTCCACTAAACCTGAATAGAACTACTTAGTGACATTTAGTGTTTTTGCACTGAGGTGAGTTTGATTTTGTAAACTGGGGGGCAAAAGTGGCCTTTTGAATAGAAAAGGCTGCTGACTCCCTGGACTATCTGTGAACATTCCAGTAAAATACAGTGAGGTTTGTGGTTGCAACATTGAAAAATCTGAAATGAGTATAAATATATTTGTAGTTCTCTGTAGAAATCAGAACTGCCCTGACCCACACGCAGGTTGTTTCTGCCGCCGTGTGAGCCTGCAGGGCACCGTCAGCGGACCAACAGTCCCTGGCTGCTGTCACTTCATCTCTCGCTGCTCTGCAAGTAATGAGTCCTGTTACTTGATTAGCAGTAACAGGACTCGTTACTCCAAGTCGACTACCCCAGAATCCACGAGTATTTTGTGAGTCCAATCACAAGCATGTAGGGGGAGATGTTCATCAAATAAACATGCAAACGATCAGATATTCTGCTCTCAACACTTAAGGTGACTGATTTTCCCCCCCCGTCTTTTCTGCCTCACGAGCTCTTTGTCAATAACAATGTGTCTACTGCCAAGTGATATTCCGTTAACCTCCAGAGGCGACAGACGACATATTTGAAGGGAAGGCTCGTATTTGCCTGAGTTTCTCTGTATTGCACTTGCATAAAGTCACACTCTAAGCTGCCTGCAAATAAAGGGACAAAAAAGCCATGAAAAAAGTATCTGCATCAAAGAAATCCACTCCTTTTATATGTTCATTCTGTCTCTTTTCAATCAATGTGCTCATCAGATACTCTGTTTCCTTTGCTTCAGTCTCAGGAATCTCAGCTGCCACTTTTTCCTGGCTAACAGACTCCTCTCTGCTCCTTATTTCAATAGTATATCAAATTTTTATGTATTATATCCAATGTAAGATTTGTGCACTAACAAGCTTCAGAGTCACAGCAAGGCACTTTGCATGTCCTAAGCTGATTCAAAGCTGAACTGAATAAGCACAAAAATAACCAGACTTTAAACCAACTGCAGAAAAAACAGCTAGTAGCACTAGCACTTTTTTTGAGGGGTTGTGAATAAGACACCGTCATAAACATAACACAACACCTGTCATGTCAAAGTTGACATTATTCAAATGTCTTTGATTAAACGTGAAAAATTATGTAGTGTATGTTATTAAAGCTAAAGTCTAATCAGTAATACTTTTATAGCAAATTTATGTCAGATCATGATTTCTTGGTTGATGTCAAGTTGTCATAACAAAGCTTCAGAGAGGGGAAGTAAGTCAAGATAGGAAAAAGAAAGAAAAGATTTAATGAAGTATCAACTTAATTTTAATAGCAAATTGATTTCATACAGAAGTTGCCACACTTACCAAATTGATTATGTAACTTTTTAAGCAGAGCCTTTTAAAATAAACACCTAAAATGAATCTGTGTCGATTTCACGTGAATTCTAAAAACCTTTCATATAGTTTTAGTCATGCTATGAGCTATCCATTCCAAATTAATGGGTTTGGTTTTATTTAAAGGTATCAGAGTGAAGGAGGCTAAATACAAATCAAGTCGTCCTTTAAAAAAAACAAAACAAAAAATGATGAACAAGCTGATAAAGAAGGCCGTTTCTGTTCTGGGATATACTGCTGAACCATGAAGCTAGTATATAAAGAAGAGTTTCTTCAATCAAAGGCGTTTTCAGATTCATTGCAACACCAGCTGTGTTTTCATTAACCCAAGAGATGCACAAACTGAAACTATAAAAATACATTTGCTTAATGGAAACACGCCCATTTCTAAAACCCACGTTTTTCTATAACCAGTTTTTGTGTTTGAATGAAATGCTTTTTAATTCATATCAGGTGAATTAGGTGTATTTCACAAAACTGCAATGGAGACATTTATTTTGCATCACGAGTCATGTGATCAACAACTGGATGTTACTACTGGCAGAAACTGCGAAGAAGACAACAGGAAGTGGTAGCAGGATGATGCGTTTTCAGACAATGTACAGCTGGCTCCACCAGACCTCTCACAGGATCACAGTTCATAAAAAGTTGTGTAATTGAATTCATAGTTCTTATGTAAAATTAGTGACTACAGTACAGTACAAACTCCAGTCCTCGAGGACCGCTGTCCTGCAGGTCTTAGATGTACTGGAATGAAGTGGCTTAATTACCTCCTCCTTGTATAGATCAGATCTCCAGAGCCTTAATGACCTAATTATTCTATTCAGGTGGTCCAGCAGAGGCACATCTAAAGGTTGCAGGACACCGGCCCTCGAGAGCTGAAGTTTGAGATCCCAGATCTACAACTACTGAGGAAAACTGCATGAGTTACAACAACATTTAATTTTCCCATTGGATTAAATAATGTTTTTGTTGTTTTTTTTTTAAAGGAAATGAATTTAGACATTGACAGTAAAAACTGTTGAAAACCATGTACATTTTCCATCTACTTCCCAGTGATACTCTTTTATTTTTGGTGGAGCAAAATGTTGAGAGGAGCATGAATTATAAGTAAGGAGACAGAAAATGACTAAATAAAACATGTAAGCAGTAGTGTCATGTCCTATTCTGGTCTGATGATGACAAAGAAAGCTTTGAGCAGCTCGTCATCCGGAGCTGGACACCCATGTGGCCCTCTGTTACTCACATCCTGCGGTGTCCTTCATCAGCTCACCTTCTCTCTGCCTGAACACCAGCTAATCAGCTAAATGCCATGTGATGTTTACATGCAAACACCTATAAAGTGAAAAGCCTCAAATATCAATCAAACTGTTTTTGGGAGGAGAACAAAGAGCTCATGTGCTCTTCGTTCTTGCATCGCTCTTGGAGAGTGTGAGTCCAGAGGATGACATTAGATGCTGTCACGCAAGTGAAAAAAGATTCACGGCTCTGTCAGATGAGGAGAAATTCATCCATTTGACAACTGCAGAGTGATCGATCAATCCCGTCACATGCAGCACTCGAGCCAATGAGACGAGAGAACAAAGAGAAAAAGATCATTATTTATCTGATCATGATCATTTAATATGTGTGATTCTTTTGCAGTGAACTTTTTCTTTTCCTAAACTCTAGACACTGTTCTCATGAACAAACCGACCACAGATGAAGCAAAGGAATTCTAGTTTGGAGTTTAAGCATGGACTGTTGTAAGTTCTGGGATGAGACATGTCATCATCTGGAAACGCTGTGCCTGGGTGTGCCTTTGGTTTGACACCATAAACCAGGGTACCTGCTGTTATTTTTTTCTTAATGTGGCATATAGTCATCTGTGTACGATAGCAAAGAGAAATTCCCTTACAATTTTTTCTCAATAAAAAGTCATTGGCTGCCTGTTAAATATTCAGACATCAGAAAAGGCAGTCACTTTTCAGTACCGGATGAATTAGCCAGCTAATTCTTAGCCGCTAAGCTAATTCTTGTTTTACTACTTATTATAAACTGCAGGTGTTACCATGGCTACTGGTAACGTTCACTGCCTACTTCCAGCTAACAACCATGTGGCTAACTTGTATTGACATCAACTTGTTAGTAAAGGCTAGCTACAGAAAACATGGCTAACAACAAGCTAACATTAGCTTTTCAGTCTTAGCGTCACCTTGAAAGAAGAACATAGAAGTTTGATCTTGATGCTAAAATAGAATCTGCCTTGAATCAACCCTGTGTTTATTTCAGGCCCAACAGTTTGAAACATTTGTTCCCCTGTTTGACCTATTTATTTAAAACTGTGCATCAATGTTTTAGCTAACAGTCAAGTCAGCATGACATGACATGAATAATGAAATACTAGTTATGAGAATTGAACTAGTTGTATGTTTTTTAGCTCTTGAAGGTACTATGATAGCAATATATAATATTACTGTAGTCAAGCTAATAATGAATTTAAAAATAAATGTTAGTTTGCTTCTAAAAAATAAAACTATATAGTAAGTATCTGTAAATAGTTTTTTACTACCATCCAGTGGTGAAGTGATAGGGATGTTGACATGAGTTTAGATGTGTCCTAATGCATTCATTTGATTTGTCATTGTGTGCTTTGAGTCAGACTGTGTGACTGTTGTGCCCACATTGTGTTTAGACTTCCTATAAAATTTTCAGTAATTACATGAAGGCGTACTGTTGACACTTTATCACTGAGGTTCTTATTCAAACATTTTCTTCCTTATTAAGGTTATCATTTCATCACCATATGGAGCATATCTAGCATGAACAGAGACGACATTTTCCTCTCTGTAAACCAGGTTTCTGTGTCATTCCTGATGCACCACACACAACAATTTAGCTGACAAACACATACTGAAATTACAGTGTTAATGGACAACGGAAATCATACATTGTACCATCAAACAGGGGTCATTGCGTCGTTTTCTTGTATTGCCGTCATTCATTACGAGAACAGAAGCTCAGCACAGAAAACCTAGAAACGTTTCCCACTGAATACAGCGCAGCATTTCCTGTCACATGATTCCTGTTTCGTATGAATGGAGTCCTAACAGGCTACGTTTTTAGGGGGAAAAGACAAGCAAAAAGGAAGAAAAAGAGAGTTTGCACATGTTCATCACCAGGATGTTCTCACCTCTGTTTTTGCATGAATATCATCTGTGTAAATGTTCCACCAGCCTCAGCGGGCTCCAACGTCTGCCACGTTTGATGTTTAATTAAAAGCATATCAGGAAGAGAAGGGAGCTTTGTCGTTTGTTGCACTGCGTTTTGAAAAATATGCTAATTTCTATAAAAATACATTAATGAAACATACTAGCAGTCGCTGACGGCTGAGAAATGCAGGAAGGCTGAACGAGAGGAAGAAAGTGGCTAAACAAATGAGGGTTGAGTGGAACTGAAACATCATTTGGCAGAAATAATCAAACAGGGGACAACATACATGTGACGCCACTGCCATTTCCACTCTTATTTATTCAGGCAGCCAAATAATGCAAATGAGCGGTGCTTGTTGGCGGCCCTGACGACTGCAGATAACTTTGGTTTCCATTTACGCCCTGATCTGCCTGAGGATGGAGCAGTGCTCCCTGATCAGCTGGTGCCACTGTTGCAACAATAAGCAAACACTCAATTCTTAGAGATAAACATGGCACTGTGCGTCTGCTGGGTGAACTTCCTGTTTGAGGTAATGTGACATCACAAAGCATCAGCAGATTCATCATGAAGCTGAAGCTTTTGGCGTTAGGATGCTTCCAGTTCTAGAGAGTTCCCACATGATGAAAGTGATAGGACAAAAAAAAAAGTAGATTTCAATGGCTTTATTAATGACTTTATTAAAGCATAGCTCTTTAGTTGACTATTGCAGCTGTAACCTGGTCCCATCAGGAAAACCATGTGCACTCAGAATCAAACAAATCAAACTCCCTGACAGATTTAGATTTTATTTATGGTAAATAACAGAAATGCTATTGGTTAAAGATAATATGCATAAAACCAATATACGTAGGAAAAAAAGTAATCACCCCTACGGAAGACCATTAGGCTCACTGAAAACAAAACTATTTAGACTTTCTTTCCTCAGATTCCTGACTTTAATCTTCTGACAAAAAAAAGTTCATTTTTCCCAGTGGTCCTAATCCTCTTCCATACCCCACCCCCACCCCCACCCTACACTGAGCCAGTCAGATAATATTACTGGAGAAATCTGCAGAAACAAATGACTAGTTTACTATGACTTACCTGACAACACAAAACAAAGCAGAAGCTCTCTAAGCTCATTAAATCACTCCACATTGAAAGGAAATTCAATAACAAAGGTTCTCTACACACACATGATTCAGTTTGAATCTGGAAAGCTACAGGAACCATTACAGGCAATAAAAAAGATCCTAAAATCTTCCAGCGTTGCTCTGCAGAGGCAGCGAGAGAGAATGCAAATGTTAGCTCAGTTTGCTCTGGACTTCTTCTGGGTAAAATGTCTGGGAGTGAAGCCAGTGAGGCCAGGTTCAAGTGCAGCAGCAGAGCATCCAGAGCCGCTACAGCAAACGGCTGGAGTTCTGCTGACCTGCGGGTTGCTCTCAACTCAGCCATATTCTGGATTCACTCAAATCCACCTGGTGATGACTCCAACTTTGAGACGGGGAATAATAAAATTCACTCATCCTTCTCAAAGTGTTGTTTAAAACAAACTGATTTTCCAAAGTATGCTTTTCCAGTAAGGTTTTCCAGTAAGTTCTCCTGAGGACACTAAGAAAACAATTTCTTTCTTTTTTTAAAGTGCAACTTCCTCTGAAAGACCAGCCTTTCATGAGAAAACGATAGAAACCTGTCTCACATCTCACTTGGATAGTTTATGTGAACTCATGCTACATGTAGCCTGTAAGAAACTTTGCTAAAACTATAAACATGATAAACTTTATTAGATGTTTGGACCCAAAAGTAACACAGCTGATCAAACTTTCAGAAAAAACTGGAAGATTTGCTATCGAACTAGCAAAGTCCAAATCACCAAACTAAATCACCAAAAAACATATAGCAACAAAATTTATATATATTTTGAATCTTCAATTTAAAAAACTATTTTTTGGAGAAAACAACAAAGATAAGTATTGTTTTTGTTATTTAGGTTTTATGCAAAATGCTTTAATATTTATTTTAGCCTTCTAGAAATTCCTGGAACTTGCCTAAATGAGTCATCCTTTAAAAATGTGGAGACTGACATTAGCGTTAGCTGCTACGTGTTTAACATTGAGATGCTATTTCAGGCTTCAGTAGCTTCACTGCGAGGCTAACTCGTTTTTGCACAACATTCACAGACCAATCAGATCATTTTTTGAAGCAAAATTAACAGTCAGTGAGCCGAGAGAAGCAGCTTCATTGTCCATCTCTGTTCATGGATGTCTCTGGTGCGTCAGGTTTATGGGTGGACCAGAAGCACGCAGTTGGGGTGCAGGGGCAGGGGTGAGGGGTGGAGAGGGGCTGGAACGTGTTAAATTTATGTAAATTTATCAAATATTTCTTAAGGTGTTAAATATGAAATATTAGGAAGTATTTCATTGATTCTGCTGGAATTCTTTCAGTTTGTGAAATTGAAACCATTTGTTTCCACAGAGGTTCGAAGAAGCAATCTGCACAGCAGGAGTCAGTGGCTTGGAGGAGTAAGTGAATACTTTTGGTAATCTATCATCTCAGACAAAAACATTATATTTGTTCAGAAAGCAAGAACTCTTCTGTTTTCTGAAGTGCAGCAGGTTAGTTGTCAATTTTATGGCCTCAGAGCTACTGAAAGTAATTAAATATTTGAATTAAATGTTAAAGTTTTGGCTATTTTCATCTGGGGCTGCTTTTTATTTCTTGCACAGGGTCGGTGGATCTAACATCTGTGTTCCCAAATGGTAGAAAACTAAGAGCTCTGCATCGATCGGGCAAGCTGGCCACATTTATCACACATTGCTGGTGATGAAGAGAAGGACTCTGTATGGCAACAGCAAGGTGAGGAGCTGATGCACACCACAGCATGCAGCAATGAGAGGGTCAGAGGTGAGCAGCAGTTAGGCAGGCAGCAGCAGAAAAAATAAAACGTTCAACAGGAAATAAGAAACAGAGAGAGAGAGAGAGAGCGAGCAGGAGGAGGGAAGACTTCTCCAACCTCACAGGTCACGTCTTTACAGGAGGGTAAACAGAGGAACAGACATTAATGACAAACACATGGAGGCAGATGGACTAAGAGAGAGAGGTGAAATAAAGGAAACAGTACAAGACCCCCTGGTGTTAGGTCCCCACGCAGAGAGGGGGAGGGCTTCACCCCTCTGAGTCCGCCTGATGAGGTCGACCCCGTGGTCCACCTGCGGCCCAGAGGACCGCCCACGCAGACACACAACAAAGACAAGACAGAGGCACTGAAACAAGAAAGAATACTTTTAGACAAGACACAGAGACGAGGAGACCAGAGCAAGGAAGAGGATGAATGAAACATGAAGGTGGCGTTTTGGTTTGCTTGGACGAATGAAGCGTGGCGGGATGAGGAGATGGATGAGAGGTGAAGGCACTCTGATACTTTCTAGGGAATGGATATATTCTAGTTTACAGTACAGAACCCTCCACTCCTCTGGAGATCGTCAAGCTAAGCAGCTTCAGAAAGTTCAGATGCACCCGCAGCCCGCCGGGAAGATTCAGACGGGAAACAGGTTGCAGAAACACAGGAATTGATGTTCACCGCCTATGGGCTCCACTCACCGCAGGGCCCTGGCTGCTTGGTCCTAATCAGGCTCTTGCTGAGGCACTCGGCCTTGCGGCGCAAGCAGTTGTTGGGGAAGGTGCGCCCGTCCACGCTGCACAGCGGCTTGTAGGTGTCATCACACTCGATGGGATCACAGGAGCAGCGGGCGCCGCTCTGCTCCACCACACACACGGCGTTGAACAGGCAGTCTTCTCTGCACGTCTCTGGAAGCAAAAGAAAAAAATGATGAAATGAACCGCTGTCGGGGCAAACTGACTTCTTCTGCACCACCTGGACTTAATGCTTCTGCTTTTCAACCCCGCTGGTGACCACTGGGAAGCGCTCTGGATCCTCTGGTTGATTTTCTTTACAGATTTGTTATACGTCTGTATGAATGCAGATAAGGCTGGATTTGGCAGTTGCGTGACGGACTAATTGCTGCAAAGGAAAAGGACAATGAACGTAAAAAAGAAAAAAGAAACAATATTTAAATGTGGGAAGTGTTGAAGCGTTGCCAGTAGTGTGAGCAGCCGAACTGCTGGGAAATAAATCAGTTTTTATCCAAACAGTAATAACATGTCAGGATAGACTGATGTCACCAGTGGGGTGTGGAAACACTTCTCTTTCAGGAGCAGAGGTCAAACCTTCCAAAGACATACAATAACAACATGAACTCAAGATTTTTGTTTAGAACTGGCAGCAAATAAAAAACACTGACACAATTCTGTGAGTCATAAGGACATTTATGAAGAACCAGATGACTTTTAGTAGCAGAAAGATTTTATTCTAGAAAATACTAATGTCATTCTATCTGGGCTTTCTACATAAAATCATAATAAAATTGCATAATATAGAAGATGGATGGACGGACAGATGGAAATGATGGAACTTTTTACATTGGGTTAATTTGGAGAGCTAAATATTTTTCGTGCTGTATTCTCATCTCTCTGACTAACTCAGTTTCATAAAAACTTCTCTCTACACCAATGATTCAACACAACCATTAAACTCAAAGTTCTTCTAAAGCTTTGAAGATAAAGTTTTCCAAAAAACGTTGACACAAAAACCCTAACCATTAGATATAAAATAAAATGTTAGGGTTTTAAATTAAAATCAGAGCATTATATTAGCAGGAATCTGCAGAAGGAATTAGGAGAAGCAGAAGGAATAGTGGTAATGTGACACGGCACATTTGCTACTGAAGTGAGAAAATCCAATTTGAAGGGTGGCCTCTGTTCTGGAGGCGCTCGCCACACTTCCACGTTTATTTCACTCCTGATCAGTGGATTAAATTTGTACAGCCATCCAATTCCTTCTCCTCTTTTCTTTAAAAGCCTGTCATGCCACATTTAATTATGCCGCTGCTCTATCTGAGTGCGAGGGCTACGCGGATGTGCAATGTCACGGCTACAAGGCGAAATGGCCATTTTCATTAGTTACCAATTTGTAATTTGCTTTGGTTTATGATTTCATGGATCTGTGTTTCAAATTGAATTTTTCTTTTATTTGAAAAACGGGGCAGCACAAACGTGGAAGGGGTTGGAGGAAATAACTCATTCACTTGCTTACATGCATGAACTTGGTCACACCAATAAACACAAGCCAGCAGATCTGCTGTGGCTGAGGTTTATGTGCCCTGCAGCCTCGTCATCCTGTCAGGTAGCGGGGAAGCACAGAGTGTCAAAAAATGGATATGAGCCTTCAGTGCAGCCTGAACCAGAGGACGCCCTGTACTTAGATCCATTCTTGTCTCTGGCAGTATCATAAGATCTTAGTGCATTAGTGTTGCCACACGTTATGGGTGTAAACCTGCACGGCAGTTCCCCAGCGAAGCCGCGCTGACAACACAACGCAGAAATTGGATTTCCTCCGATGGCTATCAGGCGTACAGTAAAAGCTGACAGCTCTTTGTTGACTGAGGCGTAAACCCCGTGTTCTAATAGCAAAGATAGCAGCTTTTATCAGGTGGGACTGGAGGCCCATGATACAGCTGAGATACAGCGCAGACTCTGAGACTTCACCGTAATTTACCTCCAAATCAGCCACAGAAACACACCAACTTCTTCTCATCAAGTTTCACCCTTCAGTTTAACTTTGAGAAGGACAGATTTACTGTGATTGGCAAAATATGCACACCTCTATCACCGCTTGTCACTTTACTGTGCCAAAATATAAAGCTGCAGTATGTAACGTTTAGAAAAATACTGTTGTTTTTACACTTCACCATGTTGACAGTTTGTTATGAGATATTCTGTGAAAACATCGATATCCTCCATCTTCTCTCTGAGCTGCTGCTGCTGCTGTCTGAAGAAATTCATCAAAAACAACCAATTAGAGCCAGGAGGAGGGGCTTAGAGCTATCAATCAACCACATCCACTCGCTGCAACAACAGGATCTGTTAGCCACTGGCTCTGATTGGTTGTTTCTAGTCCACACTGGGAGAACTGGAAGGAGGTGGAGGAGATCCAGTTTGTCACACATTGTCTCTCATCAGACCATTATTGAACAAGAGATTCAATAGATATGGGAAAATCACTTATAAAGTTACAAACTGCAGCTTTGATGTGATTTTATGTGATAGACCAAGACAAAGACGAGATGGATACAACTTTTCTGTTACTATTAACATCTGAATAGAGGAAGATGCATTTCTACTCAGACCCTTTACTACAGGGCAGCTCAAACTTTTTGAGACCAAGATCTAGTTTTTCTGTCACCAGCCGGCTGAGATCTACCTCATGACACGAAACATGAAAATAGTCAATTAAACCCTATTGACTCATTTTCTATACGTATATACATCAGTTATCAGAAATGATAAAGTGATAGAAAACCTGATGCAGTTTCTTCCTCAGTGAGATTCGGACACTGGGAGCAGGTTACTGGTTTCTCAGTCAGAAGCTGGTTGCAAACCTGAGGCCAGCAGCTGTCAGTCAGTTATGTTAGATCTGAAATGTGGTTTGATGACGTCAATATGATATGATAGGAGGAACCAAAGAGCTCTGCAAGGGTGAAGGCAAATCTTCTGAATTTGGGATGTAATTCATTTAATTTCACATAATTATTGTGATAGAAGCCACAATAATTGTTTGTTAAAACTTAATCAAATATATTTGTCTTATTTGATGTTTGTTGTGATGTTTACTGCTAACGAACGAGGTTATTAGTCCAAGTTTGTCGTTTGTTGAACGTTCAGAAACTCCAGCGGCTGTGATGAACCACAGCGAAGGAAAACAAAAATAAAATAACCCAAACAGGTGATCAACTCAGAACCACTCACACCTTTTTATTCTCTCTCTCCCTTTGTCGTTAAGCACACCTGTTGCCGCAGCAACCGCCTGCACCCCGCAAGCCGAGCAGAGATTATATTAAAAACATAACATTCAGTCCGTTACATATCAGGTTTCCAGGCTTGATATTTAGTTATTGATTATTAATAAGCCTCTCATGAACACAGCGGTGGTTGATTAGATCATATAAATACCTGCTCTGCTAGTCAGTTGGTCTTTGAGTTGCCTGTTTATTTGTTAATGGACCTGGAACGCACTTTAACAATAATTACTGAGAATATTAATCTTAACATGTTTTGTTGATTTCTTTTTATTATTATTATTACTCTTTAATGAATCTCCAAATGTTTTGGATCTTGGTGAATATTTTGATAAGCCTATCAGATGAAGGGCTGCTCTCAGTGTAGCCCTTCAGTTTGTCACCTGCTGCAGAGATCGACTCAAAACCTCCCCGCGATCGATCCACGTGTTGAGCAGCCCTGCTTTACGACAATACTTCTGTAGATTAGCATGAGAAGCAACTTTATTAATAGTTTTTATTCACAAGCTTTTTATTTCCATCTTTGTGTTAAAATCTATCCAATCATTTATGTTAATTAATATTAACTGTAGTTAAAATGGAAGGGCTTAGATCACATCTCATTCAATGGCCTAGTTAAAGTTCAGATCTAAGTCCAAATAATAGTTGAAATTGATGTTGATAGCTATTAAAACAACATGACGCTTTAATTACAGGAACATTTGTTTTCTCAAAGTATTATCTCAGAGAAGCCTGAGAAAAAATGCACACTGCTTTTTAAATATATAATTATTCACTACTTTGTTTCTATCAAATAGAGCCAAATGAAATGGCATGAAAGCTTGTATTTTTTGAAATCAGAGGGGAATTGAATGCTTTAGTGAAGCAATGTATTTGACACAGCTGAAAGTTGTTTTCTCTTTCTACAACAAAGGCATTGTAAACATTTGTTCATCATGGGGCGATGAACAAATGATTCAAAAGAAAAAAATGAGACAAATAAGTACGGGGTTTGTCCAGATATGCAAGCCCAGTTGATGAATCTGACTCTTTCAGGCCGTTCCCCTTACCCAATCTTCTGCACGCTCCGGCGTGAATCTTCCAGAGGCTGATGCCCTTCTGCACGCCGGTGGCCATCATGGCGCACTCGCTGGGGTAGGTGTGACCATCGCTGGCGCACAGAGGCTCGGATTCTGGTTGGCATGACTCTGGTGGTCTGTAGAGCTGCGGCTGGCGTGTGACGGCCTGGACTCGGCAGATGGTGTTCAGGCTGTTCTCGCTGTCTTTACATGGGTCTGTGGAGGCGGCGACAGGTTAGCATGTCAACAGTCATTACAATACACCACCGCTGACAAACACTTCAGCTGCCGACCCAAAGAGCATCACTGACAGACTCAGCAGAGTGACAGTGACTCAGCTAGTTATGGACCAGTAGAACTACTCACTAATAAATGACTATTTATTAGTGGTTTTAATGGGAACTGATCAGAACATTAAGTCAGGTTGCTGCTCTTTGGTCAGAATCAGAACTTCACTGCTCAACCTTCAGCTTTTAAAAAGAAACTAAAGTAGCTGAAAGCAAAGCAGTTACCATAGTGTCTACCACAACTTACTTCCTGTTTCAATGCTGATTCTGTCTATTGGTTGTTTTTGTTGATGATGTTTTACTTGTTTTAGTAGAAATGTGGCTGCTGCCTGCTTTCTGCCCTGTTAATTGTGTAGCAACATGTTTAGTTTTTTGCTCTTACTTGGACAAAGGATGAAATGTAGCTACTGTGCATATTTATACTGTGATGAATTATGGTAATGTTGATTAATGTGCACTGCCCCAATCAAACAAATTCAATTAAATTTAAAAATAACCTTGCACCATATTTTCTGGACTATAAGTCGCACCGGAGTACAAGTCGCGTTTTTGAGGGAAATTTATTTGATAAAATCCAACACCAAGAACAGACATGTCATCTTGAAAGGCAATAAAAATAGAAAAGAGGCAACAACAGGCTGAATAATTGTACGGTATGCTAACGTTACATGACAAACAATGACCAGAGAACGTGCCTGGTAAGTTAGCATAAGTGAGTTAGCATTAAGAGTTATTCAGATAACTATAGCATAAATAACATGCTAACAAGTTTAACAAACCATCCGTGTCTCTCCAATCACTAAATCTTCGTCCTCGATGTCGCTTTTTAACAACTCTGTTAACTCTGAATGTAGAATAACACAGGCCTAGAGCGCCCTCTTGCGGTTTAGTGTGAAAATAACATGTGATATGATATAATGATGTGTTAATTTCCACACATAAGTCGCTCCGGAGTATAAGTCGCCAAACTATCAAAGAAACTGTGACTTATAGTCCGGAAAATATGGACTATTTTCCGTTTTAAAACAGCACTACTTTAATTTAATCTTTAATACCCACACAGCCATTAATCGGAAACCAAATGCATTTTTGTAATGACAAACTGTAACAAATTCCCACAGCCAGGTGGGGAAGGGGCAGCACTTCATCTCCACTTTAGCAGAACTGTCAGCAAGTGTCACACTACTTTAACTCTATCCAATCAGTAGATCGGAATAACTACATTGTGACAAACTGGGACTGTTTCAGTGACTGTTTGCGTCATAGAAGCAGCAAAGAAGAGAAAAAAATAGAGCAAATGAAAACATATTTCTGGATTATTAACTTAATACAAGTCAAATAACATGAAACAAGACATGAAATAAGATCTCATAGTGCACAATCTCACCATATTAAGACTGCAAGTTTTTCTCAATTTAAAGTCAGTCTCGCAAAGCACTATATCTGTTTACTATTTTAGTCCAAGCCATTAGTGAAGGCTCCAAATATTACACTGAGCTTGTTAAATCCTTTGAGACTCTTATTTTGAAGTAGATAGGAAATAGTTCTCGAGTTGTTCCCTGGTTGATTCAGTTAATAAAGACAGCGCCCGGGCTGGCCAACCACACTCCATTAACCTTATTATTAAATTATCCCTGACAGATAACTTATATTATATATATATATCAGGGATAATTATCAAAATGACAGAAAAAATAACCTGTATAATTTGCTGAAATAAATCAATTCTGAAGAGACTGTAAGAGCTGAGAGAGTAAAACAGATGGCTAACTGTTAGCATCAACCATTAGTACAAAGCTCGAGGATATTTCAGTATTTTTAAAGGAATCTGGACTGCAGTGTATAATGTAACTATTTAGATCAGTCTAACTGGACATCTCCACCTACTGAAGATTTGTGGCTGACAGTGTTGTAGTCAAGATCACCTAAACCAAGACCAAGTCAAGACCAAGACAATCTTTCAGAGCCCCGCTGTGATCTGAAAGATTGACATCCCCATAAAAACACCTAGATATGAAACACTTTGAGCTGAAATAAATGGAACCAATATTAAAGAAACTCTTGTTCTGCTTATCTAAAAAGAGAACGCCCTGGGCATTTGCCCATATCATTCATGTCAGAAATCACCACTGTCTGCACCATTAAACATAGCAATTGAGGCAATGCCCTGACGGTAAACAACGCTCAACTATGAACACTGACCAACGAGCCACAAGCAAGAAGTAAACCAAGCACAAGGTGCTCACCATGACTGTTCTCACCCTCTCCCACTGCATGAAGCCAGGCAGCACAACGCTGGAATATCTGCCATCATCATGCCACTTTGATCAAAAACAAGCAATGAGCAATGCACACTGAATGTGCGTGCTCTTTCATTCTTGTGTTTTAGTTATTTGCTAATCAAATAAATATCAATGTGTATAATTGAATACACATGCTACTGCAGTGTAAGCAGAGCATTACAAGAACAAGGAAGGGCTCTCAGTGAAGCTCCAGTCCTTCTTCTTAGTAAAGACAAGTTCGAGACCAAGATCATCAAAAAATGGTCTTGAGACCAAGACCGGTCTCCAGTACTACAACACTGGCTCCTACAATGAGCTCAGCGGTTCCACCAGCTGTTTGCTCATTTCTGCTGGCTGATCTTCAAAAAACCTGACCTGCCAATTCTGATTTTGGCCAAATTATATGAAATGTCGCTAAATATAGAAAAAGTTATTGAGTTGGCAGCAGTGAGGTGACTTGACTATTGTTACTGCATACGTTTGGACATGACGTGGTGGGCGGGGCTAACAGTCCAACCACAGCAGAAGAGTCAGAGGTCAGGTACAGTCAGAGGTCTGTACCTGACCTCTGCTCAGGTACATCAGATCAGTGGATAAGACTGGCTCCACGTGGCACTATCAGCTGATCGCTGATCACCCAAAACGAAGGAAATTAGTGCTGATTTATCAGTTGGCTAATTGATCTGTGCAGTAAAACTACTCTGAACTGAGATACTTTAAAACACACACTGAGATTTGCCCCACCATGGTTTTGTTTGTGAAATCACAATAAGAACATCAATAAAGTTTTTTAAAACATTAGATCCATCTCAGAATTACAGGTAGATAAATTAGATCAAAATAATGCAATGTTATTAATAGTTAGAGCTTTATCCTCAAACTATTAATTAATTGCTTGAAAACTTTGTCCCCATTCCACTGTGACAAATCTGAAAATAGTTGGAAAGTTTTTCTCTAAATGTGTTTAAAATTTCACCTTTTAAGATGGATCTGTTGTCACACCCTTACCTTATTCAAGCGGATAATGTTTAATGTCCTGTTAGAAACATTTCTGTTATATGTTTGTTGGTTGGAAGTTGGAAACAAAGCAGGGGTGCTTCAGATATAATATCACTGACCCTGGAGAGGAGAGCAGGACAGGGCAGGACCGTGGATGAGAAGAGAAGACAAGCGAATAGATGAAGAGACCATCGCCTTGATGAGCTGCCTTCCTCCAGAGGAACCTGCTCCAGCCTCACTCTGCCTCATCAGTACACGGATCATAATGAAATGGACCTGAAGATGTGCGGGACCACAGTTTTACCTCGTGGAAACTCTGGCTTTATCCTGCTGTCCATGCTTCCAGGACGCAGGAAGACAAAAGGATTTATGTGGAACTGCCAAATCTGGGCGAGTCATTCAACATCCGCCAAGGATGAAACAGCCGCTCATCGGGAAAGGAAGAAAGAGAAAAAGTAGCAGAAAAATAAGAGGGAATGGTTTCCAAAGACCTTTGGCAGCGGTGTGAGGAATGACAATGCCGGGGCATTTTAAGAGACGGACAGATTGGTTTGGTTAAAAAGGCAGGGTGACCACCAGGCAGGACTCGGATTGATTTCTAGCAGCACAATGCAGAGGCTTGCAGAGACTTGCAACTGAGTAAACAAGGGTTTTATCGTAATTCACGCAGTGTCTCTGCATGACGCAGTGCTTAAGCCGCCAGCCAGACCATTATCTGAGAGAAAGACCATTACCTCCCATTAACTGAGAAGGACTGCTTCCAGAACCCATGCTTTTCTCTCGCTGAGCAAGTAGGGTAATTACAAAAAGAATAGCTTGTTTGCCGCAAAAACTAGCAGCGTGGATAAATCAAACGGGTTTGGCCTGAGGTTTTACATGAAATGGCTGCAGGGAGATTTAGAGAAGCATCAGGGCCATCTGCTCCCCGGAGCCTTGGTCCTTCTGAGAGAAACACGGGCGACTCGCTCCCCATTTATACAACCAACCTTCTGCCAGTGGATCTATGCATCCATCTCTCAGCAACCCAGCACCCGGCTACTGCTCCTGCTGCTGTGAGACGGAGTTACTTTCTGTTGTTCTTTCACTCCATCTGGCTTTGCCAAGGAAGTAAAAGTTGAGCGATTCAAGCGTAAACAACCACTTGCCAGATGATAACAAGGAAGAGCGAAAGAAGCAGACAATAACGACGGCTCTGAAGACCTACTTAGAGAAAACAACAATTCACACCACAGGAAGGCCTGCGTGAAGTAAAGCAATCTGAAAGAAAAATGAGAATTAGCTGAGGTGTGCCAGACGTAACTGCACTACGAGGAGAGAAAACAACAACAGAGGCGGTGGGAGTAAACAAAGAAAATAGGAAAAAATAGGCAAAAGTTGTTGTTTCTGTTTTGAAAACATAAACACCTTTTTTATGCTTTCATCTCCTCAACTAGAAAGATATGCAACAGCAATCTGAGTTACATTAACAGAAACCTCATGAATTATGGATTTAGAGTCTATGAAACAAATGGATGAATGTCAGAAAAGGCCAGGTCCAAAGCTACAGTTTGGCTGCCAAAGCAAGCATTGTTTGTTTGGTACATTCATATTTACCTTGGCCACACATGTAAATATGAATGAATACCCAAAAATAGGTTGTGAAATGCAGAAGCCACTACAAAGCTGACCAGCTGGTATTGGAGCCACCTTTCTTTATTATCTTTAACTTTGACCAACCAATATGAAAAATGATACCACGAGAAAAAGAAGCAGAGGACTGGACTCACCACAGGGTCCTTGAAATTGGACCCGGATGTTCTTCTGGTTCTTGCAGGCTTGCTGGTGGAGCTCACACTCGTTGCGGTAGTCCTTCCCGTCGCTGCCGCACACCATCTGATCGGGCTTGCCATCGCAGCTGAGGGGGCACATGCATTTAGCCGACAGGCCGTCCGACGACTGGACGCAGGTGCTGCCGTAGCTGCAGGTCACCTCGGCGCAGGGGTTCTTCAGAGCTGCAGGCAGACACACATGAAAAGCTCATTTAGCCAAAAGCATTTTCTCTTTCCTTTTCTTTTTTTCCACATTGAAGAGTACATCTGTTGAACAGCAGCAGAAGAGCGCTGAACGCTCTCCATACACTAGAGTGCATTATGTATGACAGGCCATCTTATCCATGCGGCTGCTGGCGCACTTTTAGAAGCCCACTGCAGTTGTTTGAAGAACTACTCGACACCCCTTGGGTAAGGATGTGGCGCTACAGCTGTCGACTCGTACTGATGAGTCCTGTTCGTCTCGGTGAGCGGTGTGAACTGAATTACAAGCTTTGCATTTGGACCCCACATTCTGCATTGTTATGCTTGAGCAGCTTTTATCAGCCCAGCTGCACAGCAACCCTTTGAATATTTACCTTTTCACAAATTAGTCCGAGAAAAAGAAGAGAAAAGGAAGCAGAGATATGTAAGCCCCCCACATGCATGCCCCAAGGACAGTTTCCACCCCAATTAAACAACGGGCCACTTGTCGCTGAGTGGCTCATTCTAATCAATGGAGAAGGTGAAACTTTTCATTTTGCCTGGATTCACCATCAGCATTGGAGGTACAGGGGGTTTCCAGGGGCTTCATGTGTTTGACAAAAGACATCCATGAGATTACAATCGCTGTTATTTCTCAGCATAATCCATATTTATGACTGTCACGGACACAAACGCGCTCTCCCCTGGGAGCGAAGCCGAGCGTTGGAAGCCCTCATTTCCTAAGCCTGCCGCCTTTTATTTCTTTGTAATAAATATTTACCCATGTCTGATATTATCAACCCTAGTTTGTTACATCCAGCATCGATGAATTTCATTTAAAGCTGGGGTGTATAGGCTGACTTGCATATTGCTTTGTGCTTTTTTTCCCTCCACCTGTCATCATTTGTGAGCGAAGACAAGAGAAAATGTCTTTCTTTTTTTTTTTTAATTCAAATCTGGTTCCAAAGATGGAGCAGCGCTGCCTTGTTAATAACAGAGAGGAGAGCATGCAGAGATATGTATATTAAGGATGGGAACCGAGACGGGATTGCTATAAGGAGTACTATTGATCAAAGGATCGCCCCACCTTGCTTCCCTCATCTTTGTGACACATTCTCTCTTGCCCTCTTTTTCTCGTTCTGCTGTCAAGTTCTTTTGAGGTCTGTTGCCTCAAAGTGACTAATGAACACCTCCTCCTTTCCGCCAAGGAACTTTGAAACTCTTTGAAACTGCTTCTAGACCTAATTTTATAAGTATCTTCAAAATAAAGTGCTAAATTGTAGCCCAAACCAAAAGGAGACAGGTAGAAAATGGTTTAGTGAAATCAAAAGTAATTACTGAAAATCATCAGGTATTGTGAGCGGCTGATGACAGCCTTGTGGCTTTCCTGCGCTGACTAGATGGCCATTCTGATGCTTTGCGTCTTATCATGTGAACAATGAGATGCTGATGACCTGCAGCATAGGGAGCTGAGGTAACAACCTTGTTGGAGCAGCAACACACAAAGCTCATCCAGTCATCTTGGCTTAGACACAGTTAGCTTCAATGTGTGGCTGGGGTTTTGTCTGACAGACCAAAACATCGTGATGCATTTAATGTCAAGTGGGTGAAAAATGATTCAGTAGTGTGAAAAAGGGTTTGCTTCCTTCCTGATTTCATTTTTTGTTTTGTATGTTTCTCAGAAAGCAATGTTTCAGAACATTCAACAAGCTGCAATAAGATGCAAGAGGCCTTTAAATGCACAGTAAAGGAATTTTGTCTGTCTGGTCTTTGCAGGATTGTTCTAACCCACACTGGAGAATGACCGGCCACATCGTCTGGTCAGAGGTCAAAAGGATGGTCAGGGTTGTCCATCATTTTCTCCATTTTAAGTAAAGTCCGTCTTGACATCATCATCTCCAGAGGCTCCACCCCCATCCCCAGAACCGGAACCAGAACCAGAACCAACCTTCTTTATCAGGGTGTTGAGCCTCTTCCTGGTTCTGATGGCTCTCACAAACAGGATGGAAGATCCAAACCTTGAAGGATCTTATCTTCCCCCAGTCTCTCTGTCTCTCAAATTCTGAGGCAAGATATGAAATATTATAAATATTTCATATATTCAGGTACCTTATAAGGTACCTTAAAGTCAATTATTTGAATTCCTTTCTTAGACAGAAACCCAGTTCCTCCATTATTATTATTATTATTATTATTGTCACAGTTCTGATTACAGACACTCTCAGTGAGTGCCGGTTGGAGACATCCTCAAAGGAAGCAGTACTATAAGGTACCTTATAGAACCTTATAGTACCTGAAGGTACCTTATAGTACCTGAAGGTACCTTATAGTACCTGAAGGTACCTTATAGAATCTTATAGTACCTTAAGGTACCTTATAGAATCTTATAGTACCTTAAGGTACTTTATAGAACCTTATAGTACCTGAAGGTACCTTATAGAACCTTATAATACCTTATAGTACCTTAAGGTACCTTATAGAATCTTATAGTACCTTAAGGTACCTTATAGAATCTTATAGTACCTTATAAGGTACAAGAAAAAAAGCTGGAAGAGACAAAGCTCTAAAGACTTTTAGTTGAAAATGAAAATAAAAGGTGGGTCTACCAAGTCAGGGAAGCTGAAAGCAAACACGCCACACATTTCCAATTTTAACTTATGATGAAAAAATGGATCATATTTTTCCTTCCACTTCATAATTCTGCAGTTCTGGTGGGTTGTGGGTTGTTTCGGTTTGGCCAGCTGCTGGTGTGAGCGAACAGGAAGCAAAAGAGGAACTCGTGTTTATTTGGTGGTAGTAAGAAACATCTTTACACTTTTTGATCTGCCTGAATAATAATCTGGACTTTACACTCCCTCCTTCCTCTGCCTCTGAGTGGAACAGCAGCTTCACAAGCAGAGGATGGTGGGAGCAAAAGAATGAGGCACTCCAGCAGAGCAAACCTGGGTAGAAGGGGGGACCTCTTTATTTGAACGCTAACAGAGGCCAATTTGGATATGAAGCGTAGCCTCGATGGGGCGTTAGTGCAGATAAGCCGCCCTTCTCAGACCCAGACAAGCGGACAAATTGCTTCGGCGAATGTGATAGATGTAACAAACACAAATTTTTAAAAAAAGAAAGAAAAATGATGCTCACTGCAGCAAACGTCTGAGTGTATTTTCCTATTATTATCATGTAAAAGGTGGAAAAAAGGAGAAGAGGAAGCAGGAGGAGAAAAAGCTCTGCAGAGCTGCCTTCATAAAATTAGAATGAGCCTCGCTGCCAATTAAATCAGTCGCTTTGCTGGAGTGAAGCTTGGCGAGTTTAGACGGGCAGGGATAATGAGGGGAAAAAGATAAGAATAAAGACAGAGAGATAAAAATTCAAAGTGACACTGTACAAGCGACATTTCTGCTTTTCTGCTCAAACAGGAAGCTGAGACGTCTGCAGCGAGGAGAGGAAGCTTCAAACAAACAGCCAGCACTCTCAGGTTGCAGTCAAAGACTTTTCATATATGTATGCATATTGGCATTCAATTATGATTTACTATGGTACATTTAGACATATACAGGCAGATCTCACTAAATTTAAATAACTAAAATTTTATTTATTCAAGAATGTGTGTTCAAAAAGTGAAAAATAAGTTAAAGCAATGTTATGACCAACAGAATCACGATAACTTGACCAGGGACCCTCTGGAGAGGGCAGCCACACAAGTTTTTCTTTTCCTTTGTTTTTAACAAAATGTCGTTTACATGAAAAGTTGTGTGGATTTAAAAAGCAAAAAACACACAACACACTGGATAGATAAAGTATCCATTTATCTAATGGTGATAAAAAGCAACACTATGACAGATACAAAGCAGAAAAATATAAATCAGACTGTTGATTTGATGTGCAGATACAGTAAATAAATGAACTGGTGAAACAGTAATTTGTACATTTCTCGGGATAAAAAACACTTAATCCTACCAAAACCACTGTTCCAAGTTTGTTTTGTTTTTTCACAGAAAATGTTAATTTCTTTCCAAGTTTCTAATGGCCAAACACTGATTCCTAGTTGTATTTGTTGCAAAAACACATTAGTGTGTATTTTCACAGCAGTGTGTGAATCTCATTAAGAGTTTGGGAAAGACACAAGGGGTACTGACTGGGACTCAGCTCAGAGTTTCAGGAGCTGCAGTGATGCAAAGACTTCAAGATGTGATGCTAAAAGGCCAAAAGATCTATTTTCTTTTGGAATTAAAGAGTCTGAAGGGAGAGTGGAAAAAGACATAAACAGAGGAGCTTCAGAGCCAATGTGAAGTTTCAACATTGGACCTCAATGACGATTCTAAGTGCCATTTTGGTCTACTGTGTTTTATTTAGTCCAAAGTAAGCTCCCCCATTTACCAGAGCAACTTCCTTCCACTAATGAACTTTGTGGAGATGCTGAGTTCATGAATCTTTAATGACTACCTCAGCTAAGCCAAACTCCACAAAGAATCTACTGTTAACATGAGACACAGCCACCCAAACCTATCAGAGCAACCTGAGCTTCACTAACATCTGAGCCGAACCAGATGGCCTCCATGTGACTGATGCAGCTCTGCAGGTACAAGGAGGCCTAACCAAGTGGGGTGACTGTATTGAACACTTTGATTCAGGAGATAGACATACGATGAAGAAGGCTGACATGAATCAGTTTTCATCTTCTATTCATATTTGCTGAGAAACTGAATTATAGTATTAAGCCATAATGATCAAAACGAGAGGAAAAATAGAGAATTTAGTCAGATAAACCAACTATGATGACATTCAAACCTTGTGAGAGGCGCTGGACCGCTGAAGAGCAGTGTCATCTCGTCCCCATCGTCTAATTCCTCAACCCACTTCTTTTCTTTCCAACAAATTCACAGAAGCTACTCTTGGCACATTGAATTAAATATGTGTCTTCGAAAGCTGAGATATCTGGTCTATTATGTGTGTGTGATTCTGGTCAGATTATTTAGAATGTCCTGAGACAGCTACAGAAAATTTTTTAAGAATAAACTGAGTTCTTTTCATTTTCAACGATTCAGCTACTTCTAAAAGCACTTTGAGATTTCTGTCATTATTGTGTCTTCATCTGTCTTTTCACTGAGCACATGCTCTACTATTAATCACAAGTGGCTCAGATTTAAATGGGCAGACTTCAAAAGAATTTCTACAGTCAGCAGGTTTCTTATATTGTCCACCATTGTGAGGAACATGCTGGGCCTGAAGTACCTGGTGCCTAATTATGGATGCGCATGAGGGAGCGTATCACCGTCGCAAATGTGAACACAGACACCGTCCTAATGTTAATTAAATTGGTATTTAAATTGGGACAGAAATCAGTCAGTGATGTAGTGTTGCAGTAGAGGCAGCAGAAGAACCATTAAGAAACCAATAAGATCTGTTTACTATTCATGGTGCGCCTCCAGACTTAAGAGAATACTTCAAGATTACAAAGAAAATCAATGCCAAGTGGCCCTAAGAAGATAAAGAGCTCATGCTAAATTTGCATGTTTCACAGCTTTTGAATTGAATTTGTCATTAATAATAATAAAAAGTGTGAAATTAGAGGGCCTGGATGAAAGCAGCTGGTATTTTAGAGGGTAAACACTGTCAATGGCGCTCCTTCAGAGCAGAGCGGACAATAACATAGAATATTATTGTGTTTTACCCCAAAACGGAAGCATGACGTGAATTAAAGGTAACTACTGCTGCAGCTCCCATATTTACCAGTGTAATACCAATGTAATACCAATGTAATAACAATGTAAGACCAATGATCCCCACATAGTCAAGGTTCTTAATTTCTGAGAAACTTTTATCCAAGTTACTTACTAAAAAAAAAAAATCTGCCTTTTTGGGGGGGGTTATACATCTAAAATATTTCATGGAAAATCCCACTTGGACACAATGCTGCTTTTTATACTATTGGCTGGCGTTTGAGAAATGGAAAAGAAACTGAAAAGAAGAACAGAGCACAATAGAACGAGTTACTGTAGCCAGCAGAAAAAAAACAAGTACGACACCCCAACCCTTTAAACAATGAAAAGTTTATAACAGGTAAAATGTGTAAAAAAAAAAAAAAAGAAAAAAAAAGTTATATTTCTTTCTGAAAAGAAACAAGCTGACAAGTAACCAATGGCTACAGTTAAAAACATTAAATAGTTCTGTGATTTATTAAAAATGTAAGTCTCAATAAATCATTTGCTAATTTTTTAAGAACCACAGAGAATGAGAAGTCTTTCATAAACAGAAAATAACTGAGAGCCACTGGAGTTAATTTGGACTGTTTTCATCAAATGAAGGCTCTATAAGAAGGCAAGTTGGCCATGCAGCTTTCTGAAATGTGGATAAGTGCAATATTGTAATTCACGTGGAATATCCAAAACTCTGTAATATTTGAGTACATTTGACATCAGAGGCATGCAAATGAAAGAAAACCTTCTGCCTGATACTGAAAAGTTAGGAAGAGTGCTTTGGAGGGATGGGAATTACAGTTATCCTCTCTCTGAAAATGTCTCCCTCTGGCAGACAGGCAGGCAGGTGGGGAGCTTTACTGCTCTCTGATCCACTGTTTGGTGCAGCAGTTTATTAATGCTTCATTAGGGACAGGGAGCTGTCAGCCCCGTGCTGACTTTACGCGATGCCCTGCCACCGCAGCACCAGCAGCAGCCAAAATCTGTGTGCGTGTGTGGGTGTGTGCATGCATTTGTTTGGAATACCTTGTGGGGACCATTTTCCTCACACATCCGACATTGTAGGGACTCACTGCTACTTGTGGGGACTGAAGCCTGATCCCCTCAAGGGGAAACGCTGTTTTTGAGCAGGGTTAGACATAGGACTAAGGTATGAATTGAATTTTGGTTAGGGTTAGGTATGTAATGGTTAGGGTTAAGATAAGGGTAAGGTTTAAGCTGTAGAAATGAATAGAAGTCAGTGGAATGTCCCCACAAAAATAGCCACACAAATGTGTGTGTGCTGTGCTCCCTGTTGAGTTGATAGTGATAAAGGAGGGAGCAGGGGGTTGAAGAAGCTAATCAAAAGCAATGATGCGATGTGGGGGACTCAGCAGTGTGTGTTCTAATCAAGAAACTCCACCATTTTTCACCAGCAGGAGAAGAAACTGTGGAAAATCACAAGTAAAAGAGACAGAAAACATTGGTGTGGGACAGAACCAGAAATGTAGATGTGAAATCTGTGACCGGGTTATGCAGAAAAATATGAACGCTAAAAAATGAGACTTAAAAGTTGAATGGATTGGTAAACGTGCGCTAAATCTTTGATCTTCAGACAAAAACCAGACTCACCAATACCTTTAAAAGACATATCAAAACTGGTTTTGGTATAAATAAAGTAAACTAACAATTTGAATCTAATTTTGTTTCTTAAATTCACTGAAGTTGTTCACTGTTTAATTATTCAAACCTTAAGAAGGACAGATCAAATAAATCATCAAAACCCCAATTAATTTTAAGCTTCACTATTGACCTATCAGAAACTCAAAAAATCTAATTTTCCTGATCAACAGTTTTTAGTAACACTGAAGTGTTTAAAAAAGTTAGGAAATGCAGGAGAGATGAAAGACTCTTCCAGAAGGAAACCATATTTTCCACTGATCGTCTGCTGTTCATCCAGGCCGCTATGTTCACACACAAAGTCTGCGCAGAAAACAGGAACGCTAAGCTTTTACAGCTAGCTGTTTGGTTTTAATGTTCGTCAGGAGGTGCTGCATCTGGAAACGATGGCCATCTTTCTGAAATCTCAGTTTCTATATTCTCTAGGGAATCCACACTAAACTAGAGAAGGTGCAAAGGACAGATGCTGTGTTCCAGTTGCAGTCAGAAATGGGAACTTCAACTGGGGGAAAAAATCAACTGGAACACCCTTCAAAGTTGCGTTTCCCTCTGGGAAAGTGAAAGCAACACAGACTACCCCCAGCTATGACTTGTAAGGCCGAATTTACGTTTCAATATGGCCGCTCCTTGTATCAACGATAGTAATAAGTGGTGAAAACGTTCATTTGTACAAGACATGAAAGAATGCAGCTAAAATCAATGCTACATGTAGTACCTGCTACTTTAAACTAATTAAAAGTGGTGTTTGTGATGTAATGCTTGTTAGAGGTCTTGATGATGTCGGCGGGGGTCGCCATGTTGAAATCTTAACTTCTTAACTGGAACGCTGTAACCTGTCAAAGTTTCACGTTCCGTCTTGAGAGCGAACTGGAACACAGCTGGATGATCACACCAACTGCTTGATTACATTGTCTTTACTTAGTAACAGCACAAGTCTGTTGGATAGTGACTGCTAAGTGACGTTGCCTCTTCTTTTTACACAAAAAAGGCCAAAAACAAACTTCTTCTATGCTGATATTTAGCATTCTCAAAGTCAAATTTAAATATGCCAAAATCAATTTTCAAAACCTAAGCTTCACAGTCAGCTAGAAATCTAGCTAATGACTGATACCAATCTAAACAGATTTATTAAAGTATCAATAGGCCTGTCACGATAACAGATTTTGCTGGGCGATAAATTGTCTCAAAAAATTATTGCGATAAACGATAATATTGTTTGAAGACCTTTTTACATTGATTTAATGGAAAGTACGTAATAATACATGCGATTTCCTGCAAAAGATAGATTCATTTTACTTTCAAAAGACACTTAACACTGGGACTGATACACAAAATAAAACAAAAAAATAAAAAACTTTCCATTAAAAAAATGTACTTGAATAAAAAACTAAACAACATAAAACCAAAGTGGAAATAAATACTGCATTCAACCAAAAGAGTGCAGATTATGAAGTCTGTATAGTATATTGCCCTTCAGTAATCATTAGATTTAAATAGAGAAGACATCCCACTGCCTGATGCAATATTTCAAACTACAGGATTTTTTACTCCGAACTACAATCTTAGAACGTTCTTCATTCTGAGATCGTCACTAGTGATGTGTGTTACGGTAGATCGTTGTGCCGCTCCGATCTAAATCAAGGATTTATCCAGACTGGGAGAGTGATGCAGCCTGTTGAATGTGACCGGGAGCCAATCAGAAAGCGCGGATTGTCCTCCTGCTTTCTGAGGGGAAACACGGAGGGAATCCCGAACAGCTGACACGGCGCAACCCGAAGTCCAGCAGACATCGGAAACAACATGAATATTTATTCAGCAGTTCGTGCAAAGAAAATATCAATAACTAGGGGAGGAGTTGGAGCGAAATTACTACCAGAAAACCCGGCAACTTTTCAGCTGTTCTCCGTTAACGTGACATAAATAGTTATAATGATTTTCATTCAGTCAGACTGACACTAGCTACATGCATTGCAGGTAGATTGTAGTAAGGAATCGATTAATGCCTGGTTTCAAAATGAGTGAACTGGACTTATTATTTTGTGTCCATTGTTGGACACAACACGGTTTGATGGAACCGTTATAGCGAGGATTTCTGTCGGCTAATGTGTCTCAGGTTTTGATAATGGACATAAGATGGTGCAGCGCGCGCTGGGCATTACACTAAGGAAGTAAGGAAGGGAGGAAGTGGAGAGAACCGGAGTTGAGCCTTTTTTCATTCAGTGTCATCAACAGTAAGAGAAAAAGGCAGGAAGAAACGATATAGCCGATAATTAAAATGAGGTTGATAGTTTTAATTTATCGTGTGATTAATTGACTTATCGTTTATCGCGACAGGCCTAAGTATCAATGCTATCCAAACCACTGGCAACATTTCTTCTCTTAATTGAAATCAAAACAGAACAAATAGTATGCATCAAAATATATGGCCCACGAGAAAATCCTATTTCAAATTAAGAGAAACATGACCAGCAAAGCTGTGACGTTTGTAGAAAATGTTCAGGGTTGGACGATCAAGAGGGATGGAGATAGTGAGACAGAAGTGTGCTGAAGTGAGATAAAGGAAAGGGTCAAAACAAGAGCAAGAAAATACACAACATGGCATGGTGAGCAAATAAACAGACAAGACCAGTGAGAACTCAAACCCAACAACTAAATATGGATGAGCAAATAGATATCCAACCAAAGCATGGAGCAGCATGTCTATATGACTGAGGGATGGCCAAAGGATTAGCAGTTACACACACACACACACACACACACACACACACACACACACACACACACACACACACACACACACACACACGTTCAGTCTAAACGTCTTTTATAGCTGCGATGCCAATGGCTGGAAGATGCTTCTTTGTGTTTGATGTTGTTCTTCAAAGAGCTACACTGACCTGCAGCTGTTGCTCTATTTCATACACTTTGCTGCATTAACCTTCAGAATAGAAAATGAACCACAGAAACCCTCCACTGCTGAAGCAGAGCACGGTGAAGCAGGAAGAGGCATGTCAAAGAAGACAGGCGCCGTGAGGGCAGAGGAGCCAGATCTTGAGTCTCTGGAAATATCGTCCAGAGAGAAGTGTGTTTAAAAACCAAGGACGCTGTAATGGGAACACACTGAGGGTTTCTCCACCACGGTTCCCATTTTCAAGTGGCAGATGCCTTACACTTGGAAAACATACACAGCACCCATTTATTCTCCTGAGTGACAGAATGAAGACGGAGCGAGGTTAAATCGTCCAAAAGTGGCACAGATATTCACATGGTGTGGAGATGAACAGTCACACAAAAACAACACAAACAACAAATTAGGCCTCAGTTAATGTGCCTGAGTACATTAATTAAAATAAAAAAAAACAAACAGTGAAAATAAATCACCGAGGAGAGGTGGAAGCCTCCTCGGACTGCCACCTCATTGTTGTGGAGGGGTTTGAGAGCCCCAATGATCCTAGGAGCAATGCTGTGAGGGACCAGACAAAGTGCAGCCCGAAGATCCCAATGATGAAGAAGACCTTTGGATTTCATGTTCCCTCGTCCAGACGCGGGTCACCGGGGCCCCATTCTGGAGCACATTGGCGAGCACCTGGTGGCTGTGCTTTTACCCCTGGAGCCCGGCTGGGCTCAGCCCGAAGCGGATACATGGGCCCACCACCTGTGAGAGGGGACAAAGGGGTCGGGTGCGAAGTGAGATGGGTGGCGGCCGAGGGAGGGGGCCCTGGCTCCCCATCTCGGCGCCTGTACGTTGGGGTTAAACCGGTGAACGAGAGGGTAGCCTCCCTCCGCCTACGGGTGGGGGGACGGGTTCTGACAGTCATTTGTGCTTACGAGCCGAACAACAGTTCAGATTACCCACCCTTTTTGGAGTCCTTAGAGAGGGGTACTGGACAGTGCCCCTCCTGGGGACTCCCTCATTCTGCTGGGGGTCTTCACCGCTCACATGGCCAATGACAGTGTGACCTGCAGGGGCATGGTTGGGAGGAACGCTCCCTCCGATCTGAACTCGAGTGGTGTTCTGTTTTTGGACTTCTGTGCTCGTCACGGATTGTCCATAACGAACACCATGTTCAGGCATAAGGGTGTCCATATGTGCACTTGGCACCAGGACACCCTAGGCCGCAGTTTGATGATCGACTTTGTCATCGTTTCATCAGATTTGCGGCTATATGTCTTGGACACTCGGGTGAAGAGAGGTGTGGAGTTGTCCACTGACCACTACCTGGTGGTGAGTTGGCTCTGGTGGTGGGGAAGGATGCTGGTCAGACCTGGCAGGCCCAAATGTGTTGTGAGAGTCTGCTGGGAACATCTGGTGGAATCCCCTGTGAGACGGAGCTTTAACTCCCATCTCTTGCAGAACTTTGGACACATTCCGGGGGAGGTGGGGGACATTGAGTCTGAGTGGACCATGTTCCGTGCCTCCATTGTCGAGGCGGCTTATCAGAGCTGTGGCTGCAATGTTGTTGGCAACCCTCAAACCCGTTGGTGGACACCTTCAGTGAGGGATGCTGTTCAGCTGAAGAAGGAGTCCTATCGGGCCTGTGGGACTCCAGAAGCAGCTAACAGGTACCGACAGGCAAAGCGGCATGCGGCTCGGGTGGTTGCTGAGAAAAAAACTTGGGCGTGGGAGGAGTTTGGAGAGGCCATGGCAAAAGACTTGTTGGCCGGTGGACAGAATACGTTGAAGACCTCCTCAGTCCCACCAACAGGAAACTGAGCCTGGGGACTCTGGATCGGGCTGTCCAATCTCTGGGGATGAGGTCGCCAAGGTGGTTAAAAAGCTCCTCGGTGGCAGGGCCCCAGGGCTGGGTGAGATTCGCAGGGAGTTCCTCAAAGCTCTGGATGTTGTAGGGTTATGTTGGCCGACGTGACTCTGCAGTATCGCATGGACATCGTTCCTCTGGAATGGCAGACTGTGGTGGTGTTCCCCCTTTTCTAAAAGCGAGAGAGTGTGCTCCAATTATAGAGGGATCACACTCTTAAGCCTCCCTGGCAAGGTCTAGTCAGGGGTCCTGGAGAGGAGAATCCATCGGATAGCTGAACCTCGGATTCAGAAAGAGCAGTGTGGTTTTCGTGCTGGTCGTGGAACACTGGACCAGCTCCACACCCTCAGCAGGGTCCTGGAGGGTGCATGTGAGTTCGCCCGACCGGTCTACATGTGTCTTGTGGATTTGGAGAAGGCGTCCGACCGTGTCCCTTGGGGGCCCTGTGGGGGGGTCTCAGGGAGTATGGCGTACCGGGCCCTTTGATACGGGCTGTATGACCCGGTCCACAATGCTGGCAATAAGTTGGGCTGGTTTCTGGTGAGAGTTGGACTCCGCTAGGGCTGCCCTTTGTCACAGATTCCGTTTATTACTTTCATGGACAGAATTTCTAGGTGCAGCCGAGGTGTTGAGGGGGATCCGATTTGGTGGCCTTTGGATTGCATCTCTGCTTTTGATGATGTGGTCCTATTAGCTTCGTCAGGACGTGATCTGCAGCTCTTGCTGGAGCGGTTCGCATCCGAATGTGAAGCGGCCGGGATGAGGATCAGTTCTTCCAAATTCGAGGCCATGGTCTTAAGGCAGAAAAGGGTAGAGTGCTTTCTCCGGGTCGGGGAGGGTTTCCTGCCCCAAGTGGAGGAGTTCAAGTATCTTGGGCTCTTGTTCACGAATGAGGGAAGGAGGGAGCGTGAGATCGACAAGCAGATTGGTACAGGGTCTGCCGTGAAGCGGGCGCTGTACCGGTCCGTCGTGGTGAAGAGAGAGCCAAGTCAAAAAGCGAAGCTCTCGATTTACCGGTCGATCTACGTTCCTACCCTCATCTATGGTCATGAGCTTTGGGTCATGACTGAAAGAAAGAAATCGCATATACAAGCGGCCAAAATGCGTTTCCTCTGTAGGGTGTCTGGATTCTCCCTTAGAGATAGGGTGAGAAGCTCGGTCATCTGGCAGGGACTCAGAGTAGAGCTGCTGCTCCTCCACATCGAGAGGAACCAGTTGAGGTGGCTCGGGCATCTGGTCAGGATGCCTCCTGGAAGCCTCCCTGGTGAGGTGTTTCGGGCACGTCCCACCGGGAGGAGGCCCCGGGGAAGACCAGGACACGCTGGAGGGACTGGGAACGCCTCGGGGTTCCCCTGGAGGAGCTGGAAAAAGTGGCTGGGGAAAAGTGGCTACTTAAGCTTCTACCCCCATGACCCGACCCCGGATAAAGCAGCAGACAATGGATGGATGGATGGATGGATGGATGGATGGATGGATGGATAGATGGAAGAAAAACAAATTACTTAACAGACATATCCAAGAGACCTGGGTTATATATTTAATCTCACCGGGTGTGTAATAATTGCAAGCATAAATCTCACTTTAATGAAATCAAAATCAGCAAAGCCAGACACACACTATCTCCACATAAAATTCCTCCAATAATTTATACGAAAGATGTGCAATCAAAAATGTCAGAAGTCTCAAAGTCTGATTTTTCAGGCAGAAATGATCATAATAAGACCTTAACCCTTTAACGCATCCAGCCTGGCAAAGTTTTTTTTTTCTTTTTTTTTTTTTCCTGAAACGGGAAAAATGTCACCAAAACACAAACTATCCAGAAAGTCAAAGTGTGACTGGTATTATTTCAGACCTCCGGTCCGTGTCAATGATCCCAACAGAGAGGCAGAGGGAGGAGATAAATGCTGCCTGATGGACATTTTGTTTAACCTCCAGGTCTCTGACTGAGGGGGGAATAATGAAACTAACTAATGGAAAACTGTCACTGTTTATAGCCAGACTTGAAGACAAAGGGCTCTTAAAAGCTGGTGCAGTACGCCGTTAACTGATTCAATTTTCATCTATTTAATACAATGATCCCAATTAACAGACAACGCATTCATTTATTTTTTAGAATTGTGCAAAAGTAATGGCACGTAACTGATTGGATTTGGTTCGCAGGTATGGTTTGCTGGTGAATTAATGACTTCTGCATGCATAATAGTTTAAAGGGTGAAAAAAAAAATAAACATGCAAAATAAAAAGATACAACATCCTAAAAAGGGTTGTCCTCAGAGGGCCTTGAGCTGAGAGCGGTCCCTGAAACACACATCCTCTCTTATTGTTTCCTGATTAACAGCAGCTGGTGCTGGTGTGCAGCCGCCAAGGCCGATCACGCTTGGTCTTTGCCTTCAGAACACTTGCTACTGAGTGATGGCTGCTGGGCCCAATATGGTGTTCAGAAGCACTACAAAGTGGCTTCCAGCTGGTATTTGGCTCCCATCAAAAACACAAGCACTTGTTTAACAGAAAATGTCCAGACTCTGATAAGCTCAGGTCCTGATAAAGATCAATAGTCGGTCTTTATCCTTGATCATGGTGGTAAATTTCTCTGTAATGGTTGACATAACATCTGATGCAAACGCAGCTGAACATTATAAAAACTGATTCTGGTCTTTGGTTCTCATTCAGATTCTTGTACTTATTTGTTCAATAACTCTTTACAACTAAAACTACACATTTTCTTCATTTATTTGCAGACACTGTAGTCTTTAAGTCCATTACAGTGAGGTTCACCTATTCACAAATTTTTGACTACAAGTTATTTGTAAAATTTGCTTATTTGCCATTTTTGTAGTGTATATCTAAAATATTTAAAAAAATATTACGAGTTAACATATCTAGTAAACTATTTGATACGCTACCGGCTGGCATTTCCAAAACAGCCAATCAAAAAGTACTGTTTTGTTTCCTTGGTGCTGATTGACTGTAGGAAGACAAAGAAGGCTGCAGATATTAGCTCCTTACATAACGCTAACACAGTTTGAACTGTGAGCATTAATACATATTAAAGTATTTTTGGTGTCTGCACTGTTAAAATACTTTCTGTGTTTCTGGGAGGATCTCAAGTTTTCACAGACTTGCAAAGGCCTATTGTGCTCAAGATGAACGATGTATAAAGGCATATTTTCTCACTAGAGACACCTACTGATTAGAAGGGGAACTGCAGTGTCTTGTGTCTGAAGCAGCAATATAACAGCAGTTCCAGACATTTTGTTGGCAGATTTGAAACTTGGGGGAAAAAACATCAAGAGCTTAGAAAGAGGAAGGGACCGTCTTTAATTAAATTCTCCCCAACACTGTTTGAATGTTTAAGTTTACTGACCTAAATTTCTAGAATTTATTTTAGGCAGTAAAATGAGGAGAACTTGTATTTAGAAATAATACAAAAATTTATTTGGCATTTTTAAATTGGTAGACTGTCACACAAACATCTCAGAGAACTGCTGAGATATTTGTACAGATTTAGCGTTGTCAAATGAATTTATTACATATCAATACATACAGCTAAAACAACTAAGATTAGAAATCTTTTTGGATTTTGCTGTTGTACCTTTTTCTGAATGAGTTCAAATACAAACATTTCCTCACTTATGATGTGTGAGCAAAAGCTACCGACTTATACTTGCCACAAGTCTTCCCCAAATATTGAGAAAAAGCAGCAAAATGTTGTGATTTTTACATTCCCAGCCATTATTTTGTCAAACTGAGACATCAGAGATGCACAAAGCTCATAACCGGATAAACGAGAAATTATCTCCTGCCAGCAAAGACAGAAACACTGCATAAATAAGAGCTTTGCAACAAAGATTGCCACTTAATTACAAAAAACTGACAAAGTTCCAGTAGATTAAGATGCAGAACTAATGATAAGCAAAGACCAAAGTGCTGTTTATGAATCAAACTACCTTTTTCAGCCTCCTTCTCTCTCTCGCTAACACACACGATTCATGAATACAAATACACTTAATCAGATCAACAGCTTAAATCACTGTGGCCATTTGTGCAGACCAATATATGGCACTATTTAACATAACAGCAAATTAATTTGAGCTATTCTGATAAGCCTGTAGGAGACAGAAAAGGAGAAACTGTAGATGGAACAGAATGAACTGACATTTATTCAGAGCAAATAGTGGGAGAAAATAATGCTGATTGATTCCCTTCCTTTCCAGGAAAGCAGAATTAACCAAAGACAGACTTTATGTGTGAATGTCTACTTTTAATTGTTGGGGTAGAAAAATCAGTAGGTTTCAACACTGTTGGACATTAAACCAGACTACATGATTCCCGCTTCATGTCAGAATTACCAATATAATATCAGTTTGCAGGATATTTTTAAAAATTGTTTTCCCTCTATCTTTATTCTTGGGTCAAAGGTCATGTGTTTCCTTCCACAGGCTTTAAACCAGTGTTTCTCAACCTTTTTTGAGCCAGCGCTCAAAAAGATATTCTTGTTCTGTGCCATTTTCTGATGTTAGTTGTTAAATCTTTCACAAAATGACCAGATAAAAGATGTACAACAATACAAGTTTAAACTTTGAGCTATTTGCAAAAAACTGTGCTCTGCAACATTAAAACATGGATAGAACTGCAACTATATCAATCCTAACTCTTCTCTTCAGTGTTTCTGTCAGTTTCTGCTCGTCCAGCCCTGTGCTGCCTTCAGGAGAACGGGACATCAGAGTATCATTCATAAAATTTCACCAACATGGCATTTACTGTGTAAACCAGTGCTTTCAGTGGAAAAACAAAAGTTCCAGATCCTTTTAATGCCTTACAAATATGGGACAGAAATGTGGATTATATCGATATACAGACCTGTCTATTGATTTACAGATTAATCGTTTTACTGGACAGAAATCACAAAGAACAAAGATGGTTCTTAATCAAATCCTAAAGAGTCAAATTGAAAATATCACGGAGTCACTGAACAGCCTCATCAATTGAAAATATCACGGAGTCATATCAAATAAAATCTAATTAAAACCAGAAATAAGTGATAAGCTCCTTACTGTGATTGTCTGTAAAATATATTTGTCCTTAATATTAGATGTGGTCCCAACACCCCATGGCACTTCAATAATGTTACTTTACCTTTAATCTGAAAACAGTGTCTGTTTATTCTTGCCATACAATCCGCTGTATTAATTATTGCTAAATAGGTCTTGCCATATAAATTTATTCCCCTGTATTTAACTGAGTTTTTTAGTTTATTTTTAAATTTTGTTTTTCAGTCATTCCCATTTAGTATTCTTTGATTAATATGATCATATTTTGGTTTATTGCTATGTCTAGTTTCTTTCCTGTTTAAAGGTTTATTTCATTGTTTGTATTGATCACCAGTAATCTTCACTCATCATGTGCTGCGCCGCCTAATCATCTTGTGTTTCACCTGATTTGCCCTCATATTGATTTTTCACTGTTCACCGCTGGATTCGCTGATCCTGATTCACAAATAGTTTGTTACATTCTACGTCTCGGTTCTCCTGTTTCAGAGTTTTGGGCAACTTGCACATTGTTTTGTTTTTTTTACCCAATACGGTGCGGAGCGGTTGGGAAACTCGTATCGATGGAGAAAAACAGACTGACGAAAACCTTTCAATACAAGGAAAAAATCCCGGGATCCTGATGATTCAAATTCTAAATTGCGGTGGTACTACCGTTTCATACCTGATCACTTACAGTACTAAATTTAACGCTATAAAACGAACGCGCTTTGTGGCATCTGTTATTTCATGACAATATATATATTTTACCCAAGACATCCAGGTAAGATGAATGATGAGTGGTTTAATAAACAGTCCAGAAACACACAGTCCAAAACACCTTGCAGCACGGCTCAGCGGAGACCAGGGCTCAACGGCGGTAGCGATCAGGGTACATGAACGGATACAAACGTGGAGACGACCTAGGACAAAATGAGACGAGGACCCAACGAGGAACAAAGGACACAGGAGGGATTAAAGACACAGAGGGTGATCACAAAGACGAGACACAGCTGGGTGTAATTGAGGGAAGACAGGACAACAGGAGACTCAATACACAGAAAAACACGGAACATGATGGTATCACCCATGGAGGGATTTCTTTATTTAACTTAGTTCATTTTTCAGAGGGATACACAGTAAGTGTATCATGAGTTTAGTAATTACATAAGAGCGATACTCTGTTGTCCTTCCACGGAAGCGGGCAGCATCCAGACGGACGATAAAACATTTTTTAATATAAGTTGGTGCTTTGATAAGATCACATTACTACCAAAACATATGTCCAAACATCCTCAATAAAACATAGAATATTTGAAAATCAGACACCAGACAAGTGAATCACAGTAAAGTCATCAGCCGTTGAAACCCTGAACTGATGGTGAACTTACTAGTAGCAGGAGCCTGGAGCTGCACCAAGAAGCCACCAAACACTGAAGAGACCAAGAGCTGCCATCGGTACAGTTGCATCCACGCATGTTTTAATCTTACACAATACCGTTTTAGCAAGTTGCTCAAAGTCTAAACTGCTATTGTTGTGCATATAAGATGTAAAGTTTACCTTGGAGCAAACGCCCCCGAAGGAATCTCAGCGCCTCCCTTTTGTAAAAATTTCCACCAGCGCCCCCTGCCGTCCTCTGAACGCCCCCTGGGGGGCGGTAGCGCCCCCTTTGAGAAACACCACTTTAAGTTTTAACATCCTCGTTGATGTCTTCAGATTTTCACATCATGTTCTTTCCTCATGTGAAGTGCATCAGTACCTCCTTAAGCACAAGAGCCACACAGTACAGCTGGGCTTTCCCAAGCTGTTTAAAGGAGAAGCAAACTTAATGCCAGCAAACTTTTCATTTTTTAAGTTCGCTCTCTCTTTATTTTAGCAGATAGAAATGATTTTGTTCATTCAAATTCAACTAAAACAAGAAAAGTTTAGTCTGATGTGATGTCAGACAGTGAGAAAAGGCAGACGTTTAGTGTATGTAAACGTCTGGTCTCCACTGCATATTCAATGTGATTAGATTAAAATCCAGATGTCACATGACATTTGGGAAAAACAATGCCTCTCCTGATTGTTGTATATTTTTCAGCAAGCCCAGCAGTTACATTAATTTTAATTTTCACATTTTAACAGTTGCCATTAATGCATTTGTTCCATCTTCATTGTGAAAGCGTCCCTTCTGAGAGGGGGAATGCACCCATTGCTACCTGACACTATAATTGCCCAGACATTCTGTATAATCTAGCAGCCGGTGTTTATCATCACTTCCTATTGATGTTATCCACACAATTAACCACTTTACATTTTCCTGCTGCTGATGCTCCACATAAAAAGCATCAACGTGTCCAAACACATCGTGGCCTTTCCCACAGTAACAGGTTATCTATCTCCAGCTGCTGCTCAGATTCTATTATGGTCTGTTTTTATGAGCGTAGGTCAGTGAGGAGCTGCGAGGGAACTGAAGCTGATTGTTTACGTTCAGCTCCTCCTCCAGGTGGCGCTGCGCCGGCTCTGTCCAGCTGCCAGTTAAAGCCTCTGCATTAAAGGGAATTAGCTGAAATTAATGAACTCATTTTCTGTAACTGTCATTGTTGGCAAACTAACAGTAGGTGGACACTTGATTTCTTTCTGCTTCTGCTTAAATTAGTAAGGCATTACCCAATCCTGTTGATCAGCTGACAGTGGTGCAGCTGTTTCAACGCTAAGATGTTCTGGATTTGAATCCCACTTGGACCTGAACATTTGGAAATGTTTTTTCCGTCCCTGCTTTCATCCCACCGCTGAAAAATAACCATGCTATGTTAATCAGTCACTCTAAGAGTCTATTCACACCAGCCCTATTTAGTCCTCTTTAATTGAACCTGACCATTTGCTCAGAAAGACCGGTTTGTTTGTGAAGATGTGAACACACCTTTGATCCAGACTAAATTAGCGACCTCTGATCTGCCTGCAAACACAGTTTTCTCTTTGGCTGAAATGAACTCTGGAGCAGATTGAATGCCAGAGACTGCTTCAGAAACGGGAAGCTGACTGTAGCGCAGGGCATTCTGGGTAAATATTTGCACTACAAGGAGAAATGTCTTGTGGTCTTCTACTAAAGACAAGAGAAATCGCTAAATCCTCAAATCGCTAAAATCTGGTGCTAGTCTTTGTGTTGTTTCCTGCAGTGGTTCTCAGGGCAGCGCCCCCTCAGGCAGGGAGGGGAAGAGGTTGCTCAAAGGATTTGGATTGTTTGACTCAGTGCAGTATGAAAAAAACCACAGCAGCCAGAAATGCAACAAATAAGGTTTACTGTTGCATTTCAAAGAATAAATGCTGTTTGAACAGGGTTTACAGGACTATCAGATGTGAAAACAGCTTAACTTGCTGGTGACCCTGTGACCTTTCCAGAGTTCACCTTGCCTCTCATCTGTTAACAATGGGTACAAAACTTCCTGCTGACAATAAAGTAAAGCAGGTATAAATGCTGGATGGATGGACTGGGTGTCAATGTTCAGTCGGGAGTGGAAGGAGTCGTCTCACTAGTTTTATGGACATGGTGTGAATCACGTTAACCTCCAATTGAAGCTGTCTGTCAAGCGGTCACAGTGAAAGCCAGCTCTCCTAAGTCATGGTTTGTCACTGGAAAACAATTAAATGGATAGTTATTTTACTTGAGGAAGAATTAAAGAGTCTCAGTGTGACACTAGTGATAAAAACAATCATATTACAATCAGGGCGAGAAGGCAAGCAAACGCTTAGCTTGGAGGCTTAAAAAGTTACAGACAAATCAGGCCATAAATTTAATCAAATTAAATAATGGTGAGAATCTGGTGGATCCAAAAAGTATAAGTAATGCATTTGCAAAATATTATAAAAACTTATATACATCCCAATATCCAGACAACACAAATAAACAGACTCGGTTTCTGAACCAACTTCAATTTCCAATCCTGTCAGAAGAGAGTAAGAACAATTTGGATGGAAAGCTGAGTACTGAAGAACTTAAACTGGCTCCAAGCCACATGGATTCTGGTAAAGGCCCCGGCTCTGATGGCCTACCAGTTGAACTTTACAAGAAACTTCCAGATAAATTACTGCCCCCTTTACTCGAAGCGTTCAATGAATCTTATGAAAAAGGCATCCTGCCCCCATCATTACGTTTGGCAACTATTTCTCTTTTGTTAAAGTCAGGTAAACCAACCTGGGTCTACTGGACCATCAGATGTGAATATTTTCGTGTCCTGTGACACAAAAATTCTATGCAAAGCTTTGGCTCCAACATTACCTTAACATTACCTTTGACATCCTATCTTTACTCAGCTGAATTTAAGCATCTATTAATAAAACACCAAAAATCATTTTCTCAAAAACACAATATCAGTTTGGCACCACTCCCGTACGGTTTTAATGAGGCATTCGAGATCTCATGTCTGTCCCCTCTTTGAGAAAATAATGGATTCCAACCAGGAAGATCAGACAGAGGGTTTAGAATATGGATGAAAAATATCCATATTAAATAAAATAGGGGACATTTATAGTGAAGGCGTTCTCATGTTCTATGAAGAACTGGTAAACAAGTATAGTCTGCTCCAACTCTGCGGCTGAACCTCCACTCTCTACCATGGAGAATAAAGCCATTCACCACAATCAGAGTAGAGGCCTATTTTCCAAATTTTATGTTTTACTTTTAGCTTTAAAAGAAAATAGTCTCTCATATTTACAAGCTTGGAAAACTGATTTGCAAACGGAATCCCTGAGAATAAATGGAATAACTTGTGTCTATTGGCACAAATGCAAACTATTAACACAAGGTTTAATACAAATTGTTATTTAGAACGTATAACACTCCTGTAAAACTTCCCCTTTTCAATTCAAATATTCCTGATGTTTGTGTTAAATGTAATATACATAACGGTACTCTCCCATTATATGTGGCAATGTATAGAGCTTCAAACTTTCTGGAAGGAGGTTATCATGTTCATCTCTCGTTTGATTGAGCAGGACGTCCAACAGACAGTAAACTTTGCTTACTGCACATTTTTCCAGATGAATTTAAATGACCTACAAAAGAGAAAGAAGCTTGTGAGTTTTTGCCTTTTGCAGGCTAAACATATGACTGGTCTGAAGTGAAGGAAAACAGAAAGACCAAAGATAATTGAATAGATCAAACTATTGAGCAACAACCTGACAATGGAAAAACTGACTTGTATAACAAAAGGAAAGCTTGAAGACTTTAAAGATATTTGATTTCCCTTCCTAAATCTTGTCAAACACTAACATCTAAAGTCAATTTTTCTTTTCTTTTTGTGCAGGTAGGGTGAGCCCTGGGGTTGTGTTTTCTGGTGTTTTTGGGGGGAGGGGGGAGCAAAGAGTTAATTTTTGTATGTTAATTTTTATCTATTTTGCTTTATTTTTCTCTATGTCTGTATAGCAGAAAATCTTAAAAAATAAAAATATGAGTGATAAAATGATGGAACGGGGTGGACACACATCAGGGATGGGTGTTTGTCATTTTGACTCTGTCATTTCATACCTTTGCAATTTGTGACTTGATTTTTCTCCTCTAAGCACATGCAGTTATGCGGCTGCACTAAACACCAGCAGCAAATTGCTAATCTGCATTCGATTAGGGTCATGATCTGTCATATTTCAGAAAAACTGTATAGGGATGATGGCAAAATCAGTAGGATGGAATATGAAGTGTTGGAAAATGAAGCACATAAAAATTAGCTTACACTGTAACAGTTCAGATTTTTGTGGTTTGATGTCAACATATCTTCACCCAACTACTAAGAGAAACAAAATATGAAGTGATTAGGAGTATGGGCTGTTTAATGGTGTGCAATGTAAGCATGTAGGTATAAACTAAAGTCCCTCCAGGAAGTTGCGATTGCAACTATTAAGGCAAATTTAGTCATTTGCAAATTTGCTGCTAACTTGCAATTTCCACCAGTTATTGCGCCTTTTCCACCAATCTGATCAATCACTTTAATGTTTTTAGTATTTTTCTTTTCTGACCAATCACTGCAAGTCGGCTGAATTTTGATCAATCCTCTCTGCCCCTTTCCAATTTAACTTCCTGCTTCACGTCTCTTTAAAGATAAACCTGAAAACTGAAAGTATTCATAACACTAAACAATAACTTCTTTTTTACAGCAAAAACATTTTGTTGCATATAATATGTTGCACATGACAACATGAACAGTATAAGTTGTTCATGTTGTCTTGAGTGACTTTTGCACTTTGACAATTCCTCAGAATCTCACTGTTTATATTAAGCATCCAATTTCAAGAAGGCACTTGAACATTTTTGCACTTTAAATATTAACTATGTTAAAATATTGTCTTTTGTTGGTAAGGTTATGTGAAGGAATTTCCCCTTTTGGAAAATCATGTTATGCCATGAATACAATTTTTAAAAAGCACCACACAGTCTGTAATTTTAGGCTTCAATAATCAGAAAAAACACTGCAACATCCTGGAGAGAAAGCTAAAGTATGAGTGGGAAAATGGGCCAATTAACTGGAAGCTATATTTAATATGCAGTAATGAGAGCATTAATAACGTTATCCATGACACAAACAGAGCTGATCTGAAACACAAATCTCAGTTTCCTGTTGCTTCTACACTCCAACACATATGGTGATGAAATCTGGATTATGAGTAACTTCCTTCTGCAAGGCATCCAGGGTCCATGTTGGATATAAAGTGAGGAGTGCTGGCTCCCAGTGGACAGCTCCAGTTGGAGCAGCTGCTCCTCACTGGGGAAAACAAAATCAGCAGAGATTGTTGGGCATCTGATTGTGACAGCCTCATTTCCACCTGTCTTTGATGGGTTAGTGAATATCTCCACTCAGACAGTAGCCAGGCACAAACCCTTGAACTCCCTGAAGGGACTTTAAATCCCATCTGACCAGGGAGAAAGAAGTATGTAATCCCCCAGGTGGATGGGGACAGTGCTGATGTGGGCGGGATCTCCTTCAAGGTCTTATCTCTGCACACAACTACAATAACAGCAAGAAAATGGATGGTAGGAAAAACTTTTATTACTTTCTTTTTGTTTCTTTACTGACAGAGAAAAAGCAGGTTTTACACAGTAACCGCAGTATCAGTCACAGAAAACATATGTGCCACTGCAATCACCACTGAATTGCAACAAAAATCCAAGAAACTGACAACAGAACAAAACATTCTGTCTTCAATCTTCCATCTTTTATTCTTCAACACTCTTCATTCCTGATGTTTCAGGACAAAAGAGGCAAAAGAAATCTGAACATTCCAGATTCCAGCCACAGCGTAAACATCGTCTCATTAGGCTGCTGACGTGAACATCCAACTGCACAGGGCGGCCTGATGACCTTGATCAATAACCGCTGAAATTACTCAGCTTTGTTTTACGGATGAGACACAGAATAACGCACGCACACATACACACCCCAACAAGTGGGGCAGGGAGGGCTGTGTGTAAGTGGGCGAATAACTCAGCAGCTGGTTGAATCAAAATGGTAAAAAAATTCTGAAAGTTTAACATCTGCTCGCTCGTTTTTACAGCACCGCTGGCAGGATTTAAGGAAATCAATCTTCCCCCTGAAGGTGAGAGATGTCTGAATTTGTCTTTAACTGCCTCAGTGTGAGCATGGCGTTACTCTGGGGCATTATCACTATCGAACGTAAATAAGACAGAGGAAGAGAAGGTAAGCTGCAGCAATGAAGGGAATATTTCCAATCACAAGCTGCTAGAAGAAATCTGAAAATTAGAGATAAACTAATGCCTCTGTGCAACAAATTGATTGTAGTTTGTTTTTTGTTCCACCTGAAATAAATAAAAATAAAAATAAAACATCTCCTTCCTACTGTGAAGCTGGAAAGACACCCTCCCATTCTCTGCACTCCTCTACTTTTATTATTTTCAATCCCCTCCTGTCTCTTTTAAAGTAGATGCTGTGAAAAACAACAAATAGGAATGTATTATTCAGAAGCCAGATGCATAAATACATTAAAAGTCTCAAAATCCAACTCCTTGTTTGGGATTAAGCAGGTGTGTGTGTGTGAGAGAGAGAGAGAGAGAGAGAGAGAGAGAGAGAGTGTGTCTGTGTTTTCTGTTAAAGCTTTTAGGAGAGGTGACTGACAGAGAGATGAACAGGAAGACAGGATTTGTCTTCAGAGCATCAGCGGCTGCAGACAAGTGGAACAGCAAGTAAAGATGGATAGAGGATTTCAGCAAAGCCCATTATCATCTCTTTATGTGTGTGAGCGTGTGTGTGCGGTGATAACAGGAATGTATATTTTTCAATCTGCTTGCAAAATGCCTCGCAGTATGTGTATATTTCACTAAATGTGCTTGGCTGTATGCATGTTCATGTACCAGGGTATAAATACACCATTGGCAAACGCACGCAAGAACACACACATGCATGCACGCGCATCCGGTCTGTCAGGTTCTGCATGTTATGGTTATGAATACCAAGCAAGAGTCAATGCCCCGGGGAAATGAAAGCACGAAAACTCAGTTATTTACTATGACCTCTTGCTCCATGTGTCTGTCCATGTGTGTGTGTGTGTGTGTGTGTGTGTGTGTGTGTGTGTGTGTGTGTGTGTGTGTGTGTGCGTGCGTGTGTGCGTGTGTGTAAATGTGCTCAGCAATCACCCTGCAGAAATTTGATTACTTTCTATATTTGTGTGCATGTGTGCTCGCCTGTTACTACACATGAGAGCAGTTGCAAAAACACTGATTTTTGTCCTGCAGTCTTAAAGTGGCAAAGAAAAAACAAGAAAGGAGTGAAAGTGAAGATGGAATGGAAAAAACGAGTAGTAGGCAGGCGGTTTGTTAAAGTGTTCATCACTCTGGAACATTTTTTTTTTTTTTACATCTTGTGGTGGTAAAACCACAAACTTTATTGTTTTATTGGGATTTCAAGTAGAAGATGAACACAAAGTAATGCAACAGTATGAGAACTGAAGCACAATCACCAATTTCAACATCCCTCTAGTTATTTTTATTGAGCAAATGAAATAAAAAGGTACAAAGGTCAAAAAGCTTGGACACCTCAATCTCAGAAGGAGACCTTCAGCAGGACAACAACCCTGAACATGCAGCCAGAGCTGCACTGGAGTGGTACGGACCAAACCGTGTCAACACGTTACAATGATCCACAGACCATAACTAAATTCATGTGAGAATTTGAGCCAAGACTGGAAAATTCTTCACATGTTCTTCATCTGAAGATTTAACTGAAGGTTGAGCTGATTAGCAAAAAAATAAATAAAAATGACAAAGCAAATATTTGAGTTTCAGACTTGCGTGAGATTCATGCCACTTCAAGATAATTTCAGTCATAACTCTAGAGTGTGGTGGTTCTGCAAAAAGTTAATTTTGGGATTTAAGAGGACTGAATAAAAATGCAGGGCCACACTTTTCAGGTTTTTATTAGTGAATAAGTTTTAAAACTTTACATCTCCTTCCCTCCTTTACCCACACTTTAAAATTATGCCCTACTTTACATTAAAGTTTGTGTCTGTAATATCACAAAATGTCAAGATGTCTAAATATATATGGTAAAAACTAAAATAAAATGTGAGCAAGAAAGTGGGAAAAGACAGAAGCATAAAACGAAATGAAATCAAAGATGGCAGAAGTTCCAGGGTGATATAAAACATGAAAGAGGGAAAACAACCTGCAGAAATTGGCAGGAGGAAAGACAGAGTTAAAAAACAAAAAAAAATGAGGAGAAATGTATCTGAAGGCAGAGATGACCTCTGTCTGTTTCCTCTCTCCAGCCAAGTAAAGAAGTCTTCTGAAGCGTATGAAGCCATCACCACAGCTCTGTTGTCACTCATGGCCACCTGACATGTCACCATTGTAACCAAATATAATGTCAGAGTACGAGGAAGCAGCAAAGGGGGTTATTTGGAGGTGAGAAAGGAATAAAGCAGGTTGCCTTTGATCTCCTCACAGCCCCAGTGAAACTCGTCCCAGTCAGCTCTGAGCCTGCAAGAGGATAAGTCAGGGCTTTACCGGCCCAGCCAGACCTCCTTAACAACACAAAACACAAAAAGCACAGGTGGGAGGAGCAAGCTGAGGTCAACGCTTCCCACAGCTCTTCAAAAAAAAAACTAAGACAATGTGCAACATGGACAGAGAACATAAGTGCATTCACCGCCATAAGAACTGTTTGTCTTTAAATGTAAACATATCATTTTAATAAATAATCTTAATGCTCCACAGTCTAACTCTGGTTAATGACCAAATGTATTTTGGGAAAAAATGTACAGATAGAAGAAAGTCAAATTTAAGACTTTTTAAGACGTTTTTAATGCCACTGTCTGAAGTCATACTTTCTCTTGTCAATATATATGTTGTATATTGTCATATACAAGAAAAAATGTTCCTGCCACAACAAAACTTAAGACTGTGCTAAATGTGTCTAAAGCCAACTTAAAGCATCTTTCATAGATTTCAGACATTTTAAGGCCATAACATGAATATGTGAACACCCTGTATCAGTGGATGTATGCTCTGCTGTGAAAAATATAATAATATGCATAAATGAAGTTTCCTTCACTGAGTTTAGTTACTTTATGTGATCTTAATCAGTAGTTCTCCATATTTTCTAGTGTTTAGTCCCTGACTCTTATTAATATGTCGTTATTCATATATCTTTATTCAGTTGATTATCAGCTGTAAGCTAAGTTTTCATCATGCCACTCAATGAGAATCAACTTGTGGGTTGAAAAATACTGTTTATTGTGTATAAAAACTTTCTGTCCCACATCCAGCAAAAGAGATGCAAACAGTGTGTTTGTAATAAAAGAAGTAGTTAAAGAGTCCACTTAAAGTTTCTCTGCATAATGTGTCAATGGCTCATTCCTTTAGCTTATGGCGTTTTGTGCTTCAACATTAAAGCAGCATTATTTGTTCTGGTCATTTTATGCATTAATTCATACTACCTTAATGATGCTCCACAGAAGCAATGATTTCAAATCATTAGTTTACTTTTTAAAATGATTCAGTTGAACCACAGCAAAAAGCAATGCCAGATTTTCACTAATGAATTTTCAGTAAATTGTATTTATTGTTACTTTTGTCAGGTTTAAGTTCATTCAGTAATCATTGAGGTATGTTTGGTCATTAACAGAGAAGCAGCAACAATGGATAATACACATGGATATCTAATGAACAACACTATGTTGGCTCCAGTGCTGGCCCTGACTTCCTGCAGTGAGTCAGAGCCTTTTTGGAGTGCTGATATGTTTCTCCTGTTACTGCAAAGACACACAGACAGGCTGTCTAACCATTGGAGATAAAACCTTTCTAAAGCACAGGGAGAAAGTGGACGAACAGTGGAGGACTGCTCTCAAGAACCCATATGTGCAGCTTCAGACTCACAAAATCAATCCCCATTGATCACTCTTTCAAACACCTCTCTCTCTCTCACACACACACACACACACACACACACACACACACACACACACACACACACACACACACACACACACACACACACACACACACACACACACACATTGTTTTTCTGTATTACTTGTTGCACTCCATCTTGAAGACAAGAAAGGGAGAAAAAGTGAAGAACGACAAAAAAACTTCATGTTCCACAAGAATGCCCACACAAGATGAGCTGTGCAGCACTTCTGGGATCTCTGGGAAGGGGAGTATATAACTCCATTCCAAGTTCAATATTAGGAGAGCCAACATGATGCACATTCCCCAGCTGATTTGAGGCCGTGCATGTCCAAACATGTACCAACAGTCATGCACACACAGTTGTCCAAATGTCTTCTCTTCAGCAAATTCAACTTTTCTCGCTGTAAGTTGAGGCCTTCTCTTTCCTCGCTGGATTTCTTCCCCTCTGGCATTTTGTGTTATCAAGCTGTCCTGCTGGGCCAATTAAAACGCAGCTTCTCCTTTTAATTTTGATAATATCTTAGACCATTATGTGCTCACCGCCTCCCTGCTTGACCGCCAGAAACTCACCCCCCAACCCACAGATCCCAAATCACTCCTAGAAAAAAAGGAGAGATAATGAAGAAGCTGGACGGCAGCAACTTAGAGCCATTAAGGCGAAGGTTATGAATATTAGAGCAAAGCGCCAAAGCACCAACATGTGAGTCATTTTGCCCTGTCCTCAGGTGGGATCTCACACTATTACCTTAAATGTCCTAAGTCACTGTGCCTTTAAGAGCAAGTGCTAAATGGGGGATTATTTGGCTATGAGGCCAAATGGCGCTGAAACCAGCAGTCTGTGGAGAGGGAATACAGCACAGGTGTCAACTTCTGGTTGTAAACAACTTCTTAAAACAGCTAAATCCAAAATGGAGTGGATGATTTTCCATTTTATCATCTCTTTCTATGCCAAATAAGTTTGTCTTACCACAGGTGGTTAGCTCAAAACCCCTCTGAAGATGGCTCTTCTGTCTTTATTACCTTTGGAAATAATTCTGTTCTCTTGGTGAGCAAAATGGTCAAATCATGCAGGATAATTTTTTATTGTTTCCATAAAATTATAAACTCATTGTGAACGTTACACCGACAGCGCTGCTGCTGGAACAGCTTTCAGCTGTGTTGCATCATCCCCCCTTTTAACAAACGGTTTCAAGCAGTAGACTAAAGAGACAAATCACTGTGGCTGTGAAAATGAAATGTTTTCCAATTCTTGTTCAATGGTGGATTTTAGCCACTTGACATTTTCTTTCTTTATAAATAAGATCATTTTATTAGTGTCCCATAAATCCATAAATATTCAGAATATAACAGGTCTGCTTTGGGACCTAACCCTGAGTATGAAGAATGAATGTATGGATGGACGTTTGGGTGGATGTTTGATTTCTTCAAACTGGATGCATGGCCTAATGAAGTGGTGTCTGGGACTAATAAGGCTTATACTTTAATTTGCCAACTACAGCATACAGTATCCAAACAGGAAGTAGGTCTACACATGGAAGGATTCTAACTTGCTACAATCTGTTGGATTGAGGGAAATTACAGAATTTGTCATGAAAAATGTAGGCAATCAGTACACCTGATGATGAAATCTCAACCATCTGCGGACACCAGTGTTGTAGTCAAGATCACCTAAACCAAGACCAAGTCAAGACCAAGACAATCTTTCAGAGCCCCGCTGTGATCTGAAAGATTGACATCCCCATAAAAACACCTAGATATGAAACACTTTGAGCTGAAATAAATGGAACCAATATTAAAGAAACTCTTGCTCTGCTTATCTAAAAAGAGAACGCCCTGGGCATTTGCCCATATCATTCATGTCAGAAATCACCACTGTCTGCACCATTAAACATAGCAATTGAGGCAATGCCCTGACGGTAAACAACGCTCAACTATGAACACTGACCAACGAGCCACAAGCAAGAAGTAAACCAAGCACAAGGTGCTCACCATGACTGTTGTCACCCTCTCCCACTGCATGAAGCCAGGCAGCACAACGCTGGAATATCTGCCGTCATCATGCCACTTTGAACAAAAACAAGCAATGAGCAATGCACACTGAATGTGTGTGCTCTTTCATTCTTGTGTTTTAGTTATTTGCTAATCAAATAAATATCAATGTGTATAATTGAATACACATGCTACTGCAGTGTAAGCAGAGCATTACAAGAACAAGGAAGGGCTCTCAGTGAAGCTCCAGTCCTTCTTCTTAGTAAAGACAAGTTCAGAAGACTCGTATGGTTTGTGAATGTCTCATCGCGCCGCCAGCTCAAGATGGCAGCGCGTGAACAACGCGAGGCTCAGTGTCTCTATAGGACCTGCTATTTAGTGGTTTTTTACTTATTTCTCACCGGACTTTTTTTCAAGAACTGCACCGCGTTGCAGTGCTATAGCAGACAAGAACTTTTGGACCTTTGGAGCTACAATCCTGACACTTTTATCGCCGATCTCAGACTTATCCCAGAGATCTCCAGAACACCGGAGGCGGCCCACTTCTCTCGACCGGGCGGAAGTGCACGTAGGCGGAGACGAGAACGCAAACAAAGGCGGGGTAAGCGTGGAGGGGTGCGAGCTAGGCTAAAGCTAACACCACACCGGCTCCCTTTACCGAGCATTTTCCTCGCCAATGTCCGTTCTCTGGCCAATAAAATGGACGAGTTACGTCTGTCTATCACCAGTGACAGACGGATTATGGACTCAAATGTCATGGTTTTCAACGAAACATGGCTAAACAACAGCTGCCTGGACAATGCTATCCAGTTAACTGGACGCCATACACACCGAGCCGACAGGATAGCAGATGACTCCGGTAAGACCAGAGGCGGAGGTTTGTGCATTTATATCAACAAAGCTTGGTGCACAGACTCTGCTATTACCAAGAGTCACTGCTCACAGAATGTGGAGTTTTTAATGATCAAATGCAGACCTTATTACCTTCCAAGGGAATTCACTTCTATTATCCTCACTGCTGTGTACACCCCGGATGCTAATGCCAAGCTAGCCATGAAAGAACTCTATGCGGCCATTAGCAAACACCAAACTAAATACCCCGAGGCTGCTTTTATTGTTGCGGGTGACTTCAACCACTCCAACTTGAAGACAGTCCTCCCCAGATTCCACCAACACGTCTCCTGCCACACCAGAGGAGACAAGACCCTGGACCATGTCTACTCCAATCTGGCTGGAGCTTACAAGGCGACACCCCTCCCCCACATCGGACAATCAGACCATCTCTCCCTGTTCCTCATACCGCGGTACTCACCACTCATCCAACGTGTGAAACCCACTGTGAGGACAGTAAAGGTGTGGCCAGAGGGCTCAGACGCTGTGCTCCAGGACCAGTTTAGGAATACAGATTGGAATACTTTCCACCACACAGACTTGGATCAGTACGCCTCATCTGTACTGGACCACATCTCCACCACCATTGACTGTGTCACCATCCACAAACGCATCACCATGTACCCCAACCAGAAACCCTGGATGAACCGAGATGTTCGTCTCCTGCTGAAGGCCCGTAACATCGCCTTCAGGACAGGGGGATGCACAGACCTACAGTGCAGCCAGGGCTGAGCTGAAGAGGGGAATCAAGAAGGCCAAACACCACTACAAAAGAAAGGTGGAGGATCACTTTTCCAACTCCAACCCCCGACGCATGTGGCAAGGCCTTCAGATTCTCACAGACTACAAGAACTCCAACACCTCCACTGCCTCCGCTGATGTCTCCTTCCTCAACGAGCTTAACAACTTCTATGCTCGTTCTGAGAGAGGGAACACTACAATCGTAACTAAGACAGCCACCACCCCAGATCAACAGCCACTGACTCTCCTCTCCACTGACGTAGAAGCGGCTCTGAGCAGGATTAAATCCAACAAGGCTGCGGGTCCTGATGGCATACCTGGTCGTGTCCTCAGAGCGTGCTCTGGGGAGCTGGCAGGAGTGCTGACGGACATTTTCAACCTGTCCCTGGCCCGCGCCGTGGTACCGACCTGCTTCAAGTCTACCTCCATCGTCCCAATTCCCAAGAATTCCAACCCGACCAGACTCAATGACTATCGTCCAGTAGCCCTCACTCCCATCATCACCAACTGCTTGGAGCGGCTGGTCCTAGCACACCTCAGATCCTGTCTACCCCCCACACTGGATCATACCAATTTGCATACAGGCAGAATAGGAGCACAGAGGATGGAGTCTCCATAGCACTGCACTCTGTTCTTTCTCACCTAGACAACAAGAACACTTATGCCAGAATGCTGTTCTTAGACTTTAGTTCAGAATTTAACACTGTCATTCCATCACAACTCATTACCAAACTCACAGACCTCGGCATCAGTTCACTCATGTGCAACTGGTTGCTCGACTTCCTGACCAGTCGACCCCAACACGTCCGGCTGGACAATCACTTCTCATCCACCATCATCATAAACACCGGAGTGCCACAAGGCTGTGTGATGAGTCCCTTCCTCTACTCTCTCTTCACCCACGATTGCAGACCTGTCCATGGCTCTAACGCCATCATCAAGTTTGCTGATGACATCACGGTGATCGGCCTCATCAGAGACAACGATGAGGCCGCCTACAGGGAGGAGGTGGACCGTCTGGCTGAGTGGTGCGACAAGAACTACCTGCAGCTGAACACCGAGAAGACCAAGGAGCTCATCGTGGACTTCAGGAGGAACGCTGACCTCCACCCACCCATCCACATCAAGGGAATAGCGGTGGAGCGTGTGAACAGCTTTAAGTTCCTGGGAGTCCACATCTCCGAGGACCTGACCTGGACGACCAACTGCTCCAAACTCATCAAGAAGGCGCACCAGCGCCTCTTCTTCATGAGGACCTTGAGGAAGAACCACCTGTCCTCAGAGATCCTCACCAACTTTTACCGCTGCACCATTGAGAGCATCCTCACCAACTGCATCACAGTTTGGTACGGGAACTGCTCTGTCTCCGACCGGAAAGCGCTGCAAAGGGTGGTGAAAACTGCCCAGCACATCAGGTGTACAGTATGTACGGGTGTACACCTAAGTGTGTGGGAGCATCCACATCATCTAGAAAACGGAAACTCGTTTCTGATGACCAACTGCTCAGGTAATACATATCAACACATATCTCTCTGCATCAGATGACGTGTTAAACTTAAGAGGTTAAGCAGCACAAATGACAATGCTCTGTTCATGTACGCTTTTACGCTTGCAGAGTACTTCCCATGTTTGCACGGGGTGACATAGAAAACCTGATTGGAAAATATGCCGACATGAGAGACTCCGATATCTGGAGACGTGTAAACGACTGGCTAGATTGCAACAAAAATGTTAGTTTCAGTGCGTAAACGAGGCCTTGAACCTATTTGTCAGAGCTGGATTGAGTGAGCAACTTGGTAGCACTCATTTGGCCACCATAAGCTGAGAACATAAAGCTTTAACAGATTTTAGTTGCGTTGCAGAGTGATTTTTCTCTTGAGTACTTAATAATAACAAAGACCTTCTATACTTTTAGCACTAAACTGCAATAATCAGTCAGAAAAGTCTGCCTTTCAGCTGCACTACTGAATGCTGTCACAGGACTCCAGGACTAATCTGAATTAGACATGATGGATTCTTAAAGTCGCAGCAAAATCGCTCACCCCAATATGAACCCTCCATTTAAATCTGAATGAGTTGAACAAGTCTTTGCACAAAAACCTCAGTCCACCAGCCACACATTTACTTTAAGGCTCTCCCATTCCCCTCAGCTCTGTCCTTCTGCAATGTGTGCTTTCTAACCCTCTCTTTTCCTGCTCAAGCTTTGCCTACCTCACAGTCAGTTTATATGAGCTGGACAAATTTATTGTTGGCACAGAAAGAATAATAACCTGTCAATTTGCTTCCAATGATTTCAATCTCTTCCCTTTGTCACACACAAAGATCCAATTAGACATGCGTGTGTAAAGCCCTGCAGACACACAGACCTTTACCCTTCTCTGCTGCACAAGCAGCAGAGAATATTCCAAATATTCTTGACTTGAGCCAAACCCCTCCCAAAAACACATACATAATATACAGGCCAGTGAATGTTAAATTACAACGTGCAGCATGGCTGAACCTTTCCTCTCACTGCAAAACCACATTCATTGAGTCTATGGTTGGCTGCGTTTCCAAAACTGTCAATAGACGTGTGAAAGCTTTCAATATGTCTGTAACAACAAACGCAAAGCAAAGTGAACCGAGCTGACAGCTGCCTAACTGCTTTCCAGGCACCTGATAACGACTGCTGGACAGAGTCTGCTGAAAAGAACCAGTAAGGAATCGACTGCAGGACAGAAAGGTTTTTCAGCACTGAGCAAATATCAGTTTGACTTAAACATGAAAATGATATTATTGTTTTTTCCATTAAAATGCATCAGTACTATCAAAAGCATGCTCTTTGTTGCACTTGGAGTTTATATGAAACACTAGGAATGCACCAGTGTGAAAATCTGGCATCAACATATGACATTCATATTGCTGTTATGGCAAATAACCAATATTTGGTGATATTATTTATATTTCCTTTCCACACCAAGAAAATACAACCACTTACTTATGGGACAAATACGACTCATAAAGAAATATCTAACATCGGTCAATATGGATATTTTAATGTGAGACCCATCAAATAAAGGTAGACCTTTGATCTTGCAATTCAATTAGTTTTTGTTTGATTCAAAATAACTATTTATAGAAGCTGCAGTAATGTAATGTGTGTGTTCACCATCTACATCAATCAAAACTGCAGCTGGCTGGGTCAATCCATCCATCTTTAAATCAGCAAATGATTTGAAGAGCATCACTGGTACATTGTAGGTGTGTTCTCAGGTGTTTTAAGGCCTCTGAAGATAACAACTGTTGGATTTCACATGTAACAATTTAAAAAAATTGTTTTTTATCAGTTTCCATGCCCTGACGGGATGGTGTGTTTGTGTAGCAGAAGGCCAGGCGATGGATGGCTGGGAAACTTGTTCAGCTAGCCAACATTTTTTCTGTGATTGGATCCATTAATGCCCACCACGCTTCCATAATGAAACTAAATAAAAACAAAAGGAATTTAAAGGATTTTAAAGACGATGATGTCTCAGATATAAAACCCATTAATGCCATTTCCACACAAATATGCTGCAAAACACACTTCCACCTGATTTTTATTTTTCATCCACATTAACAGTTTTTGGATAAAAACTGTTGTACATCTGTGGAGAGAAGCAATGTGAGAGCGCCATTAAAACATGAATAATACCAGTTTCAGAAAAATCACCATAGAAACTGTTTTGGGGACTTTTTCCCTCTTACTTTGCCCCGACTCTGCTGCCGTTACACTTCAAACTGAAGTTGAAGAAGTTGATTGCAAAAAAAAAGTTAAGATTTTAAAAAAAAAGCTACAACTGTATTGGGATATTTCCAGCCTGGCACACTAGCATACCACTTAAGCTGTGCTAAGGACCTTCTTTATCGTATTTTGATGTAAATTTTATCGCCATCTGCTGGTGGCCCAGAGGCATTAGAAGAATGGAATCCCAGAGACAGATGGATTTCTGCCAATATCGTGGAATAAATATAGGAGTAGCCAGGAGGTCAGATTTTATTATTAACTGATACTTAGCATCCAGCCTTGGTAAGAAGTGGCAACAACCTTGAACAGACATTAGAACCTTCTGGAATAGAAGAGGAAAAAAAGGCATCAAAATGTGTGAATTAAGAGTCTATATGTTGGAAGCTAAACAAAAAGCTCAAGTTGTAAATATGAAAAAACAAAATTAACCCATGGGGCAGAAATCCATCCATTTTGCACTTTCTCTAAATTTTGGATGGAGCCTGTCGTCGCTGTCAGAGTCAAACGTTTGCAGAGCTTGGATGCTGAAAGTTTCTCTCGCTCACTTTGGCATTCGTTAGTCTGTCAAAACTCCTTCTGATGCTGCAGACTTCAGCTCCCTGCAAAAGGTTTTCGGACATATTGCTGAGAACAGACGATTACTTTGAGCTTTGGACATGTGCTGTGGGCTGCTGGACCTGCTGAAAGGGTCAAGCAGTTTTCATCAAACATCTCGATGAAACATATATTTACAATTTGCAAAAGTGCTCAATAACTTGGGGCGCAGCATTTTTTCTACAAAAGGTGAAAAGCAGAGAGAATAATCTCAGAGTCTGACTGCATACTTGGTTTTAATTTCTCCAAGAACAAACAAAGTGATGCGCTGCATCCTGGAGGAGCTCCACTTCAGCTTCCACAGACCAGTGAATCTTACATTGAGACAGATGTGGGATAACTGATGAAAGCTCTGTAAACATCAGAGTGTCTGTGTCGTTAATGTATTTTAAAGCCTGAAGCAGTCTCTCCAGCACGTTCCAGGTCAAGCTCAGGAACCTCACGTTCCCTTTGTGCTGTTTTTATTTTTTTGTTTTCAAACTTTTTTAGCAACCCTCACAGACTTTCCTTATCTGGCTTTTTTATCAGAACACCAAGATTGGGTTTAGCCTCTGGGATAATTATGTTTTTGATAAGAGCACTTGTGATGCTCTCAGACGGCGCTTATCTTAGTAACTCTGATAGGGAAACGGAAAATAATCTGCTGTCTTTATATTTTAGTAAAAACATTATTTATTCATTACTGAGATAATGCAGAGACTGCAAATTGAGAGCAGGTGAGTCTATTCTGGTTCTGACTTTGTTGGACAAAATTCATTTAAATTGATCAAAAACATGTTATTAACAAAGTTCAGTGCTCATTTTATCTGATTTTAATAATAGTTTTAGCTATTTTTGCAGTTCAGTATCTTCAAAGGATTTCTTAGAAATATATTATTGTAAGAGTGAAAATTGGAGTTATGAAAATCTCCAATGTTTTGGAAAGGTTTTATTTTGAAAGGCTCCCCAGAATGTTCATGGACAGCTGAGTTCGGTGACCGCTGATTGAAATAACGAAAAGAAATAGCAGAAAAGAAATTAAATGTTTGACACTGAGAAAGAGCTCAGTTGTTTCGGTGGATTATTCTACAAAGGAGAATCACAGTATCTGGACGCCCACGAGTCTTACGCTGGTGGCAGCGGTGTCGAGTTTGGGACTCTTCCCATGGTTTGTCAAATTTTTTTGAGTGTAAGCTAGCCGTTACTTAAGTACAGCATCAGCGATTGCTATCTCTGTTTTGGGTTGTTTTTTTTTTAGTTTTTTTTAGCCATCAGTGTTACATAGGTGTTTCGCTCTGGTTATACAGTGTTATTCACCATGTCAGAGGACGATAGGCCAGCAACGCATCCCGGTTGTTTCGAGCAGGGAAATAACCCAGCACGAGCAGAGCGGGCTCATCAGGCTGCTCGTTCAATATCACCTCTATTGCCAGGTGCTGCAGCACAAGTAAATACTGCTTCCAGTGAGAATGCATACATGAAAACTGCCATACAGGACCTCACTACTACTGTAAAGGACCTCAGTAAAGAACTAGGGACGCTAAAGTTGAAGTTGCAAAACAGAGATTCTCGTTCACCAACAAGTCAGTTTCGCCAGCCCTCCCCTGAGTACGGACACTAATCTGGGCCCAATCAAAATGCTAATCTATACAGCAGGGGGTGTAGATGTAGTTCCCCTTTTTTTAGGGCCAGCAGTGAAAAATATTCACGGTCCAGTGGTTTCTACAAGGAGGACAGTAGAGGACGTCCCCAATCACCTGGGAGACACCAATGTGAATTGAAGCAGAGAAACCAAAGCTCTCAACAAAAACGCGTCTCGTTTCAGGACCAAAAATTTATGCCACCGCCACCTATGTATCATTGCTAACCAGCTGACTACCATTCCGATCATAACCATCCAAGTTACTCAACTGATGGCTCATACTACCAGGGAAACGAACACTAGCTGCTGAGGAGCGAGTCTCCATTTCAGACAGCCCCTAGATTTCAGGTCTGTTCCTCCAACGATTTTGGATGAACAGACATTGTTCATAAACGAGCTTACCTGACCTCACCACAAATCAGGAAATCATTGAATCACAGGTGACTGAAAAGTTGGATAGGGGACTCGTTGAGGTCCCCTATCCAACTATTGAGTTTAGTGTTATAATGACACGTGACGTTACTTTAGCTGTCAGTAAAGTCGGGGAGGACTTTAACCCATCAGTGAGTCGGGGAGGACTCAGCTATTCTTAATTTTCAGTGTCACTGTGAGGGATGGTCACATGGCTTGTAACCCAATTATTCATTTCCCTCCCATCATTATGTCATTGAATTAATTTTAAAGATATTATAATCACATTGAATACAAAAGTCTCTAATAGGATGATCAGAGTTTAGTTGGCCTTTCTGCTGTTGTCGATCATTTGCTGATCACATGATCAGAAGTGCTCTCACAGGAAAGACAACAGAAATCATAAAATTCTCAGTTTGATCTTCACAAGATGATCAAAAGCAAAAAAATCAATTTTTTTCAAAACAGCAACTACTTTGCTTTGACTTTACTTTTACTTTGAAAACACTGTTGTCTAGACTGTTGCTGAGTCAATATGACTGAAACTACTACAAGAGTAAAACAAATTTAAAGCTAATTTACTATTAGCTTTAATAGTAAATTAAAGCTTTTGGACATATCATCTAAACATGACTGCAGTTGGTTCCAGGCTACAAAAAGGGGAGAGAAAGTAACACGTTCAGCAGATAAGAAAGAGGCCAGGAAGATTTCTGAAATGTTTGCGGCCTTTGGTAAATCTTGGAGTCATGTACATTATGACACATATAACAGACTTTTGCTCTGGTACTTTTCACCTCAAATGATGCATTTCACTTATGTAAGATGTTAAAGGATGAGCAATTCATTCAGGAACTTCTTCAAATTTCACTTCAGACAGGTTCAAATGAATCATTTCATGTTCATAGTTCACTTAAACGTCATGAATCTGTTCACGACTAAAATATGAATGAGTTTTCATTTATATTTTGTATGAAATACTGTTTAAAAAAGACAATGGTCATGATGTTGGCACCCTCTAAACTCATTTTAAAATGTCAATATTTCCATAAAAACTGCTCTCTCTCTTCCAGATATATTAATGCTTTCATTGTGTTAAAATGACATTGACATTTTTTACTCTGCAAAGATTTATTGGGGTGCATTTATAATTGAAGTCACTTTCGAACTGATCATTACCATCAATTCAGTGCAGACCTGATTTGGCATAATTTTTTTCCTTATTCAGCCATTCGAACTGTTATTACAAACTCAAAAGCCCAGAAGAAATACTGAACCCCTGACAGATCAACCTTTCTTGGCAAAAAAAAGGCAGAAACCCTCATTGAATCCATTTCTTCAATAAATCCACATCCAAAAAAATCTACATAAAATCAGGTGGCCTATATCTGATTATAAAGTGGTTACACAACAAGATGTTCCTCTTAAATTAAATCCTAACTGTATTTAAGCACATTAGCTGATAAAATCCTATAAATGCTGTCTAGGAGAAGAGGAAGAATTGAAGCAGCTGCAGCTGGTGCATCTCACCTATAAATAATGAAATCCAGCACTAGAAACTCAAGGTTCAGAATCTTAATTTTGAAGGATGTGGATAGAAATCAGAAACAAAAAAGTTATCTGTACATCTAATACTGTAACCAAAAACTCTAATATGTATGGACCTAAAGTTTTATCATAATGTGTTGTGGTATTGTTATGACAATGATAAAAGTGACAATAAAAACTATATTGCTTCTGTTTTTAGGTAACTGTATGCACAAACAGTCACAAACAAATCCTGTTGTTGAAAAACAAACCAATGAACTTATTTGAAGCAAAATTCTTTATGACAGGAAATGTGATTTGTGTCACTAAATTGTATACAGTTTGTGTGTGTATATATATATATATATATATATATATATATATATATATATATATATATATATAAAATAAATACCCTTCTCCCCCACCGCGGGTGGTTCTTATCCTCTGAGCTCGGGTCCTCTACCAGAGGCCTGGGAGCTTGAGGGTCCTGCAGTATCTTGGCTGTGCCAAGGACTGCACATTTCTGGACTGAGATGTCTGATGTTGTTCCTGGGATCTGTTGTAGCCACTGCTCCAGTTTGGGGGTGACTGACCCGAGGGCCCCGATGATATATATATATGACGTGCAGTGAGGAACTGACTGAATCATAATCAGATATACAAACGTAGACCACCTGCATGTTTACATAAGGAAATTTTACGCATGTGGACATCCATAGCTACGCTGGATTGAGTTAACAGAATAATAATTCCGTTAACTGAATGAAACTTGGAAAATTAGGTACTATTAATTTCGTGCTGTGCTCCACAACAAAGGGAAAAACCATTGAAGTACAACTCAAAACCATGTCTTTTTCGCTCGCTGCATTGGCCAGGCCACACACACACACACACACACACACACACACACACACACACACACACACACACACACACACACACACACACACACACACACACATGTTGCCATAGCAACTGACAATGCCCCTAAAAAAAAAACACTGAAATATTTCCCACACAAAGAGCAGAACATTCAATCTGTTGCATTTGGGCTAAATGTGTCATGAGGTGGAGGTGGTGAGGCAGACGCCTGAGGCCCAGGTAGGTGAATGGTGAGTATTTATTAACGAAAAAACAGTCCAAAAACAACAACAAACAATCCGCAGACAGGCAGCACGGCTGAGCGGAAGCCAGGGCTCACACAGGTAGCAACTGGTGAAACAGGTGAACACAAACGACGGCAACAACTGACAAAACTATGACAAACAGATGACAAGGACCCCACGAGGAACAAAGGACACAGGAGGGCTTAAATACACTGAGGGTAATCATGGGAACAAGACACACCTGGGAGCAATCAAGAGGAAGACAGGACAACGAGGAGACTCAGGACACAGAAAACTCAAATAAACACAACAGAAACACACTGAACATGACATAATGTTTATTTTGCGATTATTAAGTTTTCTCCCTGTGGTACAAGGAGAAAACTATAAATATATCACTGCACTTTACTGTATGGCTAGCTCGCTGTTACTGTCTCTTACTCTATAGTTGTGGAGTCACAACGTGTGGTATCATGAGCGCCCCCTGCCATGAGGCAAGAGAACTGCCTGCCTCACCTCGAATCTCTTTGAGGTGAGGCAGGCACCATAACCCTACCCTACAAAAAACACTGTACATTGTATACAAGAGGCAACAACAGGCTGAATAATTGTTCAGTATGCTAATGCAATCTAAATTATTTTATCATTATATATTACTTTTCCATGATTACAGGTGAAGCTCTTCCTCACCTGGCCTCCCCTGACCGCACATCACTTATATAAAAGCCACAGATATTAAGACTAGAAAACTACTAACAATGCATGGAGGGTTCCACCCCAAATCCAGCACCCTGAGACTGTACACGAGCCTCAAGGAAGGAGGCAGAGGAATAGTGAGTGTGAGCACCACTGTCCAGGACGAAACAACTAAGATCCATAAATACATCAGGGACAAAGCCTCAACAGACAATGTGCTCAGTGAATGTCTCAGACAACAGGGAACGGAGGTTGAGGTGCCAGAGATACCATCATGGGAGGACAAGCCCCTACATGGGATGTACCACCAGCAAATAACCAAAGTGGCTGATATCAGTAAATCCTACCAATGGCTGGAAAAAGCTGGACTCAAGGACAGCACAGAGGCCCTCATCATGGCCACCCAGGAACAGGCCCTAAACACCAGAGCAATAGAGGCCCAGATCTACCACACCAGACAAGACCCAAGGTGTAGGTTGTGCAAGGAGGCCCCCTGAGACAGTCCAGCACATAACAGCAGGGTGCAAGATACTGGCAGGGAAAGCGTACATGGAACGACATAACCAAGTGGCAGGCATAGTGTACAGAAACATCTGTGCAGAATATGGACTGGAAACCCCGAGATCAAAATGGGAAACACCCCCAAAGGTGGTGGAGAATGCCAGAGCTAAGATCCTGTGGGACTTCCAGATCCAGACAGACAGAATGGTAATGGCGAACCAACCAGACATTGTCGTAGTGGACAAACAACAGAGGAAAGCCGTTGTGGTAGATGTAGCAATACCAAGTGATTGCAACATCAGGAAAAAGGAGCACGAGAAATTGGAGAAATACCAGGGCCTTAGGGAGGAACTGGAGAGGGCCTGGAAGGTGAAGACCACAGTGGTGCCTGTGGTCATCGGGGCCCTCGGGGCAGTAACTCCCAAACTGGATCAATGGCTACAACAGATCCCAGGAACAACATCAGACATCTCAGTCCAGAAATGTGCAGTCCTTGGCACAGCCAAGATACTGCAGGACCCTCAAGCTCCCAGGCCTCTGGTAGAGGACCCGAGCTCAGAGGATAAGAACCACCCGCGGTGGGTGAGAAGTGAATTTTATTATTATATATAGCTAGCTTTTCCCCCCAAACACTGTACATTCTTGGTTTAAATGCTAATTTACTGAAAAGCAATTAATAAAATATGCTAGTAGCAAACAACTGAACATGTTTCTACTTGGTGAAATGCAGGGAAAGGCCTCTTTCTTCTTGGTTCAGGTGCCAGAGCATAATTAAGTAACTTTTCTGAGTTGCTGAACAGGTAGTTATTATCAATAGTGCTGTAAGTAGTTTTATTATCTTGTCCCTATTTTCTTTCTCACCAGAATCTCTGCTCATGTTAAAAGTGATAATTATGGTGTTTTCAGTCACCTCCAGAGCTCATGCTCTGTCATTAAAGTTCTCACTCCAGCAATTCTTCTCTCTGGATTTCTGCTGCTCCTGACATTTGTTTGCCTCAATCACTCTGTTGTTCATTCTCCGGCTCCTGGATGCCCCTTTTTTCCTCTTGCACAATTACTCTCACCTACTTCAGAGGATGTTTCCCTTCTCTGGTGCACCCAATGTTACTCCTAGTCTCTTTGTATCTGCTCTATCTAGTTATTTCCCTTCTGCAAGATGTGGGCAGTCACCAAGATTGTTATTAGAGCCAGGTTCAAGCCTGTGATGTAATCAAACCCCAGGAATTAGCAGCCGGGCCACACTGACAGGAAGGCGCATTGCTGACCAAACATTGTAGTTATTACTGAGGTTTCTGCTGCAGAGCCTCAGCTCCTTGGATTCCTGTGGTTTGAAGGCGTTGCTAAAGATAAGAAATAGGCAGCAGTGACAGATTAGAAGGCTACCAATGGGAGACTCATGAAGAGCTCCGTGACGCCCTGCAAGGGGGCTTTGGGAGAGCGGCCATGTTGAATGGACATCCCGTCTTCTGATATAAAGGCAAAAATACAAAGCTAATGTTGTCTTTAGAGCAGAGAACAAAAACCAGCTCTTCATATTTCTGCTAGATGAAGAGGCTGTTGTAGCTTCAGCCATGAAGCACATCTAGAATACTTTTAACCAGTTACCCAAATGCACTAAAGAGCTTTTACATAGCAGATTACCGCAGAGGGTTAGCATTATGTCTAACTGCCTGGACACAATCCAGCTTTAAAAAAAAAAAAAAAACATGTAATTTTTAAAAACTTTTTATTATTTTCCTAAAAACATAAACAAGAAAGGCTTAGCCTAGCGGTGGGGCTGGTAAAGCATGGTGGGTTGCCAGGCCTACAATACAGTGGAGGAAACCCTGCTAAAAACAGCTTGATGTTTTTTAAGCTCCATGCTGTTTTCAGAAGCAGCAGAGACCCAAATGAAAGTGCAAAATGCTGCAAAATGTGAAATTTATATATATTGTTTTTCTGAGTAAACTTTTGATTTTGCATTCATGTGTAAATGTTGAACTAGCTTTTACCCCCATGCTAATCACACAATGTCTAACTTATAACCTCCTAACATCCAAACCATAAAATCTCACTCATGCCAGAAGATGTCCAAAAATGTGTTACTTTGCTCTAGAAGGGCAGATATCTACTCTACTATAGAGTAGAGTAGATATCTATACTCTATACTCTACTCTAGTATAGAGTAGAGTATAGAGTAGAGTAGATATCTCTATTCTATTGGTGTGAAAATACATTTTGCAGACTGTATTTTTTACTAAGAAGCAAGCTTTCACTCTCACATGATGAGCTTCCACAGACATGATGTTTTGTGGCTGCAGGTTAAACTGTACTTACAACAGGGCCCCTTTCGCTGCACCTTGATCCGGCGCTGTGTATTGCACTGAGCCTTCTCTAGCTCACACTCGTTGGAGTAGGTGGAGGTGTCGGAGCCGCAAACAGGAGCCACCAACGATGGACAGTCGAGTTTCTTGCAAACACACTCGCCCTTGGATGGGTCGGTGGGGTTCCTCTCGCACACCGCCCCAAAGCCACACAGCATTCCTCTGCAGCCTGGACCGCACAGGGACAGGAAAGGGAGAACGATTAGATGGTTACTGTTCAATTAATTGCCTTATCAGAAACATTGGCAACCAGGAAGAAATACTTTTTCTGATCTTATCTTCAAGTTCTGCAAGACAGCATATTGCAATCAGAATCACTGCAATCTTTGAGGAGAACAGAAGCACACACACACATAAAACGCTTTAAAACCTTGTATTTATATCCCTTAAACTTTTTCACCTTTTGTCCTAGTAACACCTCTAGACTCTGTGGGTTTTATTGGGTTTGTATGTGTCAAACCAAGACAAAGTGTCGTGGAATGGAACCATTGATGGAATGGAATCAATGGTTTTCAAACAACCGGTGTTGTACTGCTCAATCAAATGAGGCATCAGGCTGCGTGACGGTTTGTTCTTCCAGCAGGACAACAACCAGAGCCCAAATAAGAATGGCCCAAACGCCACAACATAATATTTAGTGTTACACTAGATGAATGAAATGAACAGAAAACTCTAGGCAGTACTTGAAAACAGTTTTAGAGGTGAACCTGCACCTCTATGATCGTCCACTGATCATAATCGGCCGATTCCCGTGAAAAGTGTATGATAGGATAGGTCATCATGGATCTCCTGCATCTAACATCATAGCCTGCATGTGCAGCTTATCTCCTCTTTCTTCACATTGCACAAGCAATGGTGAGGAACTATAACACTCTGAGAACTATAATATTGCAACATCGCATTGCATGTTGGGATGGAAAATGACTTCGGGGTGAAAACCAACACTTGACGGAGTTTGGCTCCATCGAGGCTCAATGCTGGAGAAAAGGACCAGATAGCAGCACACAACTACCAACACTCACCGGAAGACCATGACGGTCAGAAAGCGAAGATAATAATCCCATAAATAATTTAGGGAAGGAGCTGGCCACCTGGGTAAGATGTTGGTTCTGCTGTTCTCGCTGTTGGACCGCCGCGCCTCGCTGCTGGTAGTAATTTTTGAGTGACCGAACCCGCTCAGCCTCCACCAGACAGTGAACTCTCACACTGAACGCTGCTTGAAGCTGCAGCATGTAACTTCAACTAGCAACATTTTACATATGTGTTCAAACTAAGATGGATAATCTCTGAAAAAAATCCTTCTCTTCTGCCTCCTCCATGTGTTCTGCAGAATTACTCAGCTCGGTCCAATCAGGGTCCAATCAGAACCAGCATTACTCAGCCAGCCGTGCTCACGGGAAGTTTGGATTTAGTAACTAATGAAAGTTTGTGAATGAATGTTTCTTTTTCACTTGACATTATTTGATATAGACAGTGTAGTGAGATGTATTTGACTCATGTATAATTCAGGGTACAGAGAGTCTCACTGTTGAATATTGTTTTAGTGGCTGCAGGTTTTTCAATCATTCGTTGAATACAGCAGCTATTCAGTCATTTTGACTGAATAGCTGCTGTATTGTGTCTGCAAGTACTTTGCATGTTTTATATCTACATTGGGTGAATTTATTACCAGATCATTTTTATTACATAGTAGCATTTATACGTAACACAAAAAATTAACAGTGTATCCATACGCTTATATGCATCTTTTTAACATGTGTAATTTGTGACGCTATAGAAGCCAACACTTGTTCTTAAAGTGCACATTTTAAACTACACACCAGTTTTAAACTGTGTTAATAGGCCAATAAATCTGGAGTTATGCGGTTTTATATGTAATCCATATTTTTCCGAATGTCAGAGAAATGTCAAAAACTGGGAAACGCAACATTATATTTCTTTGTTATTGGAAATCTCAAATCTTGAATAAATAACGATGGGCTGTATCTTGTTGCTAAGAAACAAAGTAAAGTTGCGCAAGAAACTGTGAAAGAGAAGCAGGACGGAGCAGCGGCAAATACTGTCAGATGCGAAATTGATGCAAAGTTTGGATATTGGAGCGATCGGTGGATCCACTCAGCAATTTATTTTAGCTGACTGCTTTCTGTTCTGTATATGAATGAACACGCAGCTTGCGGTGGTTCTGCTTTCAGCTGGACACCAGGGGAGCAGACGATGTTTCAGAATGACAAGGGCAGATCGATCACTGTTCTTACCAGCTGACCTACCATCATGTGGCCAGAGACTGAGAGCATGATGAGATCCTGGCAGTCTGAGAGGCAGGTGCTCAGAGACCCCAGCAGGGGTCACTGCGGGGTGAGGCAGAGCCAGTCCCCAGCAGCTAGTAGTAAACAGCTTACAGCCACGGCTAACTCTGGGAGTCAAGATAGAAAACCCTTTTTCCCAAAAGACCTTTTTCACCCCCCCACCCACAATTACAATTTTTTTTTTATATTGTTTTGATCTCTGATATTTTGTGAAAACTTGTATACACACAAATGAGAAACTGCCTTCAGTTTGATGCTAATAATGTTATAAAACTGTGTTGTTTGCAATATTTCTACATCAGTTTAAGAAAATTTGAATACAGAAATTTCTAAATTATAAAAACCATTTTTCACTGCGAAAAAATGTAAATTTTTTCCTATTCTGATTTAATGTTTTTCTGTGACTCAAGGTCCAAAATGCTACTACAGTATGTCCAAAAGAAAAAAAAGTGCATATTGAGAATCTAAAGAGGCTGATAATCTCCCTACTATTCTCTATCAATTCAATTTCATGTCGATTAAAATAATTTGATACTGATTTATTAATAAATCATACAATAATATTATGTAATGTTAGAGTAGCTATTTATATTTATGCTTACTTAATTAATATTTTCTGCCCAAATGAACAGCCACTGTGGTATATGTTATTTGAACAATGTATGCATTCACATTTTTGAGCAGTAAAGTATCTGAAAATAAAACACTTGTGCATTAAAACTTGACAGTGTTGTACTAAAACTGAAGTTTGCTTAAATATAAATAATTCTCCTTTCTGTGTGGAACTGGATTATTCACATCATTTTTTAATCCTAATTTTTTTTAAAAATGGAAAAATATTGCCATTAGATGCAAACATACAAAATAACCCCTGAAATCATGAAGATTTTCATTAGTTTAAAGCTAATTTGCCGAAGCCCACACTCTCAACAGATTACAACATTCAACATCAACTCACCACTTGGTCAGCATTCAAAAACCTAAGTAAGAAGTAGTCTTATGGTTCATTTATTTTTCTGAAGACACACAAAACAACTTCCGGTCCACATCAACTCACTTTAAACTTTTGTGACTTAAAATGTAGCACCCTGTAGCGGAATGGGAGGAGTGAATCCACTGTTAGTAGAAGCTTAACCCAGAACAAAATTTACATTTCTAGCTAAATGTCAGTGATGTGGTTTATCTTGAGTCTGTCCAGTAAAATATAACCGAAGAACTTCTAAGTTTGTGGCAATAATGCAATAATGTGACAACATGTGATAAAGCACTATAAGGAGTATCTGTAGCCTTCCTAATCAACTTGCAGCCATCAGTGATTCAGCAGCCAAAATGGCAGCAGAGGGGAAATCCAGGTTAGCCAAACACTCCAACGGCCTCACAAGTCAGGCGCTAACAATTCTTCAGACTTTGATCCCAAAGCTCCCACAGAGACCTGGGCTTTGATCGAGTATGAAACTGGAAACATTGTCAGAGGCAAACAAGAGGCATACTCCTGTGTATGTGCTTATGTTGTGTGCACAAAATATCAATTTAGAGAGTAATTGACCCGTACTGTGGCAGCTACAGCTGCTGCGACTCTGCACCCACTCACAGGGCCGTTTGGGCAGCCAGCTGGCGTGAAATCTTCGCCTGGCCTGCTGGGGGCGTTGAAAGACATGGCGAGCTCTCACAAGTAAGCTGACCTGATTGGAAAACCACGGGCCGGAGCACATAGGAATAAGTCTGAGAATAACAACAACATGGCGTTGGGATAGAGGCAAGAAGCCAGAGTCATTTCTCCAGTGGCACGTTTCACGTTTAGCCACATCTTGAACCGTGCACTTGCGACACGGCTTCTTATCGTCGGCTCACAGGTTAGGACTAAAAGGAAGCCGGAACGTCTGCTCAGCCTCACTGTCTTGGACTGTCAGATAGACACTCTCACACAGACGTCTGCACACAGCTTAGACAACCGGGCCAGCATCTGCCCAAGGCATCTCGTTCTTTCTCTCTCCACATATCGAAGCACACTCGGTGTGCGTGCACAAAGGTGTATGTGTGAGCATGTGTGTGTGTGTGTGTGTGTAGAGTGACGAGGAAGGAGGCTGTTTTTGACTTGTCTACTGTTCTCTGTTGGAGAGCTGCTGACAGCTACCTGCGCTCACTCTTTCTTGTACCATGGGAAAAAGAAGTGTGTGTGTATGTGTGTGTGTGTGAGTGTGTGTGTGTCTGTGAAGCTACCCATGAATGCATTTGTATTCCTGACGGTGTGTGTGCGTCTCTGCGTGTGTGTAAGTTTGCTCAAACATGCACACATGTGGCCAGGTGTGAGAAAGAAAGGCCTTGTCATGACTGGCCTCCTGCTCTGCCATCACTTCACACCACACACTCTTGTAGTGGCGTCTGTGTGCGACTCTGTATCTGTGTGTGCCTACGAGTGTCAGCATGTGGCTTGGAGACAATGCAGTACGAGGAGAGTGACAAAAGGTGAAATTTAATCGAACTGTGTCAGATGTGTGCAAGAAAAACAGAGGGTGTCTGATAGGATGACAAGCAAAAAAATCCGACTGAGGTTGGAAGGTTGTGGTAAAAAAAAAGAAATGTGTCTCAGGATCTAAATACAGCAGCTTTTTTTTTTTTTTAAATAACAATGACAGATGCATTCCTACAGAAAAAAACAACAATTTCCTCATGTACATTTCTCATGAGAAAAAGGAAAGCAAACTCAATCCAGCATGGTTAGAGGAAACCAGATTCTTTCTGAAATGTTTTCTACTAGCCTGGAGCTTCGCTGACTGACAAAAGACTGACACCAGAGTGGAGGCTTCTGTCAAAGCGACAGTATTGAATGCAGTGTGGACCGAGTGCACTAACTGCATACCCTGCAGTGGAAACTTTTCCTGGGAAACTCCTCCTGGCACACCAGAACAGATGCATACATTTGACACTTCCAATTTCTTTTGAACAAGAAGAAAACAACAACAGCCTTGGCAGATAATACGACCAGCATTGTCCCAGATGATAGCTGAAAGGAAAACTAGAACTATGAAAAGTTTCTTTTTTGTTTTGCTACCAACAATAAATTTCAGCAGTGCTGTCCATGACCCGGTTTGACTGACAGGTGATCACCAGAGATGCAAAAACACTAATGGGAACGGACAAGGATTCATTTCATATGTCATGAAGACGGATGGGCTATTACCTTCCAGAAAAAACAAATGGGATCAAATGTAGCTTTTCCTCATCACTTCTTCAATACACAACACTTCTGATTCTTACCCTTCCTCAACAATTATCCTCATAATCATCAGTTTGCACATCAGATTGACCAATTATCTTTCAATAGACAATTTCATAAACAACAGATATTGTCAGAATGTAAAAAAATCCATCTGGATGTCAAGCAGAACTAACAAAATGGCGACGTACTTATTTATGCCTTTCCAGGAGGCGTTGATATCAACACCAAAAGACACTGAATGACTAAATAAATGAAGGAGTTAGCGAGCTGAATTTACAACCGTCTGCTCTTTGGGCTTTCCAACGGTGAAAAACAAATTCTAGGCTTTGCCGTATTCATTTTTGCAAAAAGATGAAACAAAAACAGCCGACAAAACTTGAGTTAATGAGGGTAAGTTTGTGAAAACTCAAATAACTAATTTTAGCTTGTAGCAGGTTAGTGCTAATTAGCTAGAGTTGTTGATCAGGGCAACGAATCATCTATTATTAGCGGCTTATTAGCATTGTTACTGTGTACTGTTGTCTTTAGAGGCTCACATTTTGAAATAAAAATCTAAAGATATTTATGTGTGACAGGAGATAAACAAGTGAGGTGAAGCTAAATTTGCTCGAGCTGACAAACACATGTCTGTGCCATAAGTGCCATAAAGCTTCCCAACAAGAGCTTCTGCGTCTACATTACTCTTTTTTTATGAGAACTATTGGGTTTAGTTTTAAAGATTACCCATCAGTGTGTGTTCTCTGACGGTGTGTATTGATCAGTGCTGTTTCTGGAACAGTCCTCTACTTATCAGCCAAGTCAAATCCCTCCTGACTTATAAACGAACCCCCTTATTCTATATTGAGCAGCACTGTGAGGCGAGCTCTGCAAATAGAGAGAATAGCAATGAGCTACAGGTAAGAAGCTGAGGGATTTGAGGCAAAGCTAATTAAAGTATCACAGATTCATGCAATTTAACTTGAAGCCAAGTTATCTGGAGGTGTATATTTCAGTCCAAACCATATGGAGGCACAAATTGAAGCTTTGTATTAATTGTTGCTAATAGGAATTAATGGTTTGAAAAATGTGCTAAAATGTTTATTTTACTGTTTAGAGAGCCTTGAAATGCAGCTGTTACACAATTTTAATAGCATATTCCCATCAAACAACTTTATTCATGACAAGCTAAACAAATGTTGGCCAAAAGGCGAACATAAATCCCACATCTTGACTTAATGTTGCCATATAAAAACTTCTGCTTAGACATAACTTCATAAAAACTATCATAATCACAAATAGTTGATCCTCAGGAACTGTTTAGTATTTTTTCTGAGGTTACAGGCTGAACATTTACCCATCTTTATCTCCAGACAGCTTCAAATTGTGAAATTGGCTTTGAATGTTTGTCATTTCATATATTACAAATTGCCCACAACTTCTAGCATGGACAACTGATTGAGACTCGATGAAATAAAATTAACTATATTTGGCAGGTATTGTTTCGGACAATGATATCAAAAAGCCTTAATTTCCTGCTAAATAATGATTTTGGTTCTATTTCAAAGCTGACAGGCAAACATGAATTTAGTTGATAGAAGAAGCAAAACAGCTTCCTCAACGCTCAACAATGTTCTTCCTTTATGTTTCCAATTCTTAGTAAAGTGTTGCTAAAGCAACCAAGCTCAGAGGTGCTGTTTATTCATGTACAAATCTATTTTTATGTGCTACTTTGCTTTCAAGTAAGCAGGTTCAGCTTTCTCACGAGTTAAACAGAAAGTGTCAGGAATGCAAGCAGGTAATTTTATGTTGTGGCTGTTTGACCAGGCCTTTTCACCACAAACAGTCTCCACGTCTCACTGATTCCCACAGACGTCTCAGTTGATGCTGCTTCTTAATATTGTGCTGTGATATTTAACTCCACAAAAACACTAGAGAGCAGAATCATAAGGAGCTGGAGTTACATTTTTTATTTGTAACAAGCAAAGCAATAATCAATTTTAGCTGCCAATAGCTTGTAAGATTATGGATGATAATTTTCATTTCTACATATAGAAGTGATGAAGAAATAAATGACCATTTGTTCTATAATTTACTTTGGCCGTCAAATCCTAAGCTAAAAAAGCTCAATCTTTTTGTTCAGCCTTTAAATGTGAAGAGATGATTTCAGCTGCACTTTATTTTTCAGGTTAAAACAGCAGGTTAGGCAAAACATTACTCTCACTTAACTGTTGGTTTTAAACATATCATGACAAAACGAACCTGGTCTGAGTGAGGAGCTTCGGTCTCAACCAGCTCCTTTGTTTTGTTCACAGAGACTTCATCATCAACTCTTTGTTGTTTTATTTATTTATTTTGGATATTTAAAATGTCTTCCACTTCCACCGTGTAAAATGTGCACATGAATTTAAAGTTTCTCTCTCTTTGAGAATGTCTTCTTGCATTATTATACCATTACCATTATATTACTTGAAAATGGAATCAAAAGAACTACAATATCGGATACAATGCGACATGACCGTTCAGACAGCAGCAACTTTGAAAATCGTCAGATTCAGTTCAGTACCACATGTGGGAGTGGCGTGTGCATTTTTTTATTTATTTTGGAGAATAGGGCCTTTTAGACTGCCAGGAAAAACTTGGAGATGGGATTTATATGGGAGAAAAGAAAAAGATTGGAGTTTGGGCCACATTGGTTTTCTGTGTGAACCTTAAATGGAATGAAATATGCCCTAGAGAGAAAAACAGTCAGAAAATGAATCACAATGAAATCACAACTAGTCTTAAGCACTAGTGAGAGAATTTTCTAAACTAAATCATGCATACCTAACATTATGAGAGCTCCGTTCTGAAGGCATGAGCACCGTTTGTTAAAGCATTTTTTGAGAGCTATAACCGTACATACTGAAGAGTGCACTCTTCAGTCCATGTAAACTAATCTTCCCTTCAATCCTGCAGTGTTAAAGAGCTTTACCTCCATCACTGTGGACTTTTTTCCTACCCCTCCACTGGAAGCAGACGAAGAGGGAGATGAAAAAAATCCCTTTGGGAAGCAAAGACAGCATGTCCAGTTTGTGCTTGTCAAGGCAAACGACTTGTGCAGGTAACATGTTATCCCGTGTTTGGGCGACTCGTCTATTAAATGTGATACCGTGTCAGAGCCTTCAGGATGAACACGACTGCCCAAGAAATGAAAAGGACGGTGCTGTTGTGATTAAAGCCCCAGTGGGAAAAAAATTTCACGGTGTATGAGCTGAGAGAAAGTGTGGCATCATTCTCCTTCTACAATCTTCTACCACTTTATATAGTTTGGGACCCTGAAGAGGTCAAACAGGACACACATTTGAGCTTTTTCTGTGAACCAATTCTGTTGTGCAGATCTGCTCATGGGTTCAGATGTGGGTGCATGAACACACACATTTGTGTGCCACTCTGCTGCATTTTTCATCCGGTGAAAGAAATCTGGTTCAATCTGCAGCACCCTGAACTCAGGTAGTATAAAGAATCCACCAATCATTTGGCTGCTTTTGGAACAGAGCTGAGGAAGGCAAACACAATCTCCAAAGCAGCATTTCATGGGAAAAGGACTTGGATTAAACAAGGACTGCTGGTAAACCGTTCACTGTGGGAAGCCATAAAATTATAGAACACTTGACAGTAATTCTTAAACATTGTAAAACATCTGATAATGGAGCTTATGTTAGGATATTTACCATGTTTGCACACCTGATAGTCTGATAGACTTGGTTTGATTAGATAACCAAAATTGCCACATTTGTTATATTTTCAGCTGCTGTGTTTCTCCTTCACTCTGCACTGAATCAAACCAACCCGACTCTTTCAAAGACTTGTTCCCCTCCCTGCCTGTGGGGTTGCTGCACCGAGACACACTGAAAGAAATGACATGAAAACAGTTGGAGAGCAGTGCAACTTCTTCACGGGATGTTGGTAAAAGAGCATGAGTCATCCCTCCTGCTAGCGCGAGGCTAGCATGTTTGTTTTAGCTGCATTTATCCAGAATGCTCTGCGTTATCGTCCACTTCCTGCTTCTGGAGTGGTCCACTTATGCATTCATTAACATACAGTATGATTCAAATGGCAGCAGATTCCACTTTAACCAAACACAGACTCAGGTTTTAGTGGATCAGACTTGGCTTCTAGCAAACACAAACCAAATAGAGTTTGATTAAAGTGGACTAACAAGGCTGGTGTGAATGCACCTTCAGGTTCCATTCTCTGAAACTACAGCTACAGATCCACTGGGTGTAAAGTCTTTCCTTTTGGATTTCAAGGACACACAGCTTATGTCAATAAGCTACAAAAGCTGAATTTTCCAGTTGCCTCTAGATTGTTTCCATTCTGTAATGAAAATATCTTGAAGTGGAAATCAGTTTTATTGCTTTGCGGCCTTGTTGCATTTACTGCAAAGTGAAATAGTAAGAAGTTTTCCACTATGCCAAGCATGAGTGCATCCATACCCAATGAGACCTTACACAATGACTTGGACAAAATGATAGCAGGGGGGGAAACGGTGAGAGTACAAACCTGCTTGTTTTTTTTCCCCATTCCACAGAAACTCAGCTCGATTCAGGTAGCAGCAAAGGGAGGCAAGGAAATGTTTGTATGAATAATTAAAAGTCCTGAACTCTATATTGGTGACAAGAATAGCGACTGAATTAGCAGGGTAGTGATACACGAATGGCAAAGCAGTTTAAGTAAAGCTTTACATGCAGATTAACACGAACAAATCACCCAGAGGCTGTCAGAAAACCAGGGAAGGGAAGATGATGGAGTGGAGATACAGCTTGGTGGCAGCGAAGTGACATGGCATTAATGTTGAATGAGCTTAAATTCATTACGCTCAAACACTCCTTGGGGACATTTTCTACTCCCACCTTAATAAAGGCTCCCTTTCTTTGCAGCGGACACTAAGTAAAACAGATGTGCTCCCCAGCCGGGCGGCTTTTAACAGCCTCTCCTCGCTGTGTTTCTCATTTCTCTTCCATGTAAGAGGGCTTTAGCCTCTCTGTCAGTGTAACTGTAGTGGAGGAAGTTTGCGGTGAGGAGACCAGTTGCCGTGGTGATTGCCAGTGATGCAATCAGCTCAGAGCAGCTCCTCTGATCAGGCTGAGACCGGAAACTTTCCGTCATGCTTGCAGGTGGCTTTTATTTTTCCACAGAGCATAAGCTTCTGTCTCATGAATTTTCATCTTCCAAAATGAGATGAGGGCTCCTTTGAAATCCTGACAGCATGGTAACTCTGGGCAATCATACCGCTGTTTCCATATTAGCTGCTGTTAGCAACAGTATCAAGGTGCATGAGGGGTCTTAAAATCTTCTATCATATGTAGTGTCTATTCTATGTCTGCCTTAGTGTCATCCTGTCTGTCACCAGGGCAACTTGGCATACCTGTCAGGTCTCCAGTTTTGTTTTGAAAACAAGCATATTTTACACATTTCCTGCCTGGCTCCTGTATTGGTATTTTCCCGTATCATGGTAATTATGTCACCTGGTTCTGACGGTAGCAGCGAACTGCTACAAATTTCCTGTTTTCTCCAATCCAAAACTTGACAGGCATGCGACTTGGTGAGTTCGCTTTAAAGGGTCAGAGGTCAATATGAGAGCGACGAGATTTTGTCTGCAAATGATTCCAAACGACCTTCCATTTTCAGGAACTTATCTTCGTCTCATGTCGTCAGTGTACAATTCCAGCATCTAATAGTGTAGATCTGTGTTGTTTGCATCTGCTCATACTGTTCTATGTGAATATTTTCATGTTTACTATATTTTAGTTCTAAAAACATATTTAAAATGATGTATTTAGTTAATTTTCTTTTTTATTTATGGAATTTCTGTTTCTGTTATGAATCAGTAATGAAATGAATTTAAAAGCCTAAAATTTTACTATAACTTATGACTAAACTATTTTTAGTCATAAGTTATATGACTAAACATAGTCATATGTTTAGTCATATAATTTATGACTATAACTTTAGTCATAAAGTTATGACTAAAGTTATAACTTTAGTCATAACTTTATGACTAAAGTTATGTTTAGTCATAAGTTATGACTAAACATAGTTTTAATAATAATACTATCAACATTTACAACCAGAAAATTGTAAAAGTTTACAGATTCTACAGTTTCATTCATTTCAGTTGGAAATGTGAATTATGCTAATTTTCAACAGAAGGTTTAAATATTCCAATAATATTGACAAGCATGATAAATGAGCAGAAACTCTGTTGAATTTTCATGGTACTGACTACAATCTGCACAATCTGTAACATCAAACTTTTCAGGTGGGAAGGAAGGAAGGAATGGTAAGAATGGAAGACAGCAGTGAAAAACGATGGAAAGAAGACAGGACAAATAGCAGGAAAAGAAAGGAAAGAAAGAAACGCAGAGGAAGGAAGATCATGAAGAAGGGAGGGTGGAGGGAAGACGGGAAGCATTGGTGGAAAGAGCAAAGAAAGAATATCAAGGATATAGACAGAAAGAAAAGAGAGAAGACAAAAAGGAGGAGGAGGTAAGAAAGAATAAAGTATTTTTAAATTGAGACTGACTAAATCCCACATTGCTTCTCCAGGTTGCTTTAGACACTGTAACTAGCAACAGGTAGAAATGAAGTGTACCAGAACCGGCTCTGGTTAAAATGACTTCAGTCTCTGAGGACAGAAACATTTAAAGGATCCAAAACAGACGCTTCCTAAAAGTGTTACTAAGATCATGTAGCACCAGATGAGCTATGTTTTCTATACAGGGCTATTGATTGGGAACCATACTCATAGTTATGATTATACAGAAAAGAGCACGGAAGTGATACACTGTGTCAGCATGAGAGCAGATACAGAAAGAATCGCCACAGCGACCAGCAGCCATACCTGCTAAAACCTCCGACGGGGGAAAGAAATCAGCGCTACACGGCTTCTATTGATCTCTGGTTAGTGGTCCTCAGGGACAAATGCAGTCAATTATTGATCTGGGTGCAATCATAAAACACCCAGCGTGAAATAAAGAAAAACGTCTGCTCACAAAGGACCACACACCTCAGCCAGATCCCAATGAGAAATTGCTTCTTTAAACAAGCTAAATGAAAAGAAGGAGGTATAGAACAGCAGCTCTTTCAGGGGAGAGAAGAAAACACATTTTCTCAGGTCCTGCTTTCTTACCCTCGCTGTTCTCATCAAGCCTACAGGGAGAGAACAAAAAGTGAAACAGTACCAGCTCTTTACTTTAAGGTGGAGAGTTTACGGAGGGGATGTGAGAGAATCTCTTTGTGTTTGTGAGCATAAAAGTTGAGTCCCTCCATCTCTAGACAAATCTTAGTGCACATCGTTCTCTTCCCGTCTTCTCGAAGCGACCGGCTTTAGCTGAAGAACCCGAGCCTCGACACGGCCAACGCCCAGGACAAAATCGTTTGGCAAACTCCAACACTCCCAAAGGCCTGTCACGATAACAGATTTTGCTGGGAGAGTGACGCAGCCTGTTGAATGTGACCGGTAGCCAATCAGAAAGCGCGGATTCTCTTCCTGCTTTCTGAGGGGAAACACGGAGGGAATCCCGAACAGCTGACACGACGCAACCCGAAGTCCAGCAGACATCGGAAACAACATGAATATTTATTCAACAGTTGGTGCAAAGAAAATATCAATAACTAGGGGAGGAGTTGGAGCGAAATTTCTACCAGAAAACCAGGCAACTTTTCAGCTGTTCTTCGTTAACGTGACCTAAATAGTTATAATGATTTTCATTCAGTCAGACTGACACTAGCTACATGCATTGCAGGTAGATTGTAGTAAGGAATTGATTAATGCCTGGTTGAGGTCGATAGTTTTAATTTATCGTTCGATTAATTGACTTATCGTTTATCACGACAGGTCTATATATGGCATATAAAAGAGAGATAAGGCCTCAGTCTGAGCGCAGGGAGAAGATGGAGAAAAACAAGGTTTTACTGGAGAAAGCAGTGTGTGAGACGGAGACACAGAGGTGAGCAAAGGGCTGGAACTGAATACACAAGGAACATGAAAAATATTCATAATTTGAATCCCTTTTACTTTATGCTGGCATCTTGTTCAGATTGACACAGTAAGTCAGAGAAACCCTCTCTCTGCAAATCAATGAAGCAAATACTTTATTTACTGGGTGTTTCCACCAGCAAGAGAGGCTCCAGAAGTATCCAGGTGTTAGGACGATGAGGTCTTATTTTAAGCCGGCAGGTTAAAATAAGACTGCATGGCATGATGAGGAAGATCAGCATGTTGAAAATGAAGCAAATAGCTTTCAGGTCCTGCTGTCTTGTTGCCTCTGAAGCATCGCTGTCACTGCAGCTCTGAGGTTTCAACAAAGCTATTTCCAACCTCCCCTGACTCTGGTTACTTTTATCATTTTAATGACGTCCCAGTAGTATTAAGTGTAAATACAGAAAGCACACAAAGGCTGGCTTCTCCAATATTTAAAATCTCTCCCTGAAGTTTCTGTTTGCTCGTTTTAGGAGTATGCTCAGCTCTTATCGCTACTTGGCCAACAAACGTGCCGCAGATGATGAGGATGATGTTTGCAGACGGCTTGGTTCAGACCATGACCATCAGGAGTGATGGCAGAACGCAGCGGGACACAGTGAACAGATTGGGGCCATGATGTCTGCAGGCTCCATGGAGGGACTCCGGTCTGAGGTGGAGAAGAGCTGAGCCAAAAATAAAGCGTCCAACCCTCAGATAACTGAAAGATCCTGGTAGAACTGGCTGCTCTGTCCTCGGCTTCAGACAGAGCTGAGGAGCTTTAAGTTGGAACTATTTTTTAAACAATTTACTTGAGAGTTGTATTAGACGGAAGGAAGTCGGCAGCCAGGATTTTCTTCAATTTAAAAAACACTAAGCTGCCATGCTTCCTGTTGACTGGACATACAGGAAACAGGCTGCGATGAAACTGATAAAAAAAAAAAATATTTCTCAGAGCACTGGCGGACGCCCACAAAGGCCTGCGGCCCTGGGCAAACACCTTTTAGCCCAAAGCTGCAGTAAAGCTGGTAAAACCAAACAGTTTGGCAAAGATGTGAAGACATAATTAAAAATATTTGTCATCAAATGAGCTTTAATGCAGTCAGGCGTCTAACATTTGAATACAACCACATTTCAAGACAGACTTCAATCAGACCAACTGGGACTTAAAGTTCAGCAGAGATTTCAGCTTTTACATTTATAGATGAACTTTCTCACTGTGGTTTCTTTTTCAAACTTCAAGATAATTACTGTGTTTCACTACTTAAAATCTAGGAATTTCAAAATAAAGGCCCAAAGGTTCTGGACTGATTACATCTTTAGTTCTCTAAATGAATCAATTATTTAAACTCAAACGGGTCTTTAAGTTCACATCTAGTCCAATTTTTACATTTAAATAACAGAAAATTTTTTCCCTTGTTAAATAAGGATGTTTAATTATAATACACCCACATTTTTAACTTAGACACTTACCTCTCACAAAAGTAAGGATGTATGGCATGAGAAAAATGTTTTAAGACACACGGTGAAGAGAAATTGTGCCTTCTGCTGCTAACTCCCAGAGCAGACGGAAAAGAGGATTCAGTTTTTTACTATAGAAGAGGTGGTTAAAAAGCTGAGTTTGCTTTAAAACTATTGAGCACCAAATATTTCCCTGGTTTCAAACCTGCTTTTCCATCAGCTGTTTCACCTCAGCAACACTGGATGCAGCCTCCATCTCTCACCGTTTCTCTATTTCCACGGTTTGCATGCATTACTTTCACTCTTTGTTCTGTGTTACTTTTTGGCATTCACACCATAGATAGAGCAAATGCATTATTCACACCGACTTGGACCAGAGAAGTTATTTCAAAGCCTGCAGCAGTACTCTGTTTTCCTTCACCTTGTTTTGTCCATACGAGAGGCCAACAATTGCCAAAGCAATTAGACTGGGACCTTGTTGAGAGAGCTTTCAGAAATGTTTTCTAAGCCCAACCTGGGGCTGTGCGGCGTGGAGGAGCACAAATCCCACCACTTGGCCTTACTGTGGAGGTTAGGCTTGCTGGATTTATCTGTAAATTTCAGTCAGGGAGACTGTTTAGATTTACAAGTTGGCTCAACAGAAGCTCCAATGCTGGCTAATGAGGGGACACGGTTCACGTACAATGTGCAAGTCTAATGAAGCAACAGAACCACCGCAGGTACACTCATGATGACAGGAGATTGTCACCCCTCACTATCATCCAAATGCACACTACCAACATCCTCCACTTTATTTCTACAATCACTTTTTAAAATCTGGCAAATGGTGCAGCATGATGCATGTTAAAGAAAGTTCTATGGTCAACTTCTGAATATGACTGCTTGCTTTGATTTTTGGCTCCTTGCAGGAGTACAGTAGAATTGTGTTCTTATGATGTGAAGCACTCTGAAATGCCTAGTAGCTGAAATGTGATGCACAAATAAAACTTGATTGATTGAATAGAACATTTGTTTTTATTTTGCGTTTCTGAATAAAAGAATTAAAAGAATTTATAGAGCTACATCAAAGTGATGAATGTAGTGGACTCTACTGGAACTACAGCGGTTTGTTACCATGGCGACTGACTGGTCAGTATAATGACTTCTTGGCTGCTTGGACACCAAAGGAAATGGTTCCCATATCCAGATGGTTTCTTTGAATAATAGTTCAAAGAGATCATCTGGATATGGGAACCATTTTGTTTCACTGAACAACCAAGACACTTTATTAGGCAAACCAATTAACTTCCTCGTTAACATAAACAGAAGTGAACCAAGTGGATGGAAAGATGGACTCAATGCTAACATGCAATGTGAGAACAACCTGCTGAGGTTTAAATCAAGTATCAAAAAGGGAAAGATGAGTTATTAAGTGACTGATTGTGGTTGTTGATGCTAGATGTGCAGATCTTTAGACCATCATATATCAGTATTGGCCATTATTAATCATTATTAAAGTAATTTTTTCACCACTGAATCAGGGGTAAACTCAGCAGTGCGGTCACTATTTTCAAGGTGCTAAAATGGAAGAGCAGAGTTTATATATCTATCCATATATGCATATTAAATGGAAACTCATGATTTGCTACTTGCATGAGATAAATAGGTAAAAGATGAAAAGCAGCTGGGAGCGATACAGCTGTTGATGCTTTCTGGGCTGAAACAGAAAGTTGAACTTCTCACTCCTTTGAAATATCTCCAAAATAATCTTACTACCAGTATTCTCCATCCAACACTATAATAATTATCCTAGGTTGTTCTAACAATGCTCCAGATGGAGGCGAGCACCAAATCATAGCCAACATGCAGCAGTCTGGAGCCAGAAACTTCATTAGAGGTTCAGAGGAAACTCCAGGCCTGATGCAGTGAGTTGTGCTGTCTCTGTCTTCCTAATGAATCCCTCGGGGTATAGAGACAAAGCCAGTGTCTTCCAGAAACATTCCTGCTATTCCAGGTCACTGTCTGAGCTTCCTTCTGCGCCACGTATCAATAATGGAGGGGCTTGGTGACAGAGCCCTATTCTGTCACCTCCCATCTCCTCCAGACCCAGCAGCAGGCAGACAGGAAGCCTTCCTGAGAACACATTACAGTCAGCATGGAGGGAAGACACAAAACACAGCGTGACTGCCAGCAGAATTCAGCTAAATTCATACATTGGGTTAGGACAGAAAGATGACGTCAGGTTTTGTTCTGCTTTGACCTCTATGTCACCCTGAGACGTACGACAACAGAGTTAAGAAGTTGTTGCGTTTTTGATCCTGTTTACACATGCAGTGAATTTCTTCCTGCTTGCTAATTAGGAGAGGCTTTGAGGAGAAATGTGTCTGCAAAAACAGCATACTAGCATCGGCTCTTCTTCTTTGCGCCCAACTCTTTCTCTCCATCTCTCGTTCCCATCATCAGATGTTTCATCAGCTTTGCAACCCTCCTCACACTGAAAGCAGCAGCAGCAGCAAAGGCAAAGCTCTGCTGTCTGGAACTGTCTCCACATCAGAGAACTTCACATGAATTTTCTCTGCTACCTCTGAGCAAACACGTCTCCACTTATCTACAGGAAGAAAAGATACATGCATGGAAATTAAAACCATGGAGAAAATCTTGCTAAATCCACCTGAGAAAGGAAATGTTGAGCCGGACCAGGGGAACCAGAAACCTTTGTCCAAACGTTCAATTAAACTGAAAGATTTAGAGGTTTCCTAAAACCTGAACTCTTCCCTAGAAACCAGACTGAGGATGATGTGTGATTTCTGTCTGGTAATCACACAGACGGACAAACGGACAGCTTTGCCTCCTCACATCAAACACTTCGTAACAGTTCCAACGGAGCAGCAGAGCTGGGATTTATCTGTTTTCTATGTGAACAAAAACATTAAAAATAAAAAGCAGAAGTTTGCAGACGTTATCATCATGTGTTCAGCTTTCATTATTTCCTCCCCCCAGAATTCACAGCTCACATGTCTGCTAAGGAAGACTGAGTAAGTTTGCTTTGTGTGTTTTAATCAATAAGACAATATTTTAATCTAACATTAGGAAATTAAAGTTGAGCTGAAAATCAATACCAGACCACAATGTGCAGACTGGAGTTTTCTACAGCAAGTTACAGTATCTTAAAAATAGTCACTGATTTTTGAACATGATGAACAATAAAATATCTCACTGAAGTTTCCACACCCTGAAGCTGCTCCAGATTGTATCAGTGAAGTGAAGTAGCAATGTGGAGAGGAAGTAAAAAATTATAATAATTTGAAATAGATTTTAAGTAGCAATCTGAGTGCGATGTGCATTTCTGTTCATCCCCCATTTACTCTGATACCAATAAATAAATCCAGTGCAAGGGGCTGGCAAGACTTTGGTGTTGATAGATAATGATGCCATAATGCTAATTTATAGCACAATCAAGTCACAGCATTTTATATTAACTGATGGCTAATATAAAATGATGTTCATATAAAGAAAACCTTAAAGAATTTGTCTTTTGATTTTTAAAATTGGGACTCTGTCTCTTTAAGAAGCTCCTGCTGTCTCCAACACGCCACCTTCATTATGGTAGTGCTCCTCCATCATGCCGTCTCAGACTGTTCAGGTGGAGGCAGCTGACTGAAATACATCTGTTAAACACTGTGTTGGTTTTTATATAATAATAAAACAGTTTTCAGGTTGAGTATGAACGCTTTGAAAGTTGACATCTGTGATTGTTCAAAGGAACTGTTTCTTCATTCCACATCTATGAAATATATTATATATATATACGGTATATCTATATGCAAATATAAAAATATATTTGCATCTATTTTGATGGCTGAAACAGTAGTTCGTTGTTGCTCCTGTACCCAGCAAGTAACTGTTTGGCCGACTGAAGGAATAAACACAGACTGTTTTACGCTTCCCAGATATTCAGGTCTTTCTGCAACCCTGAGGTTTGCAGATGTTTGAAGATGTTTGCCTCCAACATGGCAGGTTAACTATTGTGTTAACCTAGGGTGGATTTATGATCATAAAGATCATAAATCTTTATGATCTGGTACCAATCCACAGACACATCGCTAACGTCTCTTAAACAGCTCATTTCAGCCACAGAGAGACAATCGTGTTTTTCCCTTGTCTATCCACAGGGAGAATGATGCAGACGTGTTTCTGAAGCTCCTCGCATGCCTGATTACAGCCTGATTCCCTACATTTCCCCAACACCCACACTGCTAATAAGTAGGAAATTATATTTTAATTTTAAATACACAGAACTGAACCGTTCTGAAGCTCTAACCTGTTTAGGAATCCCACATTTAGCAGATGCAACACAAAAAGAAAGAGCAAAGTTATTTTATTGCATTAAGATGCTGCAATGTCCATGTAGCAGTGAGACGTGCATCTTTTGGGTCGACGCTTCATGCAGTTGATTGGACTTCGACTCTGGAGTATGGAGGAAACGACTTTGATTTTCACAATCACTTAAATATCCTGAGTTCTCAGTTCCTTCTTAGCCTTACAGCAGAAATATGAACGGACACTTTGGATTCATTGTCAAGGAGGGAGGGATGAACGGACAGACAGAGGGAGGGATGAACGGACAGACAGAGGGATGAATGGACAGACAGAGGGATGAATGGACAGACAGAGGGATAAATGGACAGACAGAGGGATGAACGGACAGACAGAGGGATGAACGGACAGACAGAGGGATGAATGGACAGACAGAGGGATGGACGGACAGACAGAGGGATGAATGGACAGACAGAGGGATAAATGGACAGACAGAGGGATGAACGGACAGACAGAGGGATGAACGGACAGACAGAGGGATGAACGGACAGACAGAGGGATGAATGGACAGACAGAGGGATGAATGGACAGACAGAGGGATGAATGGACAGACAGAGGGATGAATGGACAGACAGAGGGATAAATGGACAGACAGAGGGATGAATGGACAGACAGAGGGATGAACGGACAGACAGAGGGATGAATGGACAGACAGAGGGATGAACGGACAGACAGAGGGATGAACGGACAGACAGAGGGATGAACGGACAGACAGAGGGATGAACGGACAGACAGAGGGATGAATGGACAGACAGAGGGATAAATGGACAGACAGAGGGATGAATGGACAGACAGAGGGATGAACGGACAGACAGAGGGATGGACAGACAGACATGTTCCTGGCCCCAGTTCTTCATAAACTCTGTTTCCTCCTGCAGTTTTCCATAGAGAAACTCCAGCAACCAGCAGTTTCCTTTAAAGTGAAGGCAGAGAGGAAACTGGGCCTCCATGTTGGCTCCGGCTGCAGAGAGGAGAGGGCGCTGCATTATTTCCTCCCCCCAGAATTAGTGGAGGGAGCCCAAGTCAGTAGCAGATGGCAGCAGGATGAGACTCAGAGACAACCTGGCAGCAGCTTGGGAGGCAGGAAGAGAGGCATCTGAGTGCTGAGCTGGTAGCAGTGGATAAAGGAAGGCCACCGCTCCATATGCTCCTCATCGCTCTGCCTCATCAGAGAGACGGCTGTGGACTCTGCCATGTTGGATAGAACAAAGTCAGATTTACTGGAGGAGGAAATCAAACTTCAAGAAAAAAAGTGAGCAGAGTTATTTTAAAACCTGGGACTGGAGCATTCCGGTTACCGTTAGCCGTGCCGAGTGGAAAAACTGTAAAGTGTAAGATCTGGAAGGTCCATACTGACGTCTCCCTCAGAACCACAGGATAAAAAAGCTTTATCTGAACACTGAACTCAGATTAATGTTCCCAGATGAAAAGCTCCTGTGGGAAACACTGAAAGCAGAGACTGGTCATTATGAAGAGATGATGAAACACTGGCCTACTTTGTGAACACCTGAGGCTGTTTTTGGGTAGTGGGGGGTAACCAAGTCTCTGCTCTCCCTCCCAGACAGCATCACTCTACTACCCTCCTCCCATTTGTTGATTGATAACCCAGAACCTGCAGATCAATACGGCCACAAATCACTTCATTTCTTTCTCCATCCCTCTCTTTTTATTGGCGCCCATCACAGCCAATCAGACGGAGGATTTAAAAGGTCTGGGGGGGTAGAGCATAAAAATGAGAAAAAGTGACCTACCACCCTGCTTACCTTCCTTCCTTCCTTCCTTCCTTCCTTCCTTCCTTCCTTCCTTCCTTCCTTCCTTCCTTCCTTCCTTCCTTCCTTCCTTCCTTCCTTCCTTCCTTCCTTCCTTCCTTCCTTCCTTCCTTCCTTCCTTCCTTATTTATTGATTTATTTATGAAAATAAGTTATTAGATTAAAAAAAAACAAAAAAACAATCATGATCTGATTTTTAGATAATAGCTGCAATACAATGAGCCAACTGGTTTTTTCTTTTAGTCTATTGTCTGTTTTGGGTCAATAGAAGATTCCTTAAAATGCCTTGAAATCAAATGAATCACTCTTTTTTTTTTTCTGTCTGCTAATAGCCTGAAAGCTACATGGAGCATCTGATTGTTATTTTCAGTAAATCAAAGCGGCGCCCATCCATCAAACTGGAGTCTCTCTCTTTGAGGTGCCTCAGGGCTCTGTGCTCTCACACAGTGCATGTGCAGACACACACTCACACTGAGTCTATAAATCTAAGGTATAGAGGGAGAGAAAAAAGTGTATTATGTATATTCAGATTTATAGTGAGTGTTCATGTTCAGCGTCAGTATTATCCCGCCACAGGAACCCAGCAGCTCCGCTGGGGAATTAATTGCCGGTGACGTGAAAGTAGCACAAAAAGAGCCACGCTTTGGGCTTTTCATTACTGCGCCAGGAGTCTTTCTGCGTGGCTTTGTAATATTTTCCCAGCAAGAGCAAAAAGTGGGAAATAGATGGTGAAAAAACCAGCAGAGGAAGGAGGGAGGGGATATGGAGCTGATTGGAGGAGTCTTCAGCTCATCGCTGTTCATTTGTCTTCGTTTCCTCTGTTTGGAGCGTTTGACTCCCCACCACTGCAACTGGGAGGAAACACATACCTGCACAAACACTTACAGTATGCAGCTCTGCTGCTGCATGCTGCCACTGCGCCGCAGTCAGAGCCAAGCAGCACCGTTACACTGCAGGCTGCAGCTGCCTGCTGTTAATGTTGGTACCAAATGAACTGCAGGCCAAACGCAGTTCATTCAAATGAACACTGTTCATTTGCTGTTAATGTTGGTACCAGTGAAACCCTTGGAACCTTTGGCTGAGTGAAACATGGACAACTTCTCAAAAAGTCTGTCTATCGACGTCACAAGTTCCTTCACATACACAGACGATGTGTTCATGTGTACAAGCTCTGATTTCAAACTGGATCCTAAGAAGTTCATGTTTATGGAAGTTTCCCTGAAAGAACTTGATCTCATTTAAATGAGAAAACCTTCTTGTATTGGATGAGATGGATGAGATGAAAAAACTCGTAAGCAGATAAAAATTCCATTAAACCAAAACATCTTTTCTTTTTGAAAGAGAGCTATACCTCATGGGATTTTTAGAAATCTTGAAGAAACAGAGTCAGAGTTATTGAGACAGTTTGGGGTTCAACTGAATCAAAAACTTGAGTTTTGAAGCTTTAAAGCAGTTTAAAATACTGTGAGCAGTAATTCAGGTTTGGATTCCAAACAGGAAGCCAGGAATTATAAACCAACTTCAGGGCTGTTAGATAGCCACAGATTAAAAACATATTCAGCTATCGTGCTAACTAAATATTACTTTCTGTCAAAATGTGACCTTTTCATTGTTTTTTCAAACCAAATGTTTCACAGTTTTTAGTGTCTCCTCATCATGTAGTTCAGGAACATTTCTCCTCATTCATCCTTTAGCAGACAAAAGGCATGGGATGCATTCTCCAGCAACAAAACAACACAATACCAACACCAAGCCAAACAGGATGGCTGACAGTGGTGCAGTTTGGTTGCCCCGGGCAACCGGTCAATTGTTACTACAGAGCAGAAATTCACATCGTTGCTCGCCTGCATTCCCCGACGTCTCCAAATGTGACTTGGCACGCCACTGGATGCGCTTATCAAATTACACCACATTCTGCTCTTAATATGCTGCATATTTCTCTCACAGAGATAGCAGAGTTGTTTTGTTTATTACTATAGTGAGAGTCGTGTGTTACAGGAGATAGACGGCTGGGGAGGGAGAAACAATCCTGGAAGGAAGAGGCAATTTGAGTCACTGCACAGAAAATGTCTGGAAAGACCTAAAAACAAGAACCCAAAGTCAGATTCAGAAAAGAAACTGGTTTACTATAGAGCCTCCTGCTTTCTCTCTAGTAAATAAAGCAAAACTTACACTAACTATTAAATACATACTGGGTACATCAATGGAAATGTGTATTTATGACTCATTGGGTCAAAATCTGCTGATTAAGAAAGAGATCAAACCTGTAGAGATGGAATGATTTTACACAGAGTTCACGAACAACACATTTAACAAAACCTGACGAATGTTTCTGTTTCTTTGTCGTTACAAATAGTGAACATTTCAATTCAAACTCTGAAGCAGTCAAGTACAAGAAGATGGTTAACAAAAATATCATTTTAACTCCTTTTGGTATTAATTAAGTATTTAATTATTTCAACTTAATTAAAAACAATGCTTTTTAAGAAAAAACACAAATCTCAAATTTTAGTTTCTAAAATTATGGTAAAGGTTTCTCATATCACAAACTTTAAAGAACATGTTAAGTTTGACATGATATTATGACCTACTGAGAATCAAACTACTTCCTGTTTTGTTTCAAAATAAGACTCAACAACAGATAGAGCAGCACATCAAGACAATAATCCTCGTCACTTCAAGTCTAATCATGAATCCTTATAGTGATGTGACCTGCAACTGAATAGTGCGTAGAACAGGAGACTTCACTTTGATGAAATATTATAACCACATGTTCTTACCAGTAGAAAATCAGAAGGAGCAGACATATTTGTCTCTCTGGGCCCAAATAAAAAGTCAGGTCAGGTTTTTATAGCATTTGCTGTGTTTAGTCTTGAGAGTCACTAACGTCTGTCCTTGCAGGACAACATGTCTCTGATTTGAAATTGTCCCCATTGTTACAAAACGTCCTCCAACAACATCCATTGCTCCTGGATGGGATATTTGGATGCATAACTTATTTATAGTGCGAAAGCAATAAATTTGGCCAAGTATTTGGTATAGTTTCTACTGCAAACATCTTAGTGCATTAGCAGTAAGCTAAAACTAACTTACAAGTAACTTTTCTGTAACATATAGATGCTTGTAAGTCAATAATTTCCTTACGTTGACTAGAGAAATACTAGTTCCTCCAGTGTAACAAGAAAATGTCTTGTTATAAGTGAAAAATTAGTAGAATTAGTGCTTTTTTAAAGTCAATATTAAGGAATTATTTTCTTAAACAAGCCTCTATATCTTTCAAAAAAAATGTTTTCATTTAGTTTTTTCTTATTTCTAGTGCACTAAGATATTTGCACTAGAAACTTGACAAAAATACTTAGAGTTAGTGTTTTTGCAGTGTATAAGTCCAATTACGCTGCATTTAAATCCTTCATGTTGTCAATGTGTTTCTTATTCACACACACTGTGTGAGACTCTTTGTCCTCATCAGAGGCAATAGCTCACTTAGACTTTCAGTGCCTTGCACAAGGGCCCTTCAGCCCAGAGGAGCTCAGTATGAACCAGCGTCAGTCGTCCTGTCTTTGGTATCGGTTTGTTTAGCTGCATGTGTCCCTGTTCATCTTCCTCTCAGCCTTCAGGGCCGAGTGTCTCCTCGTTTAGATGAATATTTATGCTGAAGTCGGCCAACCTCCTCCCACCAGGTTGTTTAATAGTGAAAAGTTGATTTAGAAAAGCTCTTGAAAGGTACAGTACATGTGTGCATGTGCACTGATACAAAGCAAGACAACTTCAGTTGGCAGCCAACATAATTAATAGCAGGCAAAGTGTTTTATTTTCTAAGTCAGTGGTTTGAAGTGACAGCAGCAGCAGCAGAGTGGAAAGTATCGATGACAGCAGACAGCTGTGCTCATGTAAAACTGCTGCCGTTGTTTCCCTTCCTGTTGCAGCGCTGCCTTCACTGCACATGCTCAGTCTCACAACAGGAAGCTAAGATAACCGCTAAGGCAATGGTCAACTGCAGGTTCCTCAACTTAAATGTCTGCAGGTTTCAGCTCCAACAACTTTAGTCCCATATGATCTGACTGTCACAATAAACAATCAAATGACAAACAAATAAAAGCTCAATCATTTCTATCGATTAATAATAATAGTAATCTACATTAATCTAACAAAAACAATCATTAATATTTTTTGAAGGGCAGTTTTTTTGAGATTTCATAATCCATTCTATTTACAGTTTCAGTTGTGTTTTTAGTTTTTAATTTGTATTTGAATATTGAAAACTTCTTCCACTTTCAGTGTTAAGTATTTTTCACAAAATTAAAGGGAAATTGCACATACATTAATTTGCCAAATTCAATACAATAGTCTCAAAACAACGATATTATCCTTTATCGCAGTAATCACTGGAATAATTTATGGTCCAGAAATTTTAGTTTTATTGTGACAGGCCTATTCCATGAGAAATATTATAAAACTGATTAAAACAGATTGAAACAGTAAAAGATCAGTTTGAATCATGAAATGGTAAAAAATAGAAAAGCAAATAAATCATCTTTTAATTTGTGAGAAGGAAACAGAAACTCCATTCTGATTTTTCCATGGCAGTGTGTTGGATCATCGTCCTGTTGGAACATTTGTCTCAGTTAATTCCAACCAATTAATTCACTTTTTCTCACTAGAAAGTTTTCAAATATGAATAATCACACCAGATGTTTTCATTGCTGTAGTGTGGATTCTTCACAACTTGGGACATTAACAAACAATTATTTGACATGAACACATGTAATACACATGTATTTGAGCCAGTTTTATGATTTTATCCCTTTGACGTTTAGAGAAAATAAACCCAAACCAGCGACACACAATAGCTAGCAGAAGTTGTTTTTGTGTGTAATAATGGCACCATGAAAGTCCAAAATGAACAATATTCATGGATGAAGAATGTTTGCAAGGTTCTGCATGTTAGCGTTGTTTTAGATAAAGTCAAAGGAATAAGAAGTCACAGTCTTCTCTATGGTGAGTTCATGAATGTTCCACTGGGTTTTTGACGGAGTGTTGGAGAAGTGTTCCCTCTCAGCGATTCACAGAGACGCGGGTTTGGTAAGTCGTTGGGTTTTGACCACTTCCCATGACTTTTATTTTCTGACCAGTAATTAACTATTGAACCAAGTTTAAACTTAGATGAAGATAAATAGAAGTTCCAAACGAACATACATTCAGAAAATACTGAAATATAAGCAAGTAATTGTTGATCGATTTGGCAGCAAAGGATTTATGAAACACATGAACACAGCTTCAGGACTTCAGTTCAAATAACAAATCCAAATGTCTTTAACAGCAATGAAAGTCGACATGGAGAGTTTGCAATTGTTGACATAGATCTTGGTAAAAGAAAAAAAGAGTCAAACTTTGGACAGAATTAAAAATAAACACCAGAGGCAGAGAAGAAAGCGAGAAACTGCTGGGTTTCAGCTCTGGAGCTTCACAGCTGACCAGCAGAGCGTTTTCTTCTCACATCCATCACAATCTGTCCCCACATCTGCTGTCGCCACCCTCAGCTAAATCTGTCTCGCCACTAAGCTGAAACACACTCCTATACACTGGAATAAAAGCTTAAAAAAAACCAAGAGCTGGACAAAATTAACTGAGCCACGGCGCGTGACCTTTACCACAAGACTCTATTCATCAAAAACACATTTTACTATTTAAACAAAGCGCCTATGGAAGTGAAGCGGCAGGACCTGGCAAAGATCAGATGATGAAACTGCAGTCGCTCTGATGGTGTAACCCTCCAAAACGTGGCGCTATTGGCCTGCGTGGTCAACAGCTCTAACAGTGTGTGTGTGTGTGTGTGTGTGTGTGTGTGTGTGTGTGTGTGTGTGTGTGTGTGTGTGTGTGTGTGTGTGTCTGTTTGTTTGTTGTGAGCCAAACCCTTTCCGTTTGTGAGGTAGAATGGGATCCCACTTTGCTCCGACATGGTGCATTCCAGAGCTGCTTCTGGTCCGTGCAAACAGTCTGTGGATCCGGTGGAATGAAGCAGCACAGCTGCTCTGTCCTCTTTAGGACGTGTGTGTGTGTGTGTGTGTTTGTGCGTGTGCGTGTGTGTGTGTGTGTGTGTGTGTGCAGTCACATGTGAGCAACCTGCGGGGTTGTATTGCCAGTTAAGGGGTTCAGGTTTGTGATGTGTGCGTCTCCTCAGGCAGTGTCACAAATCCCCCATCGAACAGGCAAATGTGAGGGGAACAGAGACAAAACGCTTCCAAAATAACCTTGTTTCAAAAATTTACTGTTACTAAGAGCGTCAAAATAAAAATTGAAATGCCAAATACAACCAGCATGACAGCAAAGCACGGCTGGTTTTTCATTTACCTCGTCGTTAACACCAAGCAGTTTATATGGAAAAGCTTTAAATGTGCTGCTCCAGAAAACATAAACGATACGCATGAGCACGCTCCGTCTATTAGAGGGTTTTTTTGGGCTAAGCCGTTTAGGATGTTCCTGTGTTGAAACTCCTATGGAAACCCAGATAAATTTCTCAGTTTTGTCTCAACCGTCTCCCACTTGTTCTTCACGGTTGTTCGCCAGTCATCTTCCCTTTCTACCTTTGGGAACAGAGTGGGAAGAGGAAATCTACAGAAGGTATTCATGTCTGAGTCACCATCCACTCGGCGGAGTGAAGCGTTCCCCCGGAGGGCGCTTTAACCATCCTCAGCCTCATATGCTGCCGTCCAATTGGTTTCAGATAAAGTTGGAGTTAATCTGATTACGAGTGACCTCGCAAAACATCGTGAGGGGATATGTGCTTCCCGTGTCACACTCTCTTCACTTCACAGCAGCCTGAGAACAAGCGCCAGCATGAAAGACCTGAGCAAGGCATTCTGGGCTGGATGAACCCCGCTGTGCAATATCCTACTCAACACCCTAAATTTGTTTTTGGTTTCTTATCGAAGGCGTCCTTGGCTCAGGAAAACGTTGCAGCTTGTTCATCTTTGCCAGCGTTTTGATGTCTTTTCATATGGAGTGCTACTATCTCAAGCTGCCTTCAATCTCTCTTCAAAATCTTGTTCCAAGTTCCAAAACTGTGAAGATTACTTGTCAGGCATTCAAGATTTTGGGGACATAACAGGATTTTTTTCACCTTATGTTGTTCAGCTTTGCAAAGCAAATAGCAGAAAGTTGGTGAAACGAATTGTATCGTTGAGCATGTATTATAAGTGCGTCTGATAAACAGATATTGGCTTCAAGAGATGAAATCTTGTGAACATTGATACATTTACAAACTGTTTAGCGATAATCTGCAATCAGTGCTGAATAGTCCAGCCAAGGTTCCTCTGATCCATATATGAAGGGGGACTGAATGTTGAACATATAGATAGTAAGTGAATCATTTTAACATACACAAACACAAGTAGAAGTAAGTCAAGTAGAAAGTAAGTCAAATTTGTTCATGCTAGTGGTGCACAAATTGCAGTTTTCTGGCCAATCATAATTACCGATCTACTAAAAATCCTGATCTGCTGATTCCAATCTTGGGCGAAACCAGTTTTTTTTGTCTAAAATGTTGTTAAATGGAGCAAGACCGTTAATGAGTTGTCAACAGTGAGATGACTACCGTTAACTGCAAACTTACAGACCTGACCTGGTGGGCCGGTCTGTTAGTCTAACCTCTCTCACAGCAGAGCAGAAGAAGAAAACAGTTGATTTAAATGTCTTTGCTGAGGCTGATAAATTAGGTGGTTAAGAGCCGATTTTTACAGCTTCACACGTAAAAATCAGCCGATCACTGATTTAACCAAAATTAGGGAAATCGGCACCGATAAATTGGTGCATCCCGAATTCATACTTTATGTGTAAGACAGACAAATGAAAATGAACACATTTTTTAAGTGGGTTAAGCCTTTTTTTATAGCTTTAACATCATGTTTGGATGTGATTTTGGTCCATTCTTCTACATAAAATGGACTGCAGTCAGGTGGGTGGCTGAATCACCTTTACTTTGTTGTCTAGAAAATCTACAGAACATTTGAAGCATGTGACATTGTTTAATGTTCTGACCTTGATGTAATGAATTTAAACTGAAATTAATCTGAATTGAGCAGTCAATGAATTTTAGATGTCAAATTATTGATGATTGAATGTAATCCAGATTATTGGGGAAAAATGAACAGAACAACGTATGAAAGGTGGTGAGATTCTTCCACACCTTACTAATCCTTCTGTCCTTCCTTCTGTTCTCCAAAATAAGAGTCTGAAACATAAACTGGGTGATGAATCCATCATATTCTGGTCTCATAATAAAGGGACTTTGACAGAGAGATTTCATTTTGATGAGAATATTGTGAAATTTCATGATAATCCTAATCTCTGGTAAAATAAACTTCATCATAGTGGGTCTCCTGAATCGTACACCTTTTAAATGATTGCACAAAAACGTGTCAGTAACATGCAAAATGCTAAAAAAAAAATGTCAACCTCCATCTCCACTAAAGTGCAATGTCAGCTTTCTCTTTTGTGCTCAACTTAAGATGATAAAACCTGAAAAAGCCGTTTTAGGTTTAAAAACGAGGGAGGGCAGGACGGCTGCAGCGTTTGTCATTGAAGAGCAAACCAGAACATATTAGGCAAGAAGCTTTGAAATTTAGTTTGCATCAGATTCTCTTTTTCCATTTAATGGAGTACCAGAGTGCATTAACGTGAATCGCTTATGCTAAATGCAGAGCTTATTCATATGGTAAGTGCTAGAAAGCTATTTCTCCAGCTTGAATTTATTGCCATCTGTGTAGCAAATATATGAAAATAACAACAGCCTGAGTGGAGGAATCTAATGCAGAAACACATTGAAAGACCCAGGGGTCTTGTTGCCCATTATGCATTCAGTATTTTCATTTTTATACACTGCAGCAGGTATTATGAGGAGTTCAGCTGCAATGAGAGTGTGTCTGACTAAAGGTCTATGTGTTGCCTGGGTGAGCATTAACTTACAACCTTACTGAATATTTAATAAAACATAAATGTTAGCAGGAGCGGAGTCAGACCAACCTAACATTAATCACTCACTTCTCATGTCAGTTGACACTTTGTGTAATCAGTCTGTCAGGTTTTTTAATAAGTTGAGATTTTTTTTATTTTTAAAAAGCAAGTTTGATGAAAAATGGTCTTTTTTGAGTTTTAAATGACATCATGTCGTTCCCTGATCAAAAACATACCAGAGTGTTGCTTTGATTGATAAATGTTTGAGAAACCCACACAGCTCCTTCAGACTAGTGGCAGCAGCAATTAGCAATCAGCAGGTGGAGCTGAACATGAGTCTATCATAGAAACTGCATCGTTTCTTTGCCGTAAACAACATGATCATCATCATGACGAGGAAGGGGGAGAGGTCAGGTTGAGGCCCAAGGTGATATATATGATGTGAAGTTTAATTTCTTTTCAAGTGAGTTATCTGAACACCTCTTCTTGTTCCACATCTGGACAGTGGTACCATTTGACTTTTTGTCGGTTTGTTGTGTGAAATTTTGAAGCAACTATTGCCGTGGTAGAGGGAACTATAGAGCTGCCTAGTCGTTGCTAGGACAACACGAGGGATGGTAGCTCAAAGGAACATTGCAGAAATGATTGATTACTTTCTGATTAGTATTAATACTGATTATGTTCAATATGTGGAACAGTTTAAACAGACCAGAGCAGATCTGACTGGATCTGGACTGAATTAGACTTTGTAGAGTTAAATATGAATTTGACCTTTTTGTCTTGACTTCAAAGAGTCTTCAGATTAATGTAGACTTACTGGCCACTTTATTAGGTACACTTATAGAGCTGCCCATTAATAGGGAATCAGCCAATCACATGGCAGCAGTTCAGTGTATTTAGAATCTGTTTACATTATGAATCATCTGGCATCAGGATGGAAAACAAGAAGATTTACATGACGGGGGAATTAAGTGGAGGTGTGGCTGGTGGTCTGAGATTTGCTTTAATAAACACTATCAGCACCAAATCTGATCCCAGAACGCTGATGATGCCAACGACAGACACTGCAGTTCACACACACCATTCACCGACACAAGGGAAAACACATTGCTGGATTGATAGGTAGGAACACAGATTAGTTCAAGCAACATTCAGCAGGGATCCATCCCTCCTGGTATCAGTGTTTCAGTCAGATGGTAGCATCACCATCTGACTGAAACATACTTAATATGAACACTTTGGTTTAAACACATCAGCTTGCTTATGCACTGCAGCTTCAGGAAGAGTATATTCATCCTCTGATCTCTAAAGTCAAGAGTTAAAACAGTTCTGGTGCCAAGGGGTCCAAACCAGAACCACCAGGGTGTACCTAATAAAATGGCCAGTAAGTCCCAGCTTCCAGATTTCATCACATGCAGAGCAACATTCACCCAGGGATCGAACGACTTCATATTTTCTAAGTATGAGTCAGTCGACTAGTCATTCAACATGCAGGTTTTATCAACTATATTCACAGCAAACATTGACAAAAAAAAAGTCCATTATGCAGAATTAAAAGAACAAGAAAGAGAACATTATCCCAGCTTTCTTTGTGAGCAGCGGAGAAAAGTCCGAAAAGTCGCACAATGTTGAGTCTGACACCAGCTGATACTGATGATGTACATATGGGAGTCAAATTATTACACTGACTACAGTGATGCTTTTGGAGCATCACAAACCAAACTTATTATGAACAGATCCAGTTTGGTTACAGTTGAATTCAACGCTGCCACCTGCTGCTCCGCCGCCCCGAAGCACAGCAGGAAGCTCCGCTGACTCAGCAGCGGCTCTCTGACTTTGCTGAATAAATGTAGATCAAGAAATCCACCAAAATAAAGTACAAAATAAAATAATTTATATGATACATATAAAGTGGTGTCTCTGAGTGTAAATAATCTAGGGGAGGAAGCTGCATTTGGTGCAGCCCGAGTTCAGGAGTCTGACGGCTGAAGGGAAGAAACTGTTCCTCAGCCTTCCTTCCGCCTCAAGGGAGGCTGAGACAGTCTGTGTGCAGGATGGGTCGAGTCCTTCATGATGAGGAGCACCCTCCTCCTGCATCGTGCTGTGTCGAGGTCTGAGGGGCAGGAAAGGCTGCTCTTTAGGGTCCTTTGTGCTGCCTTGACCAACACATGCAGAGCAGTCCTCTCAGCAACAGTGCAGCTGCTGTGCCACACGGTGATGCAGGTGCAGCAAATGCTCTCCATCACACAGCGATAAAAGCTCCTCAGGACTGAGCTCCCAAGTCCAGCTCACTGCACCTTCATGGGGAAGTAGAGGTGCCGGTGGGCCTTCCTGACCAGACGGGAGGTGTTGGTACTCCAGGTGAGGTCACTGGATATGTGCACACCTGTAGCTGGAGCTAACCTCCACAGCTGCTTCTCTGATGTACAAGGGTTGATGAGGATCCTTGTCCCCTTGGTCTTCTTCACATTGATGCAGAGGTGTTTTTTCTCTGCTCCAGTGCACCAAGTGTTCCACCTCCTCTCTGTATATGGACTCATCACTGTTCATAATGTGTCCCACCACTGCTGTCTCATCTGCAAACTTCACAATATGTCAACTGGGGTGCCTTGCCAAACAGTCATATGTCAGCAGAGTGAAGAGGAGGAGGCTCAACACGCAGCCTTGCGGCGAGCCAGTACTGAGGATGATGGAGGAGGAGATGGTGTTGTTGATTCTGACAGACTGAGGTCTGTTGGTCATGAAGTCCAGAATCCAGTTCCCCTGTGTAGGCCTCAGTCCCAGAGAGAAGCGCTTATGCACTAGGGTCTGTGGCACGACGCTGTTCAAGGCTGAGGAGAAACCCGGAAATAGCGCACCGATGTAAGAGTTAAAAGAACAAGAAGCAGAACATTTTCCCAGAGTTCTTTGTGAGGGTGCTCTCTAGGCAGGTGAGGGTTGTGTGGATCACCGATGAAATGGTGTCAGCACTGGAACCGTTGTTCCTGTAGGCATACTGATGGGGTTCCACAGTGATATCGATGGAGTCCTTGATGTGATTCATGACTAGCCTCTCAAAGCACTTCATGACTACCTATGTAAGGCGATAGGCCGGTAGTCATTCAGGCTCATCACTGTGGAGCACTGGGGGACAGGGACAATAGTGGTGGTCTTTAAGCAGGTGGACACAGGTGACAGTGAGGTGTGGAAGGTGTCTGCCAACACCTCAGACAGCTGCTGTACACAGTCCCTCAGTACTTGCCCTGGGATGTTGTCAGAGCCTGCAATCTTAACGGGGTTGATTTCCTGGAGGGACTTCTTCACATCTGCGGTGGTCACACAGAGAGGCTGCATCTCTCAGAGAGGCATGTCACCAGCTGGTGGTATTAGTCTAATGCTGAGAAAGACGTTAGGATCCTGAAAACCGGTGAGGAACTTATTGAGTGTATCTTTCAGTGAGAGGTCCCTGGGACATTGTGCACTCCTGATGTTGTAGTTAGTGATGCACTTGATGTCCTTCCACATGCGCCAGGGGTCGTTGAATTTCTAGGTGTATCATCTGCAGTGAGCTAATGGTGTCATACAGCCCCTTCGATGCTTCGTTACCATTAGCGCCTGGCAGGATGTAAACAATGGTGACTAACCCTGCAGTAAACTCCCAAGGCAGACATTTTACCGTCATGAGTTCTGTCGCTTCAGAGCAGCAGCTTTTAACCAGTCCACAGTTCGTACAGCAACCTTCATTCACGTACATACAGGGTCCTCCTCCCCGTGTTTTTCCCGACCGTTTGTTGCAGTCCGCTCCAAATAGCTGAAGACCGTTGATCTGGAAGGCTGAGTCCGGCATGTTGCTGTTAAGCCAGGTTTTAAGCAAATAATGGCACAGTTCTTCATCTCTGCAGAAACTTACTTTGTTATCCAGTAAGCAGACTTTGGCCAGAAACAGAGTTAGAATGAGTGGCTTCCTTCAGCTGGCTGCCCGCTTCCTCCTCTTCTGTTTTCAGGCACAGTATTCAGTTTCTCTTTGGTAAATTCTTTACATTTTTCTACAAGTTGAGCTGTGTGACATACAAACCTAGTTCACTTTCTTTCATTTTCTTGGAAAAATCTGTTTTGCCATGTGATTGCGACTAGTTGACTGGCTCCGAAAAAGTAATTCCAGAGTAAAGCATGGACTGGAAGACTAGTTGGTGCAACCCCTACATTCACCCAGCAGACTGAAACAATGCTGCTGCTAACAAACCTCCATCTGGGCCTTCTGCTGTTTCCATGACAACCTGGTGGTTGCCCTCTGACTCCTCACTGAGTCCCATTTGAGCCTCAACAGAAGCCAGTTTGTTCTGCAGATCTACCTGTACACACCCAGAAAACACCAAGCTGCAGGTGAGCTCAGCACACGGAGGACTGAGGAAAACTCAGATTCTGTCAAGCTAATCATGATTAAAGGAAAATAGATCCGTCATTATGCATCTTTCCAGTAGATTTGTACAAAGCTTATTTAGGCCATTACTGCTGCCAGTAAAGTCTGGAAGCAAATATCACAGCTTGTCCAAAATGTGGAAGATGAAAGTAGTAATCATCCTGAATACATTTAAAATGAATGAACCAAACTTTAAAAGGCTTTTGACAGTGTTTTAGTAACAACTTATTTCTCAAACTTTCTGTGACGCTGTATTTTCTTGACATTATTTCTAAAGATAACAGCAAGAGTTTTTGTGTGAAATAATTTAAAAAATCAAAAATCATCAGCTTGCAAGCTTGTTCGTTTTAAATAAAACAACATGCGATTCATTTTCTCCTCATCATTCAGATTCTCTGGAGCAGATTGTACGTCTGACCTTGACTCCTCAGCTTTTCCTTCACTCACAGGCAGCTGATTGACCTCCAGGCTTTTCTCAACTCGCTCAATCATTTATAATCAACCTTTTTGCACATTCTTTATGCTTTGGTCACAGCAGATGGCTTCAAAATGTTTTCTTTAAGAGCATCTCAAGTTACACAAGTTCATTTATTTTCCCGTTTTACAATCTTCCATCACAGACTTCCAACACATTTTCACATGTAAACCTTTTTAAACTCTTCTTTCTAGAGTTTGTTTTCAGTATAAATGTATGCCAAGTATTTCCATTGTGAGCAGGGGAAGGAGGAAAAAACAGTAGTAAGAAGAAAACAAGGATGAAATGAAACAAAAGGCCAAAGGTCAAGTAATAAGGTCAGAAATAAGGTCAGAATGGAAGGGAGAAAGAAAGAATTTTACTTATCCAGACTTTCATTCAACACTAAAATCAAATTCAAACACTTTCCAGTCTCTTTAGGAACCAAGACATCATTAGGTGAAGGTTTCAAAAAAAGTGCTTGCAACTTGCTTTCCCACTTTGCTGTGTAAAAAACTTAAAATGCCTAAAAATGGATTTAAATGAGGAAATGGAGGGGACTTTGTGGGTTAGGGGTTAGGGTTAGGGTTAACATCAATCCCAGCCAAGTCTTCTGTATGAATAGTGCATGTGTGTTGGGATCAAAGGTGTTTCTGTTCATATAGACATATAATATTGATGCCAGGTTAGATCTGTGGCTAAAACATGAGGCTAAATATTAGACATGTCCAAAAACCCAGAACATATCTAATGACTAACCCAGTTATTAAGTTGAGACATTATTTGGTGTAAAATGTGAATCTTAGAATGAAGATGTTTTATTTCCAGTAACAGGAGGGAAAAGAAACGAGAATAAAACAAAACAAAAGGCCGAAAGGTCAAGAAGCAGAGGTCAATAACGTTTTATTCCTAACAGCATCATGCAAAGCAAAGATATTAGCATCAATGTTAAAATGTAAGAATGCACCTTTAAAAAATGTCTCATCCGTCCCTCTGATTGGACGTTGGTATAGACGGACAGGAGTTCAGGCTGGTTGAAGGCTGAGTGGATGGAGATGGCAACGGAAAGGTCACCATGAATAGAACATGAGGGTGATCCGGGTCAGGCTGCTAAATGTCCGTCACCCTCCTGGTGATTATCTCCAGCTGGTTTGGGGTGAATCCAGATCTCCTCCATATTCATGCCTGAACCTCACCATACACACTGCACTCAACATGAGGGAGGATTCTTTACATCCAGGAAATTGGACTGGAAATAATGGACCCAGAGGGTGGAAGTGTGACCTTTGACTCTCCCTTTGTGTGTGTGTCCATGGGTAGAGGGCTTAAATAAAGAGCCCTGACTGCTGTGGATTAGATAAATTGATGTTTTGGTTACAAAGGCTATTAGAGCGATAAAACACAGACAGCCTCCATAAAGAATGTTATTCATCCTGAAGCTCCGTCACTTACATTTAAATAAAGCTGCACATGTGTACACCAAGTTTCTGTCACTCTGATATAGTTTAACTTCTATCTGCTGAGCATTAAATGGCCTTTAATAAATGTCAAGATGAACAAGTACAGATCCTAAAGCACCTGCTCATCTCTGAGAAAAAGACCAGGCAGGAAAAGGGGCAAAACTGCATATTCAACAAAATACCAAAACATGGAAGAAAGAAAGAAAAATCACTGTAATCACTGTGCAGGTTGTGTACACTGAGCAGAAACATTGTGCACACAACCAAATTCGTTGGGGGTTTTTTCAAGTTTGAGGGCTTTTGTAGTCAGATGGAAGAGCTGAATGACAAGTAAACAATTTTCGGCAGGAAATTGCTCCTAAAACGAAAATAAAATTCAAGTAAACGACAAAGGATTTTATTTTATTTTTCAGTTTTGGCCAAGTGCTTTATGTAAGTGTAAGAGTGAGTATGATTTAGCTTCATTTAGCCACTTTGTATGAAAGCTGTAATAAAAAATAATTATTAGAACTTTTCAGGATTTCTGCCTCTGAAACCGCAAAACATAAAACCATAAAATATTAGATTTCTCCACAATTTGGCAAGAACGTTGCCTTCAGTCACCAGTTGGAGTTTTCTGATGTCAAGTTGATTCGTTAGCTAAGAAACAAGGTTTTCTACTGGAATAAACATCAAGGAAATGTTCTGCATTGAAGCTGAACTCTTTTCAAAGGCATTTCCATAACGCCACAGTGAGGGCATCTCATGCTTTCATCCTCTCTACTTTTAAAGTTTCAAAATACCCAACTTTCACAAAGATGAAATAATTTGTCAGCCTCTCTGCAGTTATCAGCTAGCTTTTGATTTCAGTGTATGAATTTAAAGACGTATGGTTTCAAAGCCCATAACATTCTAAAACATATAAATGTTGTTGCTTAAACTCTGTTTTTAAATAAGATGCCAGGCAGGGTTTGCTGTTCCTGCTAACAAACAACCAGCTTGTTTAGCTCCCAGCTTTGCTTAATTAAACAGACTTCAGTTCATCTTTTCGCTGTGGTGACCCCTAAAGAGAAAAGCTGACGAGAAAAGAAGTTGTCGAAAATAAAATCAAAAGCTAACATATTCATTGGACGTTTTTAACCTGAAATAAAATAAAAATAGTATCATTCAGAAATACTCTCAAACTCAGGACGTTTTCAGTGTTTAAAGTGCGGCTGTAAAACATGGACATATTATGTGTCGGTGCAGAGGAATGAGTCTGAAAATGGGTCAGAACATTAGAATGTGTTATTACTCAGAGAACAAAAACTGAACCTCACACACATTCCCTCTTCACCTTTACACCCATCTACCTGTCTGCAGTTTCTCCACACACTTCAGTCTTTCGTTATTAATCTTTACACCAACTCTCTCTTCAGCCAGACCTCAATAATTGATGCTTTTCCCCAAATTCAATCTGGAAATCACTGAACAAACTTGCCTTATTTACTCTACATTTTCCTCTGAGACAATAGTAAACTAAAAAGACTTAGTACTAAAAGACAGTCCTGGCACACAAACTCATTAGCTGTTCACACCGTGGAGGCGAAGGGGGATGAAATGAAAGTCAAACAACTTTTTACCTGGGGTTTTAATAACTCAACTCTTCCTGCTGTCGGGCCCTGAGGCAACACCATTCGACCTCACCGGCACCGACTGACAGAGCCGATGGCTCTCTGGATGAGCTGATGCAAAGCAGAAGCAGTCATGAATAATCCGACTATCCCAGAGTCGTATTTCCACTTCAGACAATGAGGAGGGCCACAGGCCGCACATCACAGCACAATGTGCTTAAAATGCCACAAAGTCCTTTTGGCACATTAACTGCTCACCTTGAAGTAGGAGAGGAAAAGCAAATACTTCGATCTTTTCTTTCTTTTTTTCAAAAATAAAAATATGTGAAGGGAAGAAATGATGGGCCTTTGAAGGCATTCACAGATGAAACAGTTCAATTTCCAAAGAACAACTTTTTCCCTTCTTTGATTTCTTAAAGGCATTATTTCAACATAATACAAATGATATCTCACTCCTTCTGCTTTCCAGGCTCTGCAACTCTGCTGCTGCTGGCAGGAACCAAAGGACAGTTGTGTAACTGAATTATAACTTTAATATCTATATGCCTCTCATGTATCATACCATCTCACTGACCTGCCTGCAGTGAAATGAACTACTTTTTTTACAGAAATTAAATTAGTGAAAAATGTTTTTTTCCAAAGGTTGTAATTACTAATTAGTGCCTCATGTATCTATTGATCAGTTTTCCAGGTTGGACTCTGGTTTCACTGTCACCTTTAATACAAGTCAAATATTTTTACACACATAACCAAAGCTGCATATCAGTTTAGATTTCCTAGTAAATCACTTTATCAACTATGAAAGTAAAAGAAATCATAAAAACTTGTCCCCTCTGACTTATGCTTAACTGTCTTCATAATTATTTTCTGAACTAGAAGTTACTTTAAAAAAACAAACAAAAAAAAGTCTGAATCTGTCATATAAAAAGGCAGAATTATCTCCAGACTGAACCAAAATAGCCTGAGTGACCTTCTGTGGGCTGATATTACATATAGAAGATAGAAAATGTCATTTTTCTGATTCAGTATTCAGACTTTTCTGAGTAATGGCTGATCATGAATTTTTTTCAAAAGCATATCTAAAATATTCCAAAGAAAAAGCTGAAATATTTCATGGTGAATGATTTCCAAACAGAAAATCATTTGTTTTCCTTGGTGCTGATTGGCTGCATTCCCATAGAACGACAGCTTTGGATGTTAGCTTCTGCTGCCGTGCTAATGCTGCTACGACTGTGCATGACATCTTTCATACATATTTGCTGTTTGAACTGTTCATTTTTTGAGGGAGTCTAAAGTATTTGTGGATTTTATTGATTCGGGGAGCGGCTGTGGTTCCGAGAATCCACAGCAGTACAGATTGGTATAAATCTGATTCTGGTTCCGATTCTGGTTCAGCTCTGCCAAAACCAAAAATGGAGAAGCAGCATTCAGCTTCTATGCACCACAGATCTGTAACAAACTCCCAAAAAACTGAAAAACAGCCAAAACCCTGATGTGTGTTTGCTTGGTGGTATTTGACAGAATGTAATATTTATTTTATAACTGATGACTGCAGGAGGTTTTTATCAAGTAAGGCATTTTGAAATATGCTTTAGACATAAACCAGACCTGAAACAACAAAAGCTGTAAAGTTTTGAAATGGCTAACTGGTAACCTGACCAAGCATCTTGTATGTTACTGAAAATTGACTGTTTTTCTTGCTTTCATGCATTTCACTTATCTTATTATAAGTTGAAATGGCGGCTGCAGAGAGTGAATGTGTTTCTGGAGGAGTGAATGACTTGTAATCTGTGGTTCTGCTCTCGGGTGCCGGCTCTGGACCTGAAGACCCAGTGGAGCTCAGGTTGTTTGGGAGAACGAAGCGACTGCTTTAGGAACGCCAATAAATCTCCATAAGAGATAGTTTCCAGCAGCGAGTCGGATCCCAGGTCTTTTACTCCCAACCTGCTCCACTAAACTCTGCCAGTATGAAGGTGGTAAGAGCCTCACTAAATTGGTATGCAGCTGGACTGACTCACTTTACAAATCCATCATGGACACGAGTTTCTTCTCTGAGCTTTTAACAGGATGACTTCATTTGTCAGACATATTTTACACAGTGAAGCTGTTTAAACACAGTAAGTGGAATGACACATCCTTATGTTGAAATATGTGTTGCATATGTTACACCCACCTGGACTCATTAGAGAATCCTTGACGCAGATATCTATAGTGCAGCCATGCATTAGAATAACTGATAGATAGAGTTAATGTTGAAAACTGAAGCTCATTAAACGTTTGGAGAGAAAAGCATATTAAAGGAAACCAAAATGGTTATTTGTGCAGCAATAAGCATTATGAAGTGAAACAAACTGCTAATGGGGAGAGGGGGCAGTTCAAACTGGATCTATGAAGCTGCAACTTTTAACTACAGAAGAAAAAGAGACAAAAGGCAAAAGCTCAAGCTTCAGTAATATCTTATCTATTCTTGCAGTCTTTTTAACAGGTTCACATTCAATCTCAGAAATCTTTAGTTGCTCAGTTTCAAACTCCATATGAAGCTGAAAAAATTATTCATAACTCCTTATGTAAGACGCAGTGTCACTAAAAATATATGATAAAAGGTCAAATATCTTCCAAACCAAACCAGTTTTCTCCACTGCACATTATCAACCTTCAGCACTGAGTTAACGTGGCTCCGATGATGAGCAGCTGTGGGATAATATGTGAGCTCTGAGTTATTGTTGCTTCAGTTCTTTGTTTGTCCTTCAATCCATCTGGAATGATGAAAAGAAGAAGAGTTAAAGGGCAACATGCTGCTGACAGCAACATGTTTGAGGAAGACGAGGGGGAAGAAAGACAGCTGACAGGATCACCTGGTACTTGGTGTGTGTAACACCTGAAACCAGGCAGCAAAGGTTGGACTGTTCACACATATCACATCAGGAAAAACTCCACCACAATCTTTATGTTATGTCTGCTGTAAACTGATACATGAATTCTGCAGATTTTTGCATCTTATGGTTTTGAACCATAAGATGCAATAAGCAGCTAAGCCTGCTTCTTCAGTCCTGTTTGCATCTAATGAGACAGGAAGTCATCTCAAACGAAGAAAGTGCTGCTGAAAAGTTGAACAAGCAGCATCTGTAGAGTAAAGCAAAGAGCGCTGGATAAAGTGGACCGTGCAACGGCTCTGCTGATTTCTCTCTGGTCTCATTAAAACTTGATGAAGGTGAACACTCCCTTTAAAAGCAGCAGCATCTCTTTGACAGAGTGCGGCCTGCTTTTGCCCATTAGCATAATGTGTTTGGTGATGGAAATGGGCAGGATGGTGAAAACACAACTTAAGGCTGTTTGGAGCTCAGGCTCAAACTTTTACAAGTAACCAAGCAGTTTATTTCCCCCCGCTTTTGTAATGGGATATACTCTGCCTCTTCATGTACCTTCAACTTTTCCACATTTTGTCACATATTAAATAGCATGGTATAGTTATAAGATACCCACAAAGTAGGAAAAAAGGTAGAAATACTTTTGCAATATTTAACATTTTAAAGATACCCAAATCCTCCAAAATAAATCCAGTGCAACCAATAACCTCCAGAGGTCTCTAATTAATTGAGTTCATAATCTTAGCATAAATCTTCTGTATTGATATTGTCATATTTTTGAACAATTTACTGTATGGAGGATTACTCTGGGTGGGTTACTTCTCCTGAGTAAAGAGGAGAACTGTGGAGAACATTTCCACTTCTGTTCCACTGATATAAAACAGGACTGAAACCCTGATGGATTTATGAACTTTTTCTCATCAGTTGAATAGTATCAGCTCCTTGGTTTTACCTTCTGTCATTTCCCCATGCGACAGTTCACTTTTCTCTGGGGTGCACAGCAACAAACGAAAACCTTTTCACCAGGAGATCAAATCTGAATAATTCAGTATTAAACCCAGAAGGAAGAAAAAGAGACTTTTTGAGGAAAAACGTTGCAACCAACCCAGAACTTTTAACCACTTAAAGTTCTGGGCGGCATGTTGAAGCGTTTGTGCGACCGCCTGGAGCATTTGTCTGAAAAAGGAAATCCTTTCAATGGCAAACGTTCAGGGAACAAGTGAGGATTGAAATGTAATGCGCTGCGTTATTATTGTTTACTCCTTATGTATTGCTGTACAAGCACCAAAAAAAGGGAACTATAAGCTGGTTGGAGTTTGCTCAGAAAATGAGAGGCTGATGGCCAGAGAGTCCATAACAAAGCCGGAGAGTCACTTTTATGACTGAAGAGACAAAAACCTGAGGTACCTCGTTCAGTGACCTCATCCGGTGGTTGTTCCTCTTGGTTGGAGCGCAGGGTGAGTGTATTAGTTGTTGGTGGTGGGGGTTGGGGAGTGAGTGTATTTGTTTTTGGGGGGGGGGGGGCTGGGGGAGTGACTGAAAGGCAGCACTGCATCAGCTGAACCCAGCATGGTGCCAAGGTAATTGCACGTTCTTATTCCCCCCCTGGTGGCTTCATAAAAGTCTCTGTTTGAACAAGCGGAGGTGTGTGTGCCTCTCAGGGGACTGATGAGCGAGACCGGCCTCAGGTTTCATCACAGACGAGTTACACCCTGCTAAAGTATTTACGCCTCTTTCCACATCCTGTTACATTTTTAATGTAGTTTGTTTGGATTTTATGTGACAGGTCAATAGAAGTGGAGAAGGAAAATGGTAGTTGTTTTACTTTTGTTTTTACATATAAAGTCTAAGAGTGGTACGTTGCTGTATTCAGCCCTCTTTACGCTGAAGCCCCTAAATAGAAAGCACCGCACCACTAACTGAAGTCACCTAGTGAGCAGGACGACCACCATAAGAACACAGTCAGAGTCACAGTGAAATGGTTTAGATCAAAGCATATTCACATATTAATGTAGCCCAGTCAAAGTCTAGATCTCAGGCTGTTTTCACACCTTATAGTCCGGTGGACTTTGATCAACCACGGACCAAAACTGCTGCTGCTCCACCTCCAGCTGCTGTGGGTCTCTTTCTCTCTGCTCTGAGTCAAACCAAAACCCTTTGAAAAAGCTATTCCCCTCCTCACCTGTGGGGCTGCTGCACCAAGAACCACTGAAGAAAACAACACAAAAACCATAGAAGAAGTATCAGCTGGCGCAACTTCCTACTTCACCAAATGGAAAATAAGATGGAGGCGTCAGATTTTAGCGGTTTGAGGATTTGTCTTTAGTCTTTGGCTAAAAACCACAAGCCATTTCTCTCACTAGGGCTAGGCTAACACGTTAGCTTTGGTTGGATTTACCTAGAATGCCCTATGCCACATGTGTCAAACTCAAGGCCCGGGGGCCAAATCTGGCCCGTCGTTGCTTTTTATGTGGCCCTCCACAGACTAGACTAAACACTAAGTGTGATTAAATATTATATTATCAATCATATCAATGCGGTTTTTATCTGTTTACTGCCAATTTATATCAATCAATCCCTCCAGTTTCTTGAGAATTTAGTTGATGTATGATTATAGACAATGATTTATACAGTAAGTAAATAAACAGTCACATTTATTATTAGTTCCTGAAGGGACTGAAAAGATCTTCAATAATATTATGTAATTTTAAGAATTCATTGACATATTAACAGTTTGTGAACAGGTTTTATCAACACATTCTGGCACAACCGGCCCTTTAAGAGCCTCCATGATCTTGATTTGGCCCAAAACAAAAATGAGTTTGACACCCCTGCCCTACGCTGTAGTCTACTTCCTGTTTTTGGAAGTGGACTACAGCTAATTTAGTCCACTTGGCTAATTTGGTGTTCAAATTCCAACAGGCTGGAATTTGAACACCAGCCTGTTGGTGTTCAAATTCCAACTGAACCAGAGTTCACTTCAACCAAACCGAGGCCTGGGTTTGTAGGCGAACCAAAGTTTGATTTTTGGTTGCATCAGAGTTTGATTAATTCACACTTCCTCAAACAAACCGGAATCTTTACACAAACGAACTAAAGTCCAGTTAATATGGACCAAACGGGGTCGGTGTGAATGCAGCTTGAATATGATAGAAAAGATTTGGAGCATGAATGGGCTCCAGTAAATCTGACTAACTCTGACTTTGCAAAGAAGACTGGAAAAATATGTGACCTTTATTGGTTCTGCATCAGACTGATTCTAATAACACTGCACTCTTTATGTGTATCTTTATGTATTCATCTTAATGTATGTTATTTATTTTATTTCACAATTCATACTACATGGTGTTGGTCTATCATAAAAAAATCTATTAACACATGAAACTTGCTAAAGTCACAAACTGTGAAAAAGTTCAGAGTTTGAAACTTTTTCACATTCCAGGGCTCTGTATGCAACACTTGGCTTTATGAAGTTATTTTTTAATTTAATACAACAGACAGAGAGCAGAGCAGACAGCTGAGATACGCATGGAACCGTGCAGGTTGGTGACCCCCACAAACACTGCAGGAAATACTGGCCTATAAAAGTGGAAAACCCAATTTATTTAATTTCTTTATCTCCTTCCTCACACACACACACACACACACACACACACACACACACACACACACACACACACACACACACACACACACACGTTCTCAGAAGTGTTAAATCTTTCCCCCAGGGCAAAAGGGGAAATGATTTCTGGGAATAGGACGAAAGTTGAATAAGAAAGATAACAAGGAGGGGTTTAAATCAAAGGTGAATTTCAGTTCAGGTCAAATTCCATATTCCAATAATTTAATAGTCTCTCAAATACTAATCCATGATTAGTTATAAAAATAGATCTTATTTTGGAAATATTAATCTTGGATATAAAAAGAATACAGTAATAACACTGTAGGTGATGTAGTTTTTATACATTTTAATAAACTACTCTCACAGTAATGTCGCCATGTTGTTCACGCTGCAATGCATTCTGGGTAAATGACGTGTAATGGTAAAACTGTCTGGCTCCTCCAGTCTAAACAGTGATGAGTAACGTTATTAAGAACCTTAATAAGGTTATACCAGCAGAACCTTCGTAGGTTCTGCTGGTATAAATGACTCAAAGTGTTCTGGAGAAATGTCCAGGGTCCAGATTAGGTCCTTCAGAAGTTGTGTTCCACTCTGGCTCTGTGCTTTCCTTTCTTTCATGTGGGAAATTGTCCAGATTTGCCTCAAGTTCTATTTTTATGTTTTTTAATTACAGCGGATAGTGTCACAGAGTGGCATTATTGAAAATGAGTTCTTTATCAAATGCAATCTGATAAAAAACTACTCAGGTACAGTTAGGCGTCCTGTGTTGACTCTGTAGATTCCAGTCAGAATGGACCATTATGCGTCATGAACCTATCGGTGAAAAAATGGCCACCTCCATGGGTAAAATATAACTAAAGATGTACAGTTTTCAAGTAATTATGAGTTTTGGTGTATCACACACAGCAATTTTTTAGGTCATAGGAAAATTGCAACATATTTAGGCCAACATGTTCAACTAGTCATGTACCCTTTTAAGGTTCTCCTCCATCAGCTCTGTTTCTTCGTTCCTGCATTTCCAATATTTTCCTGCTTCCACTGAAGTTTTCTGTTATTTCCTGGGTTTAATTTTTTTCTCTTTATGCTACGAGATTTGCTCAGTCATTTTACATAAAGTGTCTGAACATCTTTTCAGCAAACAATGCCAAAAGGAATGAAAGGTCACAGATGTTTTGTTACTCTACCCAAAATCTGTCTGAGTGCTTCCCGTTTTCTGACCTCAGCCACTTTTCTCAAACCAAAATTGTCATTTCTTGCACCAAATTAGATAAGCATACTTATTACTGCATATTGCATACTATCCTTCAGACAAAAGCAAAATGAAAAGTTTCAGAGAGAGGTGGGATTTTTTTTATGTCTCAGGAAAGTGTGTGTGTGTGTGTGTGTGTGTGTCACACACAGTCCTTTACTGTGATTCAGTAAAGGAGTTTAGACTGTTTTTAAGGCAGAAGCTTAAAGAAAAGATAATATCACCCTACAGAAGGAAGCTACACAGCATTAAAAGAAAATGTTACAGTTTGCTGCCCGTTTCTGTGATGCTCCCAGCAGAACTGATTTTATAGCAAACCTTTCAGGAAGCTTCCAGGGTCTTCCTACCAAAGCAAATTAAGAACATGACCAGTGTTACAGCTGGAGGTGGATCATAACAGATCTTAAGGAAAAACAATGTCTTTTATTTTCTGGAGCTACAGACCAAACACGTATCGATAAATCACCTACAAATATCGATTTCAGCTTGATCCTCCCTCTATTGCACTGAGCTCTGCTTCCAGATATTACAGCAGATATCTTAATTTCACCTGTCTAAATTATAAAAGCTGTTTAGACAACATCCTGTTTATAAATGCTATTTGAAATGAATTTATCATCTGACTGATCTCTATAAACCCCATTTTAAAGAGGTGTTACCGAATCTCGTCAGCAGAATTTGTGAAAATCAGCTGAGGATTTTAAACGATCTGAGTGTTTAGAAAAATAGTTGTAAACAACAACATAGAGACACTAGGATGCATATTTATGCATATTTTATTATGTAGAAGGAACATAAAGTCAAAAATGACAAACAGGCTTGTGTAATTTCAGTGTGGAATGAACTGAATCTAACCAGTCACACCAGTTAGAAACCTATTCACCTCCTGGCCTATGGGGGCGCTGCAACAAGAACCACTGAAGGAAACAACACAAAAACCTCAGAAAAAGAGAAGCACAGTTTCCTTTTTCATGAAATGCAAATAAAAATGGAATGGAGATTTTATTGGTTTCTCTTTTGTCTTTGGTAGAACTCGACACAGGCGTTTGTTTTGGTTGCATTTACCCAGAATGCCTTGTGCTCATGCCTGCTTCATGCTTTGGAAGCGGTCTCCAGTCAGCTTAGCGTCGGACCGTACAGAGTTCACTTGTATCAAACCAAGACTTAGGTTTTCATGCAGACCAGAGTTCACTACTTTCTGGACTTTCTACACAAAAGAACTAGAGTTTGATTCAAGTGGACTAAACAGGGCTGGTTTCATTTAGCTGCTGCCTGGTTTTTCATATTTTTTTCTGTCTTAAATTAGAAGAACTTAAATAACTCTAGCTGGAGTTGTAACTATTTCAGTCAGAATATTTTTGATCGGGTTCTGTCTGTGAGCACTGCTGTAGATCAGCTACTGCGTCAGGAAAACTCACCAGGATCTGCTCCAGCTTCTGGCTGAAATTACATCAGGTAGAAAAAGTAAAACCTTCCAAACTTGAATTATAATAGCTGCTTGAATTAAGCAGCTAAATTATATTTAGGGATCCATCTGCCAGTGCATTATTACTTCATATTCATCATTTTTTAGATTTGATCTTTGAACTCAAAGGTATGAAAATGTTGAATATTTATTCATAAAAGTAGTTCCATTCCTGAGTTAGAGCCTGGTATATAATAGAAGAAAAACCAGCAGCCCTTCAGGATATATCATGTTTGCTGGAACGAGGCCAAGCAGCACGCCGTTTAAAAGCACAAAGCCTTCGGCCACAGCTGTGAAGGAGGAGCGCGTCACAACGAAGCTCAAAGGACTCCTATTCACTACAGGTTTTGATTTAGTTGCAGGTAAAATGTGCTCTTTGTGTTTTACATAAGTTCTATTTAGTTCTGGAAAATTACCTGTGAAAGGTAATTTAATTAAAGATGGTGACAGATTTCTAAAATGTCACATTTTCACATTTGTGGCGTGTTGAAGAACTATTTCAGCAGCAGCAGGAGGAGCAGATCGCGATGCGGTGACACCAGGCAGCTGTGGGAGAGAGGACCCACCTGACACTAGAGGGACATGTCACCACTAATTCATGTCACATGTGGGGAAACTCAGTGAAACAGCCTCGTTTCCTACAGCTGAGCAGCACATGTTGACTTCATTCATGCATCTGCAGTCCGCTGTACTTTGAATATTTTGTAGTGGGAGGGCTTATGCATGAAACATGGTTGTCAAGCATTTAAACATGTGGTGAGGAGTCAAGTGATTGTAGTTCATTGAAACTTAGTTATGAAGAGATAAAATAATACAGTAACCTATATTATTGTAGACAGTAAGATATCTTACTTTTTTTTAAAAGCTGTTTTTAAAAAGCAGCTTTTTACTCTGCAGCACAGGGAAAGAAATCTAAACTTTACGCTTTTCCATACAGAATAATATTGTTTCTTTACAAATCTATTGTCTGGTTGCAGGCAGAAACTAACATTGAAACTGTGTTTCACAAATATTAAAGTATTGCTTTCTTATGGATTTAACACTGCAGCACACTAGGGGTTGCATCAACTAGTTGACTAGAACATTAGTCAATTCTTTTACTCAACAATGACTTTTTATGTTTCCACTCCAATAGTCGCAATCACGTGACAAAATTGATTTTCCCAAGAAAATGAAAGAAAATAAACACTATGAGTTTGTCAGGCAGCTCAAACTGTCTGGGGAACTCATCTATAACTTACTAAAGAGAAAGTGAAAATTTCAGCAAGGGCTACTGGAATAGGGAAGCTGCTTGGTGCCGTGGTCAACGCGGCGTCTGGAGACCGACTCCCGTCCTCGGTCAGAGAGCCGCTGCTGAGTCAGCGGAGCTTCCTGCTGTGCATCGGGGCGGCGGAGCAGCAGGTGGCAGCGCTGAATTCAACTGTAACCAAACTGGATCTGTTCATAATAAGTTTGGTTTGTGATGCTCCAAAAGCATCACTGTAGTCAGTGTAATAATTTGTCTTCTATAAGTGCAGTTATCCAGCATATGTGATCATCAGCCGGTGTTTAAAATTTTTAAAAAGTCAGACTCCACTATGTGCAACTTTTCAGAATTTCCTCCGCTGCCCACAAAAAAAACTGTGACAATGATCTGTTTCTTGTTCGTTCAATCCTGCATTAAATAATTAATTACAAGGGGGATTATCAATATTTGGCGTGAATATTGCTGATAAAGGCTCTACATGGCTGTGAAGCGTTTTTGCGCTTACGTCAACTCAACTTTTATCTTGTTATAGTCGACCTTAAAAAATATGAAGTCGTTCAACCCCTATGGCACACACAGTTTGATCAGCAGCTAAACTGCAAACATTTTTTCAGACATGCTTAAAAAGTTCAAAGCTGACCAAAACCTGAAACTCAGTAAGTAAATCTCCTATCAAATCTGTGCAAATGTTACTTAAATGCTGCAAAAGTGGCCAAATAACAGCAACATTCACTATGCCATGTCAGTGCTCTGTCTGCACTAATGAAGATCTGCTTATCTGTTTTAATGTTGAACTCCTTGTATTTGTGAAGTTTCTTTTCTTATATTTTTTTTATTGTTTTACTTTTGTTCATCCAAATATGGCCAGATGAACTTTCAGGATAGAAAACATGATTATGACATGATAGCAGAAATAACACAGGAATATTTACACCTTTACACCAGACACAAGCAAAACCACTGCATGTCGAGACAGCATACATGCTATAAAGATGTGACAGGACATATTTTTAGATACACTGAGATGAATTGTCACAGCATCTTAAAAGCATTTCACAAAACTACTAAACTACATCTGCAAAAATCAACTAAATAAAGTAAAGAAATCCAAATCTTGAATGAACAGAGCAGCCAGTTGCAGTTAATAAAGTGTTGTCCTTAGGTGTTAACATTTCACACAGCAGTCTCATAAAGCTTCACGCTCCATATTTGCCTTCAGTGACACTCGCCGCTAATTATGGTGTTGCGTGCTGCGGTGCACGAAACTCCAGTGGATAAAACAACGAGCTGAGCTGAAGGAGTGCTGAGCAGACACACAGCGATGTGCCAGCTTGCTGCTGCCTTATTACGGGAAACCTTTGACATTTTTCACAGCACTTTCTGTTTATGTGCTCATCTCACTGTGTGATTTGTGAAACTTAACTGCTTCACATCCCAAAACTTGCTCAAATAATCAAAAATTACAGAGCGTCGCACACAATGAGGCTTATTCCCTGAGCATACAATCAGTAAACATACAAAATAACTTCCTATTTTCCCTCCAAGACTAAACACAACAGCTAAATTGCTCATATTACCATCAGTTCTTCATTATATTTCCATTTCTCTCTGCCTTTCATTCATCCCATCATTATTTAAATGAGCAGGCAGGTGGATGCGCGAAGTTGACAGAATACTAAGCACTCGCTCTGTTTGTTCCCTTTTGTGCACACAGTCAATGTAGTGTATGGCAAAAGACGAGGGCAATGTAATGTAATGATGAGCTAAATGGACAGAAGGTAAACAAAAAACACAAACAAAGCAGGGTTTAGGGAGAATTAATGATCCAGATGTTGCCAGCGGAGCTGGACACCAGTCAAATCTTGACAAGTCGGCAGAATGAACCATGGACAAGTTTTCAGCAGCAAGTTTCAGAACGAGTCAGGCTGAGATTCATGAGTTTTTAGACGGCATGCACATCCAAATGGCTCCACAACAGAGGAAGGAGACAGAAAAGATAGCTAAACAATAGATTAAGATTAAGGTGGGAGAATGAGATTAAAAAGTTTAAAAAAAAAAAAGAGAATAAAACAGTTTAAAGATGAAAGATTGTGAATTTTAAAAAATCTGGAGTGCCATCAATAAAATATGATTAAGTCTTCCAGAATTATGCATTAATATAGCTTTTTTGTTTTGTGTTGCATGAAATTACAACAGAGGAACCAATTCAGTTTTCTGGGATGAATTCAAGTCATTTTGTTAAAGATCTAACATAAAAATATAATAGTTACTAAGGACTATGGAAGCAAAGCATATCTGGACTACATGTTTTCAATTTGGGCTTTACACTGAAAAAACTGTGATCAGGGTTAAGTAATATTTACTAAATAAATAAGAGCAAACTATATGTAACCTGGGTGAATTTATCTTCTGTTATAATTACTCAAAATGTCTAGTCTACCTGACTGGAAACCTCTGTTTTTGTTTTAACTGTGTTACTTTAAGAACGGAAGCCCCTCCCTTTTTGTTTCTTCTTCTGTGGTATTGTCTTTAAAATGTTTGCGTTCCTTAGACCCTCCCCTTTTGTCATGTTGTCCTGTGGGAGAGGTGTGTTCTATTTTTTTGTATCTAAATACATCCAGTTTTTTTAGATTTATTAAGTTCATTTCTGTTATGTACTTCTGTTTATGTAGAGCTTGGAGCGGGCAGCCTGTAATGCAGTTATTTCTTTCTGTTATTCTTGTCAGAATAAATCACCCTTTTTAAAAGCACAACGCAGATTGGATCCGGTTACATATACATAATAAAAAGACTGTGTGCAGTTTGGAATCTCACTGAGCTGAGATTTAACCAAATTTGAATATTTTTTAATTGCATTTTACTCTGTTTTTATTTAAATAAAATCAGAAGAAAAACAATAAGTAGAATTTATTTATTTTCATTGGTAAAGTCAAAAGTGCAGAAAATTGATCAATTTTACTCATTGGGAGGCCTTGATTCTTCCCGCCCAAGGCATTTTCATCACAGGAACATCGAGTCTGCTTGGCATTTCGTGGACTACCGTTTGCTTAAAGGTAAGACATGTTTTAAGTGTTCTTAGTTAAACAATTCAAGTGTCTGTAGCAGTTAAAACATTGTCTTAAGTTACTGAAAATTACCAAACATGGCAACTTTACTGTACAGCAAGTCAATTAAGTTATAGTGTGAAGGATTCGAAGTCAGTCTACGTTGTCTTTGATTTGACTAAATGCATTGCAATGATTGAAAAAGTAGTGTCAATGTCACAGTTTAATGTGACTAACGTAATACCGTTATATTGTGGCTGTAGAATACAAGCTACTCTTTTATTTTAGTTTTTTGGCCTCAGCCCGAGCTCCCCCTCCCCACCGTAACAAGCTAGCTAGCATGTTTGGCACCATAATGGAGGAACAGACGTTGTTTTCAACGGTGAGAAGCTAATCAACTTAGGAGTTTCATTTAAAGTTACTGCATTTAGTTTTAACAATTAAAATGTACTCAAGTAACATTTTAAAAGCAGATCAAGTAGCATGTTAAAAGCAGATTTATAACGTTACACATTTCAGAAGAAAAATCAGCCGTTTTGCATAGTTAATTTTCAGACAAAGTGCGCTGTTTTTACTTTCTTCTTTTAATTTGGCGTTATTTTCATCGAACATCTGTTTTTGTGTTTTGAGCACAATGGCTGGTGTTTTGCTAAAGCCAAGTTCTCCGGCTCTCACTGAGGTTCTCCATTAACGTTACGTTAGTTACATTCAGATGGCACAAACGGCTTCCTCGTTTTTTCCTGTTTTCTCGGAAAAACGTTATGCTTTCAAACTGTGGCTGCAGCTCACACTGACAGATAAACAGTTACAGTGAGATGCGTCTGTGAATGTTGGGTTGAAATCAGTACGTAGAGCTTCGTACTGACTCTGAACTGCCACAGAGAGAGCTAGAGAAATGTTTCCTTAGTCCGTTTTGGGCATTTTTGATTTTAATATTTATTGTTTGGCATTTGTTGATGTGCATATTACCTTAAAATCTGTTTCATATTTTTGTCTAACATCTTAAAACAGTAGTTTATTTTTTGAAGTGGGATTGGATGAGGTATTCATCCATAGTTTGTATATTATAGAGCTGGATGATTTTGAAAAAATACTTAATTGTGATGATCTTTTCAGTGACATTACAGTTGCGAAATGATTTGCAATTTCTGAGGGAAATATAATTTTGTATTATTGTTTTCTTATTTTCATTGAAAAAATTAAGATGATTATAGCGTGATTCTTGCAGGGATGTGTAACGGATGTTTTTAGGCTCTAGATTATGATGTGTAGGCCAGGACATCTTTGCAGCAGAACATTTCATTTAAAATATTTTTTTTTAAAGAAATTTAAGAAATATTTTACCTCCTGTGATTTGAAAATCGCAGTATTGCAATTTTGATCAAATTTTGATTAGTTGTTCAGCCCTGGCACATTATTTAATTACTAGATCTATTAGTGATGTAGGCTACTAGTTATACACAAATTTAAAAACACCTTTTTTTCTTATTAGGTTCTGGCCTTTGGGGCGGCAGTGTAAGATCTGCAAGTCTTTGTCTGCAACAAAGGGGAATCTACTAAAACATTACAGACTACAACACGCAACATTTGGTCGTGGGCAAACCCAGCCATGTCTGTATGACAGTTGCCCTTGCACATTTAAAACACAGGGTGCCCTTCGCACACATTTGTCCAGGTATCATACAGCTCATGTCAGTATACAGCCAGGAATCATCTCTGCTTTTAAGTGTTTAGAAGAAACGAAATCATCAGCCAATCACTCAGTATAGAGGACATCAAAGCCAGATGGCCCGCTCTATTTGAGACGTCTCACATGAGTTCTAAGTGCATGCTAATCAGAAATATTTCTAGTCAATGTGAAGGATTGCATTTGTGATTCTGCATTTAGCTATTTGATGCAAAAAGTGTTACGTTACTGTCATCTATTTTATAGATCAAATTTGATCCATCTTGCTTTTGAAAAATGTTGTAAGAACAGTATGTATGTTTGTAATATTTGAGGTATCATGATTTGTCTTTCAGATCCAGGATGAGTTTCACAGAATCACAATGGTGCATCTTGAATCAAAGTTCATGTCCAAACTGGATGAATATACTCCTCGACTTCTGAACCTCTTCCACTCCAAGGGCGGAAGCATGGGGTTGAAATTGCAGGCTATCCTAGTCAAGGTATCCTTCATTGAGCATTATGGTTGCTAATATTTTATTCTCAAAGTTTGAACATCATTACTTAAATTTACTGGAGGTTAGCCTGTGATTGTCTTTATAAATGGGATATGAAATAATCGCATGAGAATTTGTTTCAGTAGTGTTTTATTACACTGGTCCCCAAGATGGCACAGGAAGGATCCTAGAGCTTATTAACAGTAATATAAACCATGTGGTGTTTCTTTTTTTCGTTTCAGACTCCAAGCAATCCTGACATCAACATGACCAGAGATGTTACCATTCGATGTTTGATAATGTACCTTGGGGAATCTACAGATCAGCTCTTAAAAGAGTACGATGGAAGTTGAATTAGATGTTAAAATATAAAGTAGGTGATTTCTCTCATCTCTTGTACTTATTTGTTGGAAAGACAAATCACAAAATAGTCATAACTGTATTTCTCCCAGTAGTTCTTGGCAAGCTACCGTATATCATTGTCCACTGTTAAGTGTGTTTAAATTTTTAATTTCCATTAAAGAATTTTTAAGTGCTAGTGCAGAATGCTATCTCAATTTGATTTCACCAACTGGCATAATTTAAAACTTGTCAGTAATTTATGTAATTTTTTTCCTAAGAATGCTTTACCTAACCATAACTTGATGACCAAGAGGCTGCTTTGTGAAAACAAAGACATTTTTACAGAAAGACTGAGGCAATGCAGAATAAGATATTAATCAAGACAGTGCCAGGAAGAAAGAATAGTGTAATGGATTGATTTAATTTCAGAAATATTTGTAACTGTGCAGCTCATCATTGTATAATTGATTATAATATAATATATTATTATGATTGATTTATATTTGTTTTTTTTATAATATAATATATTATTATGCATTACAAGCAACGGCTGACAAACTCCAGATTTTCTTGTCCAAACGTTGTAAGTAATTTGGGAAATGGAACCTTCTCCTTTGGCTGTACTGTCTGATATGCACAATGTTCTTGCTATTACAGGATGCTGATGAAGACAGTGTGTCACAGGACCTTGCTGTTCAAAGCCTGAAGATCTACAATATCAAAGCTGACATGTCAGAGGATCCAGACATCGGTATCGTGGTGGACGGCGTGAAAATTCTTTCACGCCCTTTCCAAGGGCTTGCTCCCTTCTTGTTGGGGTGGCGTATGCTGTGAATCTTGCATATCCAAAGGAGCTCAGATACACGTTTGAAGTGTTTCAGAAACTTCTCCTCGGGCTGGATAGTTTAAAGCTCTCCCCAAAAGTGAACAGCCTCAGGAATAAACTACTGGCTTAAGAAAACGGACCCTTGCTAAACAAAAGGGAATAGACAAGTCACTGTCAAAACCAACACGCAAAACTTTGTGAAATGCTCTGTGAAATGAGATAAAATTAGGGTAATTTTCAGTTAAGTGGATTTCTGCATGTGTATTTTTTTCTTGCAGTACATTACAGTTAACCAGCCTTTCTAAGGACTGACCCCTTGTTCTCATATGTGGTAGTGCAGCCTGTTATATGGCTTTGGATCTGTTCAGGTCTGTCTCATGAACCCTTGTCCCTTTTATACAGCATAGAGAATCCACTATTGCCTTTTTGGAGAGTCCATGCAGGCAGGCTTCACCACTGAAGGGTGATGATCTGCAGGCTGCAAAACTTTGTTGGGTTTCATTTGCATGCCTTTTAAACATAAAGTGAACTCTTATGTGATTGATAAATTGTTGAAGCAAGTTTAACTGAGTCCAAGTTGATTGTTGTTGATGTGATGGTTCTAAAAAATCAGGTTAACTATACTTTATACTATGTTTTTGACTTGATACTGATATATATTGCCCCTTCTCTGTTTTATTGTTGTATTTTGGAAGTTTGCACTTGTTTGGTGCTGGATAAACACATTTTATAAAGTTGCACAAATAAATGCTGCTGCTGTTTTATGCATTGTAATTTGTTGTTTTTTTTGATGCCACTCAAGTTTGGTCAGGATATTGTGTAAATTAGACACAGAAAAATGATGACAACAAAGTGACATTCAATATTATTGAATAGATTTAAAGTGCTATGATACAAATAAAAACTTAAAATTGATCAATTATTTTAGCTACAGATAAATAAGAACAACAGTTTAATGTGTTGACTTAAGCAATAGTGTGCTACAATAAGAGTTGATATCATTTATACTATTTACTTAATCCAAATAATTTTAGTAAATCTAAATCAATTTCATCCATTTAATTAATAAATCAATCACTCAATCAAATTTTATTTGTATAGCACACTTCAGCAACAAGGCATTTCAAAGTGCTTTACATCAAACAAAAACACAAAGTCATGCAACATAGAATAAAATACCAAGTGTTTTATTTTTTTTTCCTTCTCCCTTTTTTTCCCTTCTCTTTTTGTCACAGAATTTAAGCGCCTGTTTTCGCCGGACTCCGCTGTCCGTTTAACCACGGGTATTCGTCGGGCCCTGTTGCCCACAACAGGAAAAGGTCTCACAACCTTATGACACGGAATTTAAGCGCCTGTTACAAATATAAGTTAATTTCACCTAGATTATCAGTAAATATGAATCATTTCCCCCCCAGATATTTAGTAAATCTAAATCATTTTTGCTCAGATACTTAGTAAATAAAAATAAGTTTTCCTTGTAAAATTGACTTGGATTTACTAAATATTTTTTGGTAATATAACTTATCATTTGGCTTGACATTACTAAATCCAACACATTTCAGCTGTTGCTTTTATTAAGATGTACTTAATTTTTTTAAGTTAACATATTCAATACTTTTTAATCAAAATTGTAGAACCTAAAATCTATTCAATTATATTATGTGTCACTTTGTTGTCACAATTTTTTTTAAGTAACCATTGGTCAACTTTTTCTCAGTGCAGCAAGGCTAAAAAGAAATCCATGCACCTGTTTGTATAAATGCACTCACAGAACAGACACAGATAAATACAGTGTAGTTTCTTTAGAGACCACTAAATGGAATCAAATGAAATATTAACACACCAAAGGTTTGCTGAAAATATTTCATTCACCTTATTGCTAGTGTTGATGTGGGACTGACTGTTTCCCATTCATTTTGATGGATATTTTGATAGTTAATCTTAAATAGTGAGCTGCATTTTTTAAAACTAAATCTTATTCTATATAATAACAGACATGTCAAACAGTTTGCTGCTGCACCTCTAATCAGGTTAAACTCCATTTGTAGATTCAATTGGTGAAAGTTTAATATGCACCCAAAGTGAAGCAGGATCACTTCTGAGATTATTTTCATTTGGTTAGCCAAATATAATTAAATATGAAGATTATAACCTTGATTAAGACCCTGAGTCTTTTCTTATTTTAGTTTGTCAAAAGAAAAAAAAAAAAAAACACCCATAGAGGAAAAATGTTTAGTTGACTTTGTGTTTGAGTTGACAAGCAGGGAAATAATGTTAGCTTCTATGAAGGATGAAAGCACTGTAGGAAGCAGACAAGGTATGATTTCTGTCATGAAGTGGAGGATAGACACAGTGGGTCCAGGTTCGTAGAATGAAATGGTGATTTTAGTGATAATCACAAAGGTGAACAGAAATCCAGGCAGCACAAGTGAACGATGAGGCTAAGAAGTCAAGCATGCTGGTAGTAGGCCTGTCGCGATAAACGGTAAGTCAATTAATCGTACGATAAATTAAAACTATCGACCTCATTTTAATTATCGGCTATATCGTTTCTTCCTGACTTTTTCTCTTACTGTTGATGACACTGAATGAAAAAAGGCTCAACTCCGGTGCTCTCCACTTCCTCCCTTCCTTACTTCCTTAGTGTAATGCCCAGCGCGCGCTGCACCATCTTATGTCCATTATCAAAACCTGAGAGAGTAGGTAGTTTGAACTATTGCATCAGGCAGTGGGATGTCTTCTCTATTTAAATCTAATGATTACTGAAGATTACTGCAATATACTATACAGACTTCATAATCTGCACTCTTTTGGTTGAATGCAGTATTTATTTCCACTTTGGTTTTATGTTGTTTAGTTTTTATTCAAGTACATTTTTTGTTAATGGAAACTAAGAATCTATTTTATTTTTGGTTTTGGTTGTTTTATTTATTTTGTGTATCAGTCCCAGTGTTAAGTGTCTTTTGAAAGTAAAGTGTATCTATCTTTGGCAGGAAATCGCATGTATTATTATGTAATTTCCATTAAATCAATGTAAAAAGGTCTTCAAACAATATTATCGTTTATTGCAATAATTTTTGAGACAATTTATCGCCCAGCAAAATCTGTTATCGTGACAGGCCTAGCTGGTAGTCCGGTCAAAGACATGTGACATGACACTCAACATGGACCCAACAGGGAAACACAGACAGGCGGGATTAAGTACACCAGGGAGTAATCAAGGGGAAACCAGGAAAACTGGAAACAATCAAGGGGTAGGCGGGACAACATGGAGACCCAACTGAACACATAAACCTAAATTAACACACAGAAAAACCAAATCCTCACAATTTCAGTTTTTCTTTTCCCTCCCGGGGTCTTTTGTGGGCTCTAGTGTCCCTTATATGAAGTTAGGCTGACAGGAGGGGGGCAAAGACATGTGGCAAGTATCGTTGGGTCTGGGAATCGAATCCGCAACGGCTGCGTTGAGGACTCAGGGCCTCCAAGTGTGGGTCACGCTATCCCCTACACCACCACAGCACGCCCCACAATTTCAGGTTTTCAAAAAAAAAGTCTGTATGAATGAGGTGGAAGGCGGCCAGGCCATGTTACACCATATCAAATGAAACCAGGCTTATACCAGAAATATCTGGCTGAAATCAACTCTGCTGCTACTGCTTGAATGTTGATGCTAAAACAAACAGGCACAAATCACATTGTCAATGTGTATTTGAGAAGTTTTGATTTTGGTAATGATTTTATTTGTAGTTCTTTACTAAATAATAGAAAGGAAAAAACTCCTACGTAAGTAGCTATACCAAAATTAAATGCTATATAACTGTGACCTAAAAATCCAGGAACATACCAAACTAATTTTTATCCACTGTAACACCGTAACTAGTTATGGTGTTACAGAGAACATCTCAGAGATCAGAAACATATTATAAAAACATTTCTAACTAAGGATGTGTTTCTACAGGAACATAAATCTGGATATTTGTCTCCCATTGTTTTCCTCATGCCTTTTGGATGTGATTCAGTCTCCTCCATGACAACACAAAATCAAACTGTTGACCAGTAGAAATCCTCTGCACTGGCTTTGTATATTCAGAGGGTTTACATGTAGAAATGCATCCAGAATGGCACAAGTCTTGCAGAGATGTGCATAAATGCTACTTTGAAAAGTTCATAAACATAGTAGTGTGCCATCACCCTCCATCATGATGAATGAACCAGCCTAGTTCAGTGTATAAATACTCTGTGCACAGTGAGGGAGTCAGACCTATAGAAACTTTTAAGTAAGAGGGACAACAAGGCTCTCTCTTTTTATTTCTCTCTTTGTCTCAATATCTTTTCCTGTGCTCTGTCTCGCTCTCTGCTATCATAAGTCTTATTAAAACTGGGGAATAAGGAGCACTCAGACCAGAGCCTGGTTTTCTGCCAGGGGTCTCAAGGATATGTGTGTGTGTGTGTGTGTGTGTGTGTGTGTGTGTGTGTGTGTGTGTGTGTGTGTGCGTGTGTGTGCGTGTGTGTGTTAGCAGGGTGAGACCCGCTACTTACTGCAGATGGAGCAACCGCATAAACCATAACATAAGAATAGATTTTTTTATGGGGACTGCATGGATACATCTGCAAATAAATGCATGTGGACCTATAAGCGTAGGTCCACATGCATCTATCTTTTGCTTGCTGGTTGGAAAGACCAGCAAGCCAAAGCAATCAATTACTTCATTAGGTAATGATTTGGTCTCCTACATAGATATGAAGTCACATCTTAAGAAACTAGATCAGTTTCACAGGATTCAGTCTTCACAACATTTCCTCTGATTGTTTTTAATGTTAAAGGAATAAGGTTTTTGACATTTAATGTGATGAAAGTCTTTGGTGGGTTTGTATTCAGCTGAACAGCAGTTTAACATAAAACTTTGTTTAGATAGTTTGAGTCGAAACAACCCTGCTATTTGGACTCACCAATCCTACTGGTCTAAAACAAGGACAGTGAAAGTCTAACTGAAGGTAGACCGATCTTCATGTTGTACTGAATCCAAACTCAAGTTCCTGTTTTAGCTAGCGATGCTCATGGCATCGCTGGCATGGCAAACTGGATCTGACTCTCAAAGCGCCTCAGATCAGTCCATTGTTTGTCCTGGTTTGTAGCGCAAACTCTTTATCAGCTCCATGCTGCACACAAAGCAGTTTGATGTGAAAACTTTCCCCCTGCTGATCAGCTTACTGTGTGACAGGACAGTCAGTCAGACACGAAAAAGAAAAGTTTAATTTTACATCTGCGTACATATCCTCTTACTCCGAGTATGGAGTGAAAAACATGTGGGACCTTGAAAGTTTCACTCCAAATCCAAAATATATTTCATGGTTCAGAAGAACTAAGATGGTGTTAAATTCACCCAGCTCTCCTTTTACAAAGTTTTAGAAGATGTGAGTCGGGTCATACTGAGTTTGAGGAACTCCAGAATGAATAGTTTCATATCTACATGAACCCCCGGCGACCACACAGTTAAAATTTTCTAAAGCATTCCCACAACAGATAAAAGTTCACACAAACCGTATAATCCAACATCAGGCTTTGGGTTAGTGTGTGTGTGTGTGTGTGTGCGCTACAAATGGAAACACACACACACACAACTTAAGATTCAACTGCAATCAGTAAACAATGTATCTGACTGAGCCCAGAAAAACAAGAAGCACAGGGTGAAATGTTCAGCTAGTGAAACTTGTGTGAGTGTGTGTGCAAGTCTTGACAGAAGATCAGTGAACTGCAGATGTCTGACTCTAACAGCAGCAGATGCCACTGTGAAAAAAAAAACAGAACCGCACAGATATTGTTGAGCAAAACATCCATAACCCTAAGAAAACAGTGACTGCAGGGCTGAGTTAACAGCAGAATATCACAGCCATTTATTTTCAACTAATTAGCAACCTAATTAGGGGAAAATAAATGGTGACAGTAAAATTCGTCACAACGATGACAATACTAGTTTGGTTGTTTTCACTCAACTATTAAATTAGTGCCTGCCCATCACAAATCCAAGCAGAATGATGTCTGATTTAAAATAACTTGCTGCTGTGTTAATCAAAAACACAGCTTGGGATGGTTGCGCCATCAACATGTGAAAGACAGAGCCGGCTCGTTTAAAGTGACATGCAAATTACTTCCAAAATATGACAACGAGCTGAGAGGAGGAGGGCTCCCTGAATGTTTCTGCTCAGACATGCTGAGTGACTTTTTCACAGATGCAAACCTTCAGATTTAAAAAAGCATTTTATTTACAACTGCATTACGAAAACAGAGATTTAACTTGAAGGTTTCTGTCTTAACTGCCAACATGAAAATATATTAACTTGTTTTCATGTCTTTTGTTTTATTAATTTAGCTTAAATAATTTACAAGGGTGTTTTGTATTTTTGAAGTGAGGTGGTGTAAAGTTAGTTATAGAGGAAATATATTACAGTAAGTTCATAAAATCGTGAACAAATCTTAAGAATAAGGTAAACTAGGGGGTGCTGTGTGGCGCAGGGGGTCAGCCTCAGTCCTCGACACGGACGTCGCAGGTTCAAATATTCAAGTATTAAGGCACTTGAGGCAACTCCCCTTCTAAAAACATATTCTAAACACAAGATTTTTTACAGCAGAACCAAAATGTGTTTTGATTTACTCAAACATGGTTTTAGTGTGTGGTGGTTAGACTCTCACTGTTTACCTGTTGCTACCCAGTACTAGTACTCTTCTGACGGAAAGCGTCAGAACAATTCCTAACAGCAGAGACAAATTTACTACAAACGTCAAAGCAACATCATTAAAGATCCTGAGGAATCCTGAGTGGCAGTGCAGTTCAAGGCTGAGATATCTGGCACAGGACAACACTTAAAAGTCTCACTTAAGGCTGACATTTCACTTGTAGATTTCCTGATCTGAAACCTACTACTGACTCAGATACAGTGAACGGAGGCTCTGCCTAACAGCTTCCAAATAGCAACAACAGACGGTTTCAGTACACTGAGCGTCCACGTGAAAAACCCACCCATCCTTACAGCTCTGCAGCCTGTGAATCGCCTGCCTTATCAATAAATCAGGTTTATTTCACAGCTGCAGGGTATATAAAAGAAGACCTGGTCTGTTAACTACAGAAACAATTACTGCCTGTCAAGAGGATCAAAAGCAAACAACAGTGCAGCACTTTCCAGTTTGGTTTCTCTCTCATGGCAGCTGCTGTTTTCCTCTCTTTGGACAGCTGATTTGAAGCTATCTCAGCAGATCAATAGTGGTTAAGCTCAGGTGAGATGAGGCAAGCCTGAGTGCAAACTGTACCTGAAGGATGGGCCTAATCTTTTGGTTTGAATAGTAAAGCCACATATGACTTTAAGGGTTAGCTTTCTGTGACTAGCCTGATGTTGCTAGTGATGTAGCTAGTTTCTTAACTGGCCAGCTAGCTACTGAGCTAACTACCATCGGCTGTAAGGTTTCTTATCATTGATTTGCCACATTTTATATTATGATAACATTACCACTATAGCTTAGCTATACTTTTAGCATTATCAAACTCACCATATAACAGTAACATTAGATTTTCACTTACAGCCACAGCAAGTGATTGTTTTTCCTGATACATGTACTCATGCCTTTTGAAAGGTTATTTTTTTTATAAATGAAAAGATAAAAGAATTTTTCTTCTTATGATGGCGTTAATGACATGTTGATCAGAACAACTGATGCATTTCAGCCTTTTTGTGTTTTGTATTAATTGTCCCACAGCTATTTACTATGAATCATAACTTATTTATTCTCAGAAATCATAACACTGAATTGACCTAAATTTTGATTGAGAGATAAATTCAATGCAGTTAATTAAGCTGCATATTTTTAAGCCACAGAGCAGAGACCCCAGACGCAACCATTCTATCTGTCCACCTAAAAATGTGAAGTATTTACTAACTTTTAGAAAAATGATTAAATCTGCTCATTTTTTCTTATTGTTTCCTTGTAGTGATGCTCTGTGCAACAAGGCGTACATATATGGAGTTTACATATAAGATTTCTGCAATTTGCTTGATAAAATGAAGCCCACCTAATTGTATCACCACTTATCATAAAACTGGGCTATGAAGCTCCTCTGTATGAACCGGACACAGCCACAGATAATCATAATCCTAAGACAACTTTTCAGCCTCACTTTTGATATCTTGATGTGAGACGTTCTCTGTCAGCCTCCCCGCCCCGGCTGAAAGATGAGGTAGATAATTCTACTGTTGTGTGAAATCTATGATGTGAAAAGATTTAATTAAGATAGGCCAAGGAGTCCTAATTAATTCTGCCTCTTTGCGCGTCGGGCTTACTGTCAAGAACAGAGGGAAAAGGCTTCGGCAGAATAAATTACAGGGATGCTGTAACCGTTCTTCAATCAATCAGAAGGAGGTGATGGAACTGATGCACTGGGTTCCCGTTTTCTCCCAGAGGTTCTGTTGGTTCTTGGTAATGTTTTTCCACAGTAAGTGAGCCCACAAGCACTTCTTTTGTAGGCGTCCCACCATCTAAGATCAAATCACATTTCAGACTGGGAGTTTATTTTGACTGTCAGTCCTCTGGAGAGACCTGTCAGTGACAAGATGTGAAATTGAAAGCTTCCCTGCAAATGGGCTCTTGCTGGGCAAGTGGTGCTGAAGACGGTGACAGTCACTAGAGACCTCTGAACTATCTAAGGCTCCACTCTTCCATTACACCTTCCTTCCTCCTGGTCTCTGGCCTATATTGAATCCTGATTGGCCTTTGTTTAGTCACTCACATCCAGCTGAAATTGGATGAAATGAAAGGCTGTCCTCCTGGGAGCCATCTTCAGTGACTTTCCTCTCCCACCGAAGATTGAGACAGAAAAGTGAATCTATTTCTGTTCAATTACGACTATTTTTGGCCACAATCAACACCCCGTCTGAAGCTTGACATTAACCTATAATAGATGGCTACCGCAGCTGTACTCCTGCTTCTTGTCCTTGGCCGGCGGGGAAGTACTGTCCATGTTTTTCTAAATCTGGACATTTAACAGCTTGAGGCAAAAGCCTCATTTATCAAGCATTTCTCTCAGCCAAGCCCCATTCCCCCAAGTCCAATATTAATCCCCCAAGCTGCAAATTCTATGAGCTCTCCAGCTTTGGCTAAACACGCAACAACTGTCTTATTATCAGGAGACGACAGGCAATAATGACTGTGGCCTGAGCTAAGCAACTGCTCCTTTGAGCTTTCAAGGAAAGCAGCTAATTAAAGGCTGCTTTATGACTTTTGTCACTTTTTGGACTGGTGATTATGGGCCATTCATCGGGGAAGATTCGTCAGCTATTTGTGTGTGGCACACACCATACATATCATCAAAATGCTTTTTGCTTTATGTTGTGCCAAAGCTGCATATTTCTCCTCAGCAAGCCTCCAGACGCTTCCTCTGTGTCTGCAGAAGGAAATTCTTCAACTTTCTGCTCTCTCTCCTCGTGCTAATAAGGACATCTCATCAACAGCATTTCAGAGACAAACTAGGCTGTTTAAAAATGCCGGCTCCTTGGTATTTTGTCTGTGATTTCCTGTAATTAAGTACTGTGGAGTGGAGCGTCCTTGGCTCTAAGGACAAGTTCAGTGGAACGAGCTCTGTGCTCTTTGAAGCCAATTTGAATAATGGCTGAGCTGTATTAGCACTCTGCTTGTCTCAAGCATCTCCCCCAATACTCCTCGACTCTTTCAGAAAGTATACATTAAAAAAAGAGGGAACGTGGCCCGCTGCCATATTTGGGCCAACTCTAATTGTCTAACTAATCTCCTCAGCGTTAAATGACCCAGAGAAACCGGGCCCCAGAGGGCAGGCTTATCCCGCTGATTGGAGACTTTGCTTTTTGTTTTCCTTGGCATATTAAACCAACGTAGGCTGCTGGTGCAAAGCCTACAGAACTATTGGAAATGTAATTAAGTGCCAGGAGCAGCTTTTAAACGGTTGACTAGAGCAGAAACAAACTGTGCCCTTCAGCCAGCAAAAACTTTAATACATGGGAAATGAGTGGCTCAATCAATAGGCAGGACCTAATTTCTTTTGTTGAGGAAAATTCAATGCAAGGCGGGAGCGGGATGCTCCACTGTGCTGAGTGCCAGCTTTCAGCAGGATAGTCAGAAACAGACCAACAGAGACCGCTCTGCCCGATCCAGTCATTCATCAGGACAACTGCATTAGTCTTAAAAACCACAAAACAAATGGACGCATCAGACAGAGCTGCAGTTGAACCCCAGAGCTTTGGGATGGGGAGCAATGTGAGAAGGAGCCAACATGCTCATAACAACTCGCAATCATGAACAGATAATTATCTCCCAACAGATTCAGAGAGTTACTCTGCAATCTTTTGTCCATCAGAGGTTTTGGGATCATCAGAAGACTTTTCTCTGCACTAGCAACTGAAAATGATTCCACACCTTCAAACAGGAGGCCATGGCTGGCAACTGAGTCCATCTACAAAACAAAAACCCAGCCCAACTATAAAACTGTCTCACTATGTTACTGCTGATAAATATTCATGATAGCAGTTTGAAAACCAGCTGTTTCCCTCCAATTAAAGCTCTCAGACTTACAGTTTTTTAGGAGTAGGTTGTTGCTTTTTGTTAAATTAGCAGATCGTGTTTCTGGCCAAAAACAAAAGTGAAACAATACAGAACTGGAGCGCGAGATTTATATCCGTCACCTGGGAAACGAACACATGGATAACAAGCTGAGATGAACATGACGCTTCCTGCCTGTATTTTCTCCAGGTACATGAAGTAATGTTGGGATGTTCACAGAGACAGGAAGGTGCATCATCTGACTATAGACATGGAGCTTCATCCCAACTAGCTGTGCAGAGGAGATCAAATCAAGTCATCAAAGGGGCCCCAGCAGAAATGATGCAGCGCCTGCCGTACCAACGGCACAGAAACTAAATGCAGTGCGGCTAAATCTGGTAGAGAGTCGACCGCCCTCTTCAGAGGTCTGCTGTCTGAGGCGTCGCTCTGCACAAACCCAACAAAGACAGAACGGAGGACTTACCATCAGGAGGCTGGGCTGGAGTGAAGTGAGACGGTTTGTCTGAAAGAGACACAAACAGACAGAAACAGTTTAGTTTGGGGAAATCTGGAGAGTCCTCTGGGTTAAAGCCAAGTAACTGAGTTGCTTCAAAAGATGAAAAAGAAAGAAAGCAAACAGATTCTCTCTTTGTGCTTTTCCATCTAAACCTGCTGGAACAATGTGGCTGGGCCCTGCAGGGACCAGGCTGAGCTAATTGGACAGAAGTGAGTTTCAGCAATATCAGCATCATCACTGTGTCGTGACAGTCGCTTCTCCTAGTCATTCCCAAGCATACGCCATGACTCCACATAGCGCAAGATTATAACAAGTTTTTGAGAACAGAGGGATTTATTTTTGATATTCTTGTCTGGTTGAAAAGTTCAAGAAAGACACCAAATGTTCACAACAATGAATGAGCAGGCAACAGACAGTCAGCTCCAACCCACCTGCAGACACATGTGGAGTAAATCTGAAACCTTCCCCCAGTAATACATCACATGACATCACGCTGCTCCGCCAAGACAATGACATACGGCAGCCCGGTGTGTGGGAGTCAGAACATCAGAGCTGGAGTGTCAAAAGGCTGGGAAAGCCTCAGCTGGACGGCCTGCTGTAACCCAAGACCTTCCCAGGTCCCACACCTCAGCCACTAACTGTGAGGCGGCCTCTTATTATTTTACACGGCAGGGTGTGAGAATAAAGCAGAAAACATCGACTTTTTTATTGCTCCTACACTAAATGATTATTTTTTAATTATAGGATCCAAAGTATGGGAATAAGCTATTTTCCAACCCCAATGAAATGTTATATACAATCCGAATAAGTAAAGTGTGTAATTTCTGATATTAGGCAGCCAATGTTCTCATTTGAGAGGCAGTAAGGAGGAACGGTTTGTTCACTAGATAATGGTATATTCAAATTACAGCAGATTAAGCAGTGTGGATAGAATAACTGATTGAAAAGCTCTTCATTTTAGCAGCAAATAGGAAACATCAAGTGTGATGATTACATGTGCATGTTGTATAGAAATAAAATATGACAGAAACATTATCAGGGAGAACTGAGAGAAGTTATTTTTTGCTCCAGGAATGAATTGATTGAGGATGTAAACACATTCAGCTCATGAGTCAACACTTAATGCTAAATTCACCACAGGTTTTTTTGGACAAATTGAGTCCTGCTTTGTTTTATGGCTTTTATTTGACAGGTCTCTACACAAACCGAGAGAAGAGAAGATAAACTAATTGGGCTGCGAGTCAAACCTGGACCGCTTGTAGCAGCCCAAACCCTTTGCTTCTGAAATCACTCCACCAGACTCTTTTTACTATTTTTATCTGAATCTAAGGAACCTCTAATACTGGAATATGTTCAGGATAGAATATCTTATATCATTTTTGATTAGTTTGAACATTTAACTATTTTTTTCCCAAAAGTTACCCATTTATTGTAGCCTGGCCATTTCATTTCAGTCTGAACTTTCTCCCATTGATTTGGATTGTCTCCTGTCCATTTCTGACTGAGCCAATCAGTGAACAGGAGGAGTGGTGAAGGAACCCATTGATCTTGTGCTCAGTTTCAGATTATATTCTGCCTATAGTTTTAGCAAGGGCAGAAGAAAGCAAAGGAAACTGTTCAGTCGGTGATGAACCTCCAAATATTTAACGTACTCGTCTTGTTCAGATCGGCTGTCTCTTCACAGTGGAGGATGGTTGTTTACAGTGCAAACAATTTCTGGTAAGCTTTATAGCATCTAAGTGCCTCACTACATATGTCAGACAAATGTTAGTGTCTGCGTGAAAATAAAAACCGCCAGGCCTCCAGGAAGTGATTGGCCAGTCCAAGGTACAGCCGTACTAGCTAACGTTCTCATAACAATTTGTCAAAAACTGAAGAACTACTTCTTTTCTTTTTTTACAATAAGAGCTTCAAACAGAAATAAGATTGTCAGGCTTAAAGCACACAGGGGTTATAATAATAGCTTATAATTAGCCATGACAGATAAGTCCCAGTTCGCTCACTGTATACTCAACTGCAAAGGCATCATCAAGTACATTTTCCATCTGCGTTCTTCCATTAAGGTCCTCCAGAATCTTCTTTGACTTTATAATGACATTGCGCTGAAGACACAGCAGATAAATAAGGCAGCACATAAAGACAGATCTGATGTTCACCTTATTTGCATTATTTATCCCTCAGGGACAAAAAGAGACGACATCAATAATGTGGAAAATCGTGTTAGTATTTCTTTTCAGCCCTTTTTTTCTTCTCTCTTTGAGTAGCTGGTGTCCCACCCTATTGTTCCTCCTTAAGTCTGTAGTGAAAACTGCATCTCATAGTAAAACAAGTGGATAAACAGCCAAAATCAGTATGGACATGGAGAGGAATTTAGTTCTCGGAATAAAGTCACATGCTGACTGCAATCCAGTTGCTCTTTACAGGACCAACTTTGTGTTGCTGAATACACATTGTGGCATTTTTATATCATAATATCTTGTGGCCCCTTAAATTGATGTACAAGAATATATTTATCCTAAAATGCCAGACGTTTTCAACAAATGGATGCACTTCCATGGCCATTCCTGCAGAAAGCGTCACGATCTAAAGTGGATCAGGAAACCGTAGCGCCAAGTTCAACCCAGCTGAACCACCATCTGCACCCTGGCAGTCCATCCGGCTGTCACTGAGTCACTGAGCAAAGCCCCAGTGAGGCCAACAAACACACCAACACACACGTGAATCAAATGTTGAGCAACCACCCAGATGCCTCTTTCATGTTCTGCACACTGTGTGAGGGATAATGAGGAAGATGCAACACATCACTTCAATTACCTCGCTGTGGCATTCTTTATTCTTCTTTATTTTCTAGAGAGGGTGGAGGAATGGTCCACCAGCACACACCCCACACTCAGAGCTGAAACCTTCCCAGGACTTCTGTGCTCCCCTTCCCCAGGGTGAGTCACAGCCCACTTTTAAATTTGGGTTTGCTTAAAATTGCTTGTCAACAGTCGGGGCTTCAGGTTGGAAGTGTCTTTGTGAGTGAGAGAAAAAGGTGGCGAGGAAAGAAAATAAAATGAAGATCGGGGAGCAGAGAAGTAAGGTTGGTGTTAGAGTGAATAATGAATTGTCTGCTGAAGCTGTTTCACAGTCAATCATGACAGAAACTGATATCCATCCAATGGGGGGAGATTCAGGAACGCATCAAAAATGTCTGGAAGAAGAAAACCAGCATGAGTGAAAGTACAAGAAGAAGGATGAGGAGCTGCACTTTCCTCTAAGCATGTCTAAATATGCACAAAAAAGTAGAGACAGACGGAGCCCACTCGTCATGTGAGGTGAATTTGAAAGGAGAAGCTTTAGTGCAAAGTGAGCCGAGATGCCGGGCGAAGCTAAACGATTTCTTCACATTTCCATAACGAAAGGACAAGATAAGGTCTTTCCATAAACATATCAGCCACTTCCATCTCCCTTTACACCTGGCAGGCCTGCGTAAGTTCCTGGGCCTGTGTGAATGTCACAACACTGCCATCATTCACCCGATATCTCCAGCAAATCAATAAGTGTCTGGCCGTGACATTTACCCACGTGCAAGAAGAGTTGTGTGTGCGCATTTATCTTTTTTGCATGTGTGCCACCTTCTCTTAGCTGCAGCTGATGTATGTTTGGGCAGAATGATGAAGTGAGTGTGTGTCTGAGCAGGCAGGAGAAATTTAAGAGGGGGAAACAAACAAACTGTCTATGTATGCATGGACATGCCTCATCCCATATGGTGACAACAAAATTTGTAAATCTGAGGACAGCACCTGTCCTACTAACACACACACACACACACACACACACACACACACACACACACACACACACACACAGACGCACACACACACACACACACACACACGCACTCAGGCACGCACACAGACACACACACACACACACAGACGCACACACACACACACACACACACCTCTATCATACAGAGCTCTTGGCAATTTTTTTCAGTTTTTTTCAGCTCACTAACATAATATTAGAGGTGAAGATGGGCTTCCTCTAACTGAGTGTATTAAATCTAATTATGTCTGTTTGGCGTGGATGGATAAAGAAACAGGGAACCTATAAAGGACTCACCCTCACTGAAGGTATATGCAAAAAGTCAGAACTATGGATTCACCGACATATTGCCCGATATTTCAAATAAACGGGATTGTTAAGGAGTTGCTCATATTGAGATACAGCCTGCTTCCTGATGCAGAGGACAGTAAAGTATATATATATTTATATATATATACCAAAAGTTTGGACACAACCTTCTCATTCAATAGGTTTCCTTTATTTTCATGACTATTTATAAGGCAAGAAAGCCACTTATTAACCTGACAGGGCACACCTGTGAAGTGAAAACCGTTTCAGGTGACGACCTCTTGAAGCTCATCAAGAGAATGCAGAGTGTGTGCAGAGCAGTGATCACAGCAAAAGGTTGCTACTTTGAAGAAACTACAATATAAGGCATATTTTCAGTTGTTTTACACTTTTTTTTTAGTACATATTTCCTCATGTGTTAATTCAGTTTGATGCCTTCAGTGTGAATCTATAATGTCAATAGTCATGAAGATAAAGGAAACTCATTGAATGAAAAGGTGTGTCCAAACTTTTGGTCTGTACTGTATATATATATATATATATATATATATATATATATATATATATATATATATATATATATATATATATATAAACAGTCCTAATTTAAAGTACAGAAACCATTTACAGACATCCTGTTTGTTGCATGGAGACATTAAAGATGTTATGACGGACGGACGGACGGACGGACGGACGGACGGACGGACGGACAGACAGACAGACAGACAGACAGACAGACAGACAGACAGACAGACAGACAGACAGACAGACAGACAGACAGACGTCATGCTGATCATTTTGCTCCTTCATCATTTCATGTTTGAAATGTGGATTATTTGGATATAAAGGAACTGTCTCTGGTAGGACGTCAATTCATCGCTGCTTCAGTCTTTTATAGATTATCAAGCTAATGTCAGAGGCTAAAGACTGTTTAAATCAACAACTTTTTAAGTTTTGTTGTTGCTTTATAACATTTAAAAAACCAACTGTTTTACACTGACACAGTGTGATATTGCGTCTCCTGACAAATAATTAAGGACTAATCACAAGAACATATAAAAGAAACACTGTAAAATAAAGTTCAATAAAAAAGGCCTAAAATCGATATCAGCAGGTCAAAACTGGGTTATTAGAGTCAAATCTTCTCATCCATGCCCCTTCATTAATCTATAATATATAAGTGTTTGTTCCAAAGGGTTACTGTTTCCAGTAAAGAATTTACATTTCGTTAGGAAGTTATCCTTATATCTGTGTAAAGAGCATCACACCGTTCTCACTCAAGCATATTATCTTGTGAGAACACAAACCTCACATCCCAGCTGAAACAGAATAGAAACGAAAACCATAGCGCCATATCACGAAAGGAATGGAACGCATTTCAGCCCACATTCAACACCATTTCTAATATTATCACACCGGTACTTAGTGATCAAATTTAGTTACTTAATGTAATCTGCTGGTGATTAGGAGGTGCAAGTCTTGCATAAGTAATAGCCCCACTTTGGAGAGTTAAGGAGATTTCACCTTTTGCACAATTTGAACTTGCTGAACTGAAACAGTGTGTAAAAGAGAAGTGGAGTGAATTATTCAACCAAACAGGTAGCTTTGGATTTATTGTATTTTAACAAACTGCTTAGTCTGTTTGTTAAAATTAAGACAAGTACATTCTGCTGATTTGTACTTGACCTAGTATGAATCAATACCTTTCACTCAGTAAAAAGCTCTCAGAAGTGACTTCATTAATCTATATTAATCTATATAGATTATCACATAGACAATCACATAATGTATATGTGATTGTGAATATGTGATTCCACTATTCAGGCTGTAACTATCATAAATAAATAATCTTTACATTCAGAACCATTTGACGAATACTCTCACAGACACTGGCAGCTAACGAGTTACTGCTTTCTTATTATACATCGGAAAGATCTGTTTGTAGTGAGAGGACGAAAAAAAGATTAGGATTTTCCTAACCAAAAAATAACTTTTACTGAGCCACCAAAGGCTTTTAATCTGCATGAAATACTTCACAGTTCAGTCTGTAAAGCCAGAGTCAAGGAAAGTTTGACTTTTAGAGATCTGATGTCTCTATCTCCAGGGCAGATAAAGCATTGAGATGTTTGGTATCCAAGGTTTTGTTAGGGGATTTGCCTCAAAAAGGACATTCAAAGTAAGAACGATGTCACATAAACCAAGAGAAAACCCAACATTTCTGATTGTTATGGATTCTGTTTCCAGATAGAGAAAGTGTTGTGGTGCCTTAAAACTCAGAGGAAAACAACAAAAAACAGTCAAAAAGTGTGTTGAGGTGAGCAAACGTACAGTTATTGAGGAACAGCAGAACAGCGAAGCCCAGCGTGGATGTGGCCAGCAGGATTAGGCAAATGTTGCAGGGGATCATGAAGTAGCGCACCACCAGCGACACTTTGTGCTGGTACCTGCGCTCCTGCTCTGGCGCCGGCGAAGGATAGTGGCAGGCGCTCATGCTCCAGTCCAGCGGCCCCCTCCCCTCCAGGGCGGGGGAGACAACGGGCCGAGGGGAACGCCGGGGGGCGCCCAGGGACCCGTTGGAAAAAATGATGGCGGTGGGGCGAGGGTGGAAATAACAAAAACAAAACTAATAAAAAAAAAAAGAAGAAAAAAGATGAATAATGGATGCAGTCTCAGCGGCGGTTCCAACCGTGCACTGTCACAGGGACCTGGTGACTGTTTCTGTCAGAGAGTTGCAGCGGAAAGCTTTCAGCAGTTTGCGGGCGGCACATTTTTCACAGATAATAACATCCATTTGGGGCTAAAAGACAGACAGTGTGAGCGGGGACTCGTACAGCACCCCACCTGTCCGAATGACCTCCATTCCCTCTATCCCCGATGGCAAACACCCAAACTAATGGGAATTTAATGTGCAACTATCCGTATAAAGTCACAGCACAGACGTGCGTAGATAGATTTAAGTAGGTGGTGATAATGTGCTTTGCAATTTGTGTTACAGAGCTGTTGGCATGGATCTATAAGCTAGAAATGTGTGTGTTAGGTATGTGGGTGTTTGGGATTGTCAGATATCCACATGGAAATTTTCCATGGCAGCTTGATGGTAAATCCATAAAAAGAATCCAGTCCTTTCCTCTCTGTGATCCTGACTCGTAATTAGTTGATTGTGAAAAGGGCTCCTCCAACATCCCTCCCTTCAAAAGACTTCCAGACCAAAACAAGATCCTTCGCCTGGGTCAAAAGGATTTCTCAAAGCGGAGGTGGCTTTCCAAGTTTTATGCTCCTTTTTTTAGCTTACAAACAACTCTTTGCGTCCAACGCTTCTTTGGTTGATGGTGAAGTACAAAAATCCCTCCAATGCTGACATCCTAACTGGAACAAATTTATATCTGCTGAGGTGGTTGGCTGGGAAGCGTCTGAATATTTTACTAGGAACGCTATGCTCCCAAGAGCAAGGAGAAGACTTGTTTTTCCAACCCGTCGGTCACTACTCCACGGTTCAGTACCCTTTTATTTCAAGTAGGTCTTATGGAGGGGGTAAGCCGCTGCCCCCTCCCCTGCAGCCCTGGTGGCCCCACTGAGGCCAATAGCAGTTCAGAGGAAGTGTCACGGAGAGGGAAAAAGTTAGACAGGTGACCAGTCCCACTCAGGCGGACGGTCCACAACTGTCACTGCTTCTGATTATCAACAAAATAAAGACTGAAGAAACTCAGTGACTGAGGTAGATTGAGTCTGGCAGAGTGAAAATAGATCAAGACAATCCTTAATTCTCCATTTGTTCTGGCAAGGTCAGGAAAGAAATGCTCATCTTCAGGTATCCAACATTTACTCCCTCATCCAGTCCGTTGTATACTCCAGTTCATCCATGAGGTGCATACACCATTCACTGACCGTAAAAACGACAAACTAGGCAGCAGGTTCCCGGAGCGCTGTCAAATCCCCAGGGTAGCAGGTAGCGGTCCCGGTGTTAGCACGCTCGGTCGGCCAGCCGGAGCGTCGGGGAGTGAATGAGTGAGAGAAGTCAGCGGACAGAAGGAGACAGGCTGCAAGTGAGCGAAAAGGAAGGAGGAGTGCTGGAAAAAGGAAAAGCTGATCCTAACACTTTGGTCCACCTTTTTTTTCCTTCCTGTTTTTGTGGGAAAAACAGCAGTGGCATATCGCTGGGCTTCCCAAACACTTGCCTCCGGAGCAGAGCGCTGGCTTCTCAGCCGCCAGCCAGCGAAATGGATGAGCGCATAACGAGAGAGCGAGAGAGACAGCGCATGAGAGGGAGCGAGAGAGGGATGGGGGAGTGTATGAGGGGCTGTCTTTCACAAAGGCAGAGGGAGGGGACGTGTTAGGAGTCGGAGTTGAGTGAGGGAGTAAGAAAAAGCAAGCGAGGATAAAGGATCCTTGGAGGATCCTTTAGCTAGAGGATCTAGTATACTAGAGTCTCGTCAAAGAAAGGAGGGTCTGGGAAAACCGGCAACACGGCAGCAACATAGCAGAAGACAGCCAAAGACTTGGGAGATGTCAACCAACTCCTCTGTTAGTTTGGAGTCTCATCAGAAGAGAGCCTCATCCACACAGGCTGCAGGATTTTCACAAAGCCTTAATGAGGCAAACTTAGAAAATTAAAGGGTCTGCTGAGAGTAGGGGGCTAAATACACAAAGTCAGCCCAGGATTTCCCTTAGAAAACTTGCTAAGCCTGGCGGTGGGGGCCAGGGCGATCCACCGTGCTTTTGTATTAAAAGACGTTAAGTAGACAGGAACTGTAAAAATATTACTAGTTAATTATATGTTACGGGAAGACATCACCAGTGAAATGCTCTCTGAACTAGTCTTAAAAACAACTAATCAAAAAATGCAATTAAAATGAATATCAATTATTTGCACTTCATAAGGCCCCCAGGCCTTCAGGAGCCCATAAATGCTAATATTTTAACAAAGACCACAGATACATAAATGTAACAGTTTTTATTGAGATCATCAATGCTGCTGAATTTGATTTAATGGTTTCAGCATAAATAAATTAAAAATTTTAAATTGTTTAACATTTAAATGTAAGATTTTAAGGAGCTGGCAAGTTTACTTTGTAAAAGTTCAAAGTTAGATTGTTTTGTTACCATAGCTACAGTCTGATGCTATGAGTTTAATCTTTGAGTTTGAGCTCTGTTTGTTCACAAATACAAATTAGTAAACTGTAATTATAGTTTATTTTAGGTTGGCCAATTAAACTACTTCCCGTCTCCCAGATTTCACTAAATCTAACAGAAGCTGATGCTGATGTTTTAGCAGCAAGAGGGGCCCGTAAATCAAATTCTGCTCCAGGCCTCATACATCCTTGGACCGGCCCTGCATGATGAGTTAAATCCTCTGCACTGCGCAGAGGTGTGGAACAAACGGGAGATTTGTTCCCGCCATGTAAAGCATGGTGGGCCATCAGGCCTATAGTATAGTGGGGGAAACCCTGCAGTCCTGTATAGAAACTCCAAATAGCCTAAACTTGTTTTTGACCCCCTTAGACAAAACAAACAAACAAACAAACAAACAAAAATGGCGAAACTCTGCATCTCTTTCATACTTGCAAACCAGTATTCTACTAGATAATCTTTGGAAATCTTTCCAGCCTTCGCTCGGTGAATAGATTCTTCTTTCCCACGTAAATTAACATTAAAGCTATTAATCTGCCAGTGATCAGAGTTGATTGAAGAATTGTCTAATGATCGGTTCTGGTTGCTGTTAAACAGAATGCTGCTATTCTGTGATTTCGCATTGTTCAAACTGGAAAATGAAACGGTGCCATTTTATACCAACCAGTGGTCAACTCGTATGCTGCTGCGTTGTACATCTTAACTTGAATAAAGTTCAAGTTATTTTAAAATTAAAGTTATTTTCTACATTTTGCTCAAAGTCTACTGTAAAGAAACTTGGAATAATTTGTCATTTACTCACAACCAAAACAAATGAAAATTATAATATAATAGCAAATAAACCAATAGAATGATGTACAATTTTACATTTTTTATGATCGTTCACGAAAATGCTGACATAAAGCATAAACTCGTCCCATGTGGCTTAAGGAAGAAGTTTATTTACAGGTTCTAAATGAAAGTTTGAGGCATGAAATAAACAACCTCCTAATTTCATTTACTTCCTGTTGGATTCAAAACTATTATCGTGATTAAAAATAATTTGAATTTGTGGGTCAGAATGCCAAAACACGCCAAAAAATTCTCCAACAAAAGCATCTTTAATGACATGACCAATATTTAGAAGACAATTTGCCCACTTTTTTGAACCACCAGCCCAAAAATATGTTTTGAGAAGATGTAAACTTTCCAGAAGCATTATATTTTTGCGTTTACATCGTAGCATAACACGACCCTGCTAGTTTAAAGAAACTCCACAACAGCAAGCACAGATGCAAGGCGGCATCAGTCATCAATTATTTATGTGTTTTCTTTCCAACTCCTTTCCTTTCAGCCCCTTCTCCCCCCACCAATGGCTCACACACATTAAATACACATCCACACAGCAGCGCTAACCTCAACACAATCAGCATCTCAAGGAAGATCCGCAGCTCTTACTGTCAGCGGCTCTCTGTCTGCCTGCAGCCCACATGGAGGCATCACAGTAACAGGTAGGCCATCGTGTTTCACACTCATTTATCTCTTTGACAGTGAGTTTGTTCCCAGGCCCACGCTGAGCTCGGTGGAGCAGGAGGATTAGCCTGCTCCTAGGGGTCGAAAGTTCAACACCCCTCCGTCCAATGAGAGGAGTATCTCAGCTCTATTCCAACACAATACCAGCAGACAGTCATCAGGACTCATGTTGCCAAACAACCTGATTGATGAGTGAGAAGCAAAAAAGAACCATATGCTCTTTCTGAAGCTTTTTTCTAATCTCTCTGTGTTTTAAATACTTAACAAATGCATGAAGCAATAACAACACAGAGCAGAGGAAAAAGCTACATCAATCATGTTAAATTAGAAACAATGTGCAGCTTCTCCCAGCAGAGGGCAGCGAGGAGACGCTTGCCTCTCCCTGCTGCCACGACCCAAATAAAATCTTCCATTGACATCAAAGCTCAGCTGCTTTGATCCATTTTTAATGCCACAAGTATACCAGAAGGTTAACATCTCTCTCCGAACGCTTTGAAATAGCAATTTCCATTAAAGGAGCCAAAGGAGCTGCTTTCTTGTTTAATGGTCTGGCAGGAGAGATATCTGTGTGCCCGAGCACATGCATATGTGTGTGCGTGGGTGTGTGTGAAGTTTGTCCTGTTCAATAACTGATTGGCAGTTATGCTTCAATCAACGGTTGCTGTGTGAGTGTGTGGGTGTGTGTGTGAAGCTGGCCAGCATTCTTCACAAAAAACAGTTGCTGCTCTTGCAGAATAATGGGATTTTCTCTTAACAGTCTAAATGATTATACATTTAAGACAAATGAAAAAAGAAAAAGTTTCCGCTGAGATTTACTTCATAGCATCAAAAGGGAGGATATTTAACTTTTCTTTTGCATTTTCCACACAGAAAGTTAGGAGTTATGAGCTGTTTGGTTTGTTTTTCAATGCAGGATCTATATCGCTCCCTAAAATAAAAACATGTTCCAAATCTTCCTCTTTTGATATACCTGGTGAGTTTTATCAGGCCATTTTCTCTGAATGCTATGGTCACATAAAATCTCAGAGCTGAATGGTGGCAGCAATCAGCAGCCTGAACAGCAAATTTACATCAGCACCTTTCAGAACTGCCATGCTGATTCACAGGAAGTAGCTTGCAAAGAATTACAAAGGTGAGTACACACTGGCTGGATGAATGTCTGAAAAAATAGAAAGCATTACGTAGTCTGGAAGAAATTTCATGACAAAACGTTACTGAAGCTATTTTGACGGAGCAAAATGTTCTACTTTTTTCTACAATTCCTCCTGAACGTTTTGCTAGCCCTTCAACAGGAGAATTCATTTCAGTTTATTGTGACTTTATGTGATAGATTGGCAAAAGTAATGCAGAAATATTAAGTGGAAGGAAAATTAAAATATGATGAAGGATTGAGGAAAGTTTCAAATGTAAAGGTAAGAAATAAAAACTAGTCTTAATAGTTTAATGAGAGGACTTTTTTGCAAGGTAATTGTTTGACATCCATCCATCCATCCATCCATCCATCCATCCATCCATCCATCCATCCATCCATCCATCCATCCATCCATCCATCCATCCATCCATCCATCCATCCATCCATCCATCCATCCATCCATCCATCCATCCATCCATCCATCCATTTTATTCCACTTATCCGGGGTCGAGTCGCGGGGGTACCAGCTTCAGAAGGGAGGCCCAGACTTCCGTCTCCCCAGCCACGTCTTCCAGCTCCTCCAGGGGAACCCCAAGGTGTTCCCAGGCCAGCAGAGAAACATAATCCCTCCAGCGTGTCCTGGGTCTTCCCCAGGGCCTCCTCCAAGTGGGATGTGCCCGGAACACCAGAGAGGCGTCTTCAAAGTATTCTGCCCATCGGCCCACAACATCCCGAGTTGAGGTCAGCAGCACACCATCCCCACTATAAACAGTGTTGGTGCTGCACTGGCACTGCTTCCCCCTCCTGAGACGCCGGATGGTGGACCAGAATCGCCTCGAAGCCGTGCTGAAGTGTTTCTCCATGGTCTCTTCAAATTCCTCCCAAGCCAGAGTTTGTGCCTCAGCAACAACCCGAGCTTTGGCTGAAGGTATCCATCAGCTGCTTCTGGAGTCCCACAGGCCAAAGAGGCCTGATAGGACGCCTTCTTGAGCCTGACAGCATCCCTCATTGAAGGTGTCCACCAACGGGTTTGAGGATTGCCACTGCTTTTTGTCTTAATACTGCAAACTAGATGGTTTTATTGATGTTATCGTCCATAAAATCTGGATGTTTCAATAGAGAACATTATATCAATTCATGTCAAAGTTAATGAATTAAAACCTTAAAATTTTTTTTCCCCAATTTAAATACTGAGACAATTTTTCTGGAGTAGATGTAAAAATAAGCATGTTTACTATTGTAAATCAGTTTGTAATTTTGAATAATGCATAGTAAAAATCCTGCTCTGCTGTTAAATCTTCCACAGCAGGATTGTGTGAGAGGGTTTAAAACAGAAAAGAGATGTTGTCAGTGAATGCACCGCCACCCATTATAGTGGCATGCCATCCATTTTTCAAAGTGGGCGCTATCAAAACCGAGGCTGCTGCCAGCACTCATGGGATTAGAGTGATGGCTGTCCATTGTAAACGAGCATTTTAATGATATTGATTACAAGGATGAAGTCTGAAAATTGAGCACAGATTTGGTCATTGCTGGTCATTGCTGTTGGCCCAATCCACTGCCTGGGTCCGTTCATTTCAAAGACAGTCAACTGTTCTGTCGTTTTGTGCTTTATGGTACAGAATATGTATAGATCATAACAAATCAAGTTTAACTACATTTACTAGAGCATGCAGAGGCCATTAACAATCATTTCCTGGGTTTTATGGGTCTGTTGCCCAACATAACATCACTTGGTCTAATTTCTTTTATAAACTGCGTATTCAACTGCTAAATGATATCAGAAGACCATGTTGAGTTCTTCAAGTGCATCGAGCCATGCAACAGAGCAAAGCAGTGGGCAGCCAATGATCTGCTATTTAGTGGGCCATGGCGACACGGCACTAACAGGTGGGCCAGATGTCTCTCTGTGGTATTAACTCCAATCATCATAAGTCAGACTTCATTGTGCCGTCCAGCAGATTCCCAGACTTCCCACTCCTCAGGCCTACTACAAGCAGAGCAGCATTCAATCACCAACATGGAGGCCAGCGCTCTGCACAGCTGAGTGTGGCTGAATGCATTAACCTTTGCTCTCTGATTAACTCCCATGAAGAGGAAAACAGGCTGGCTGATGGAGAAGGGATGGATATCAAGGATCCTGGTTAATATGGGAAATATGGACTTACAATTATATCACAATGATTTTTATTGTTATTATGATAACAATAAAAATGATGACTAAAAAAACTATTTAATTGCATTTTAATTAGGTAACTGAATAACACAACATTCATGACGCCAGAAACACAACCTCTGGAAAAAGATGACAATTTTTAACAGCTGCACACAGTGACTACATTCAATCATTTTTACTGATATTTATTAATACTAAATGGTAAAAACAAGATTTCTGATCATACTGTCATTTCAGTTTCTTCTTTGATATAATTAATTGAAATTTATTGACATAAGAATAAATCAAATTTCTTGTAAGAAGCAATACAAAAATGTTCACCTCTAACTCACTGCATGAGTAAGGAACTGAAACTGAAATGTACTAGGAACATTGAGCTGATTGGGCTATGAAGAAAACATTTTTAGACCACAAGAACAACCACTGTGATCTTTATGGGCTTTGATTCATATAAAAGTAAAAAAAAAGTGCAAAACTAGAAAATAATTTAAGATTAAGAAATAGCACAGTTTAAGTTTCAAAATTAGTTAAATGCTTTCAGAATCAAAATCAACTTTAATCTGTGGGTGTAAACAGAGAATTTATGCAAATCACATGGAGATCAAAGCAAAATTCACGTAAACATTTACATAATTCTGCTCCTTTAAGACCAGAGTAGGATTTGTAAGACTGTGAGTGTGTTTAGCCATTATTGTTTTGTTATAAAAACACACACCCACAAAGACTCGCATCATTTCTGTCAGACTCTAGTGGTTTCCCTTTAATGATCATCAGTCGGCTGAACCAGTCAACGTCCTGACATTAAGTCAGTGTATGTGAGTCATGTCACATGGTGATGACGCCCCTTCCCAACAAATTGCTCAGGGTTTCCAGCTCTGTATGAAGGTTCATGTGGGAAAATAACTGGATGGGCTGCCAGTGATCAGCTGGGTCCGATGACTGCAGCTGGCTCAAGTCCTGATGCTTTTCCCTGCAGTAGTTCTGACTACAATTATGTAATAACGCTCGCCGTCAGTCAGCTGTGCATGACGGCAGATATGTTAAAAACAAACCAGACAACCAACTCGTGTTTAGTTTATGAAGAAACTAATGATAGAAAAGATTATTTACTGTGAAAACACCTTTCTATAGCCAGTCTGTTTTTGTGTATGTCTAAATAAATAAAAATCACATTTATTAACATTATTTTCTGTCTTATTTAACTTTTCCTAATTTGTGTTTATGAATTGCTCTGATGGATTATTAAGCTGATGGCCCTGGAACTGATCAAAGCCACAGAAATGAAGCAAAGATAGAAAATAGATGGATGAATCAGTTATACTCAAGATAACCTCAGATAAGTGTCTCCACTTATCTGAATATGAACATGAAGGTTCATATTTATTATTTGTTACATAATAAATAATGTAACAAATAAAGCAGACTTTTGCCAGATTCAGCCATTTTGCTTTTTTCCAGTAAGACAAATACAACTAAAACGAAAGAAGGATTTCTCAAAGAAAACTCATTTTTTAATGTTATCTTAACTAAAATGACGTCTCAGAAATCTGACCTCATTACAATAAGAAGATCTCAAAGAAAATGACCTTTACACATTGAAATGAAAATAAATCAGATCCAGCTCTAATAATAGATTAGATTTTTTCATTGAAATTTATCTGAAGGAAATCTGAATTTGAACAGTATTGCAGTATTTGTTAACTTTTGGGAAATTATTTTCTCTTTACGTCATGGTTTCATTTTTACACTGATGTGTCTGGAAGAGATTAATCAATAAAGTTATGATCTGTGAGAACAAAAAGCTCCACAACATGAGTGAACAAAGAGGAATGTTACTGACATCAGCCTCTAGTTTCTGTTTCCTTCACCAAAATGTCTTGAGCTTTAAATACACCTATTGGGTTCAGTTCCATCCAGCCAGACACTTTTTATGAAGAAGCCATGATATCTGAGCAGATCTGGCCTCCATGTTGGCTCAGTGACGCCGCGCTTCTGTGATGTTTTCCATGAGAGTCAGACGAGTCGGGTCGGCACGCTGCTGGGCTCATCACACTCACTCACTGCCACTCTGTGGTCAGCGCTGGCTGTCACCCGCTGTTCAATGCAATGCTGTTACAAGTGACATCCAACCCAGAATATTTCCTCAATTATTCAGGACTGGCAATCCTTCTGTCCTCCTAAGCTGCTGTTTGTGTCATTTAGAGGCAGAATAACGTAGAGAATCCTGATCTGTCCTTCCTCCTAACCCTGAATTTAGCAGGGTTAGCTAACCCTCCCTGGCTGTCCAAGGGGAGGCGGCATCTTCAGCTCACATCACCCAACCTACAGCTGACCTGTTTCCAGCTCATGCTGACCCAGTTCTTTGCCTCAGGCCTGAACCGGGCCCTGACCGCTGCTGGAAGATCATTTTAATATTCCTGTTGTTGTCTCCTGCAGCAGAAGTGCTAACAGACTGCTGTCTACTGACCTCCCAGCTTCACTTCCCATTGGCCTTCTAAATGAACAGGAACTAATTCAGAGAGAAATAAATTCCTATTAAACGCCTCTGATTTTCAAACCTGCAACAACAGTGATTACAGAATGTAATATCCTCTCCGCTCGGCCGCCTCGCCCTGTTTACTCTCTTCGGCACTGACATTTGTCCATTAATAGCCATGTAAGGACATTATTCTAGTGGACTGGCAGACAGAAAAATAATGAAAGAAAAACTGCAAAAGGCAGACTGACAGGAAGAGAAACAGGGAGGAGGAGAGCAACCTGGGAGCCTGGCTGCTGTATGCAGAGCTAGCAGAGAGTGACACTTCTCCATGTGGCTGGCATATGGAGCCAATTGTGGTAGCGCCATAGGATGGCTAGGAGCAGAGAGTAAGACCAAGAGTGGTTGGCTCTGACAGCCTTTACACTGGAACAGACAGGCACAGGGAGCCCAGGGTGATACAGATGTCAATCTCAGGCCAAAACCGCCATCTGTCACCAAGAGTTGGCCAAGCTGCGTTAGCCAGGTCACACAGAGAAAGTGGAGGGAGAATCACTATAAAGGAGCGAAAGCAGAGGATAGATTTACAGAAGGAGAAAAGATTTCCTCTGAATAAATTGACAAGCAACACTTTTCTTTCTGACTGTCAGATTTCCTTCATTTGGATGTTTTATATATTCTTGAGCTATTAGCGTCCGCTCAGTATTAACACTTTTATGTATGGCAATAGTTCCCAGCTTGGTCCACTTTAATCAAACTCTAGTTTGTCTGTCTAGAAAGTCTGGTTCATTGGGGAAGTGTGAATGAATCCAACTCTGATCCGGACTAAAGAATCAAACTCTGGTTCAGCTACAAACCTCAGTCTGGGTTCAGTTAAAGTGAACTCTGGTGAGGTTGAAATACGCATTTGAACACTTTCGTTCACATATGAACGGACAGCTTCTGGTGTCCAACCACTGAAATCTTATGCCATGGACCTTACCATGCTCTGTCCACAACTGACCAAGACAATCTCACGTTACTGCAAGTCTCACAAAGCCTAGCGGCGCTTTGTTTCTGTCTCTCTGCAGACTATTTCTGAGTCGATTAGTGCATCATTTCACCAAATATCAGCTACAACAATGGACAGAGGAACTTTCAAGTTCATGCGAAGCTTCACTACATTGATGTTATTTTCAGTCCTAACATTTCATTTTGCAAGCTTCTACTACTTGTAGAGAGAGCCTGGCAGCTAGAAAAGCTACCAGAGATGTTAGCTTAACGTCAAAGGAAGGAAGGAATTACTCGCTCAGTTGGTTGGTTCCAGTTCTCGTTAGAAAGACAGTTATGTCCGAGTTGAGCAACTAGGCTCCTATTTTTTTTTAAATTAAGTAAATTCATAATTGAAATATTATGTAGAAGAAATCAGTGGAGTCGCGTCATTTAGCAGGAGCACAGTGCTAACTGCTTGATGTTAGCTCACAAGCTGTGCTTAACTGTGTTTTTTAAATATAAAAATCAGCGAAAGATGTATTTATACAGCATCATTTTCACTTCTAACATTTTATCCATCCAACCAACCAACCAACACTCTTGTCCCTAACGGGGTCGGGAGGTGCTGGTGCCTCTCCAGCTGCGTTCCGGGTGAGAGGAGGGGTCACCCTGGACAGGTCACCAGTCTGTCGCAGGGCAACACGGAGGCAAACAACCACACACACACACACTCACAACGTGGGAGAATTTAGAGAGACCAATTAATCTGACAGTCATGTTTTTGGACTGCTCAAGGAAGCCGGAGTACCCAGAGAGAGAGAAAATACAAACTTCGTGCAGAAAGACCCCGGGCCGGGAATCGAACCCAGCAAGGCAAAGGTGCTACCAACTGCGATACTGTGCAGCATAAAATGAATTAGTACAGTTCTATTCAAAATAATAGCAGTCCCACATCACTAGGAAGATGAATTAATGCTTTGTTTGAATTTCAATTTCTACACTGCAAGTAAGTTTCTAGGTTTAGTAAAGGCATGCTGCTGGTTCTGTGAAACTGAATCATTTACTGAAAAAAATACTGTGTTCAAAAAATAGCAGTGCTGAGTTCAATTAGTGAGGTCATTAGTTATGTGGAAAAAAACAGATGTTAAACAGGTGACCCTTATTTAAGGATCAAGGCAACTGACACTGCTGGATGAGCATTTGTTCTTGAAAAACAGAGCAACACGGGTCGTTCAAGACACTGTTCAGAAGAAGAGCGTTCTTTGAGCCAAAATTAATAAAATAGGGGAAAATCTATAAAGTGCAGAAAATGATAGGCTGTTCATCTAAAATGGTATCAAACCAGAAAGTTGAGGAAGAAAATGAAAAACAGCAATTCCAATGGATCGGAGAAGAACCAAAATGGCAAAGGCTCAGCCAATGATCAACTCCAGGAGGATTAAAGAAGATCTGGGATTGCCTGTGAGAACTGCAACAATCAGATAACATCTATGTGAAGCCAAGTTACGAGAAAGAAGCCCCTAGAACATCCCATTGTTAAAAAAAAAAAAAAAAAAAAGACATGCTTAAATTGGCTACAATTTGCCAAAGAACATATTGACTGGCCTAAAAAGAAATGGCGTAAAGTTGTGTGGACTGATAAAAGTAAAATTGTTCCTTTTGGTTCTAAGGGCCACACAGTTTGTCAGACGTCCTGCAAACTCTGAATTCAAGCCACGGTGAAGACGATTAAGCACAGTGGTTCACGCATCATGACATTGGGAGGTTCCTCATGGGGTTGGTCCTTTGTATCAAACCAGGGATTATGGATCAGTTTGAGTACACCAGAATACTGGAATAAGTCATAATGCCATATGCTGAAAAGGAAATGCCCTTGAAATGGATGTTTCAACAAGACAATGATCTCAAACACACCAGCAATCGAGCAAAATCATGGTTCCAGACAAACAGACTTCAAGTAATGGAGTGGCCATCACAATCCCCAGACCTTCATCCCATAAAAAACTTGAGGGCTGACATAAAAAATGCTGTTCATGAGGCAAAACCAAAAAATACAGAGGAATTGTGTAACTTAGTACAGTTGTGCTGGGCTGCAGAACCTGCTGGCCGGTGCCAGAAGTTGGTCGACTCCATGGACCACAGATGTAGTTACCATAGTTACCAGAAACCGTCGTTATGCAACTAAATATTAGTTTATGATTCTCAGGAAAGATGAATATTCTAACATTTCTTAGTTTATATAGTCTATATTTTTGAGTCAACACTGATATTTTTAACATTGTATTTCTTTAAATACAGTGTTAAAAAATATTGAATATTAAAATATTGTAATATTCAATAACTTTTTCCACTTTGAAATAGTAGAAAATAGTTTGTATTTTAATGAACTCAAATGCATTTGAGTTCATTAAAATACAATTTATCCTCAGTCCTCGACGCGGACGTCGTGGGTTCGACTCCCGGGCCCAGCGACCTTTGCCGCATGTCTTTCCCCTTCTCCTTCCCCTCTTTCCTGTCAATCTACTGTCAAAAAATGCGAGCCACTAGCGCTGCTAAAAAGTCTTTGGACAAAAAAAAAAAAACAAAAAAAAAATACAATTTATTTGAAGGACTATGAGGTTCATTCATCTTTTGAAACGCACTTCTATTATTATGAACATAAGTGTACATGTGATCATCTTTAATATTTAATACCACCAGATCACAAGTTATTCCTATCTTTGTCTTATTGCAATTTACTTCAAACTGAATTCATGTTATATCAGTCTTACACCATGTTGAGATGAATTTTAAACAGAAGAAGCAAATGGACGCTAACTCATCCACCAGCAGAGGAAGGCTGATGGATGAGTTAGGTTAGGTCTAGTGAAAGAAACCTGGAAAAATGAGCAGGATAGAAAAACTCTGACATTAGAAAGACAGTTATGTCTAGAACTGTGTTGCGCCATAAGTAGAAAATGAATCTCAAAAACAAAAGCTTTTTGTTAATGGGGAATATGGATGAGTCAGGATGTCATTAAGCACATAAAAATTTGTTTCAGATTCCAGATCCATCAAAAATTCATCCTACAGCCCTGTAAATCTCTTCCTACAACAATAATCAAGATAATTTTTTCTTATCAAATAATTACAGTTTCCTTCATGTCTTACGATCTGCAGCGTTTCAGTTGACATGCCTCTGACATAGACTGTGGTTACAATATATGAGCAGATTTACCTGATTGGCATTCTGCCACCCGCACAGACAGGGACAGCCATTAAACTCTGGGACACTTTCATTTGCATTTCCAGTTATGAACACGTTCTTTAATTCCTTCTCCTTTGCTTGCATTTCCACAACTGGCAGCTGGCTGCACGTCGAGCCCAATCCTCTCAGAGAGAGAGAGGGCAAAGAGGGAATATTAATTGGCGAGCGATACCTTCTTGTCGAAACGTGGCCCATAAATGAAGCGACTATAAATTATTTATGTGCTTAATCAGACGCCATGTGCATTTTCTTTCAAACAAGACAGCTTTTGTACAATTCTTTTCCTCCCCCCCCCTCACAGCCTCCTCCTAAATAATTCGACTTTCTTCCGACAGCAATGAAGCCAGAAGCTGGAAGCAGAGGCCTAATGAAAATATGGCGTCATGATGACGAAATCGCTGTTTTCAGGCTGCAATCGAGGTCAAGAAAATGAACGGCCAGCTTAGCAGACATCCTGTGTTTCCAGATTTATGGAAGGTGAGCTTCCTGTTGTAAATATAACAGAAATCATGGAAAAATGAATGATTCTTGGAAAGAGTATCGCCAAGGACACCAAAAATGTTGAAGTAGAAAGGCAAGGTGAAATGGACTTAAAGTTTTCTTGAGATATTTTGTGGTAATTATGTGATGGTGATAAACGTGATGATAAGACCTTTTAATTGTTTTGTTAGGGTTGCCTTAGATTGCTAAGCCCTAAAATTAAAACAGCCAATCCAAAAGTAAGGTGTTGTTTTTGGAAGCCTAATCTGTGGCTTTTACAGCGCCGCCAATTTAACCATCAAAAGCTCCACACAGCAAAGCACAATGTGAGCCATTACAGCTGGATGATGCACAAAAATAAAACGTGTCCTCCTGTTTGTAGACTTTGTGTGCTACTGCAGTCGGAGCTCAGGGTGAGCCGGGTCAGTGCCGTCACAGATGTGTTGCAGTTAGAGGGAAACCAAAGCTGGAAAAGATGGTCATTACTGTAAAAGAAGAAAGCGGCGAGTGTCGATAAAGAACAATCGTCAGACACCAGCCAGCAGACAGTCAGCAATATTTCCTCATATAACCCTGAGACCAGGGTCACACACACACACACACACACACACACCACACACACACACACACACCCCCACACACACACACACACACACACACACACACACACACACACACACACACAGAGTATGTCTTTCTATCTTCACAGGGACTTTACAGAAACTTCCAGCCATTATCATCTATCCTAAGTCACACCTTAACCCTAAGCCTGACCTCTAACCCCAAAGCAGCACTCCTGGGCCCCACACAGAGCAGTGGGTCCTCAAAGTGTAGTATCTGTTGGAAAAACAGACACCACTGTTTTTCCAAACAGTCGTTTTGGGAAAAACTACTGTATAACATGTTAAGGGAGCATATCGTACCTTATAAGGTACAACATGTTAAAACACACACATTAAGATGAGATAAGTATAACAAACTGGCATTCAAACAGTAGAGACACAAACACGTTTCCTCTCAAAATGCACCTCTAAAATTTGTAATAAGAAATAACAAGAAGGTGGAAAGCTGAAAGTTCGGTGGATATTTATAACTTTGTTCTTGAGTCAGTCAGATGGGAAAAACAGAAGCTAGAAAGAAATTTCTACAACTGCAAGTCTGAAAGACATACTTCTGTTCCATAAGCTAACTCATAAAGAGTCAGCGGCCTTCCCTCATGATTGCTGCAATCTGATGTGGAAGCAGAAGTCTGGTGCTGACAAACAGACGCTCACTAAAGACGCCTTGACATACACCACAAATTGCACTCTGTGTTTGAGAAGTGTCCATTTACTGGGCCTTGTTACTGACCTCTATCTATAAGACGAAAAGAGAGGGCACCGTTGCTCCACAGGGATCAATAAAAATGACATTTTTCAGGACTCAGGGTCACAATACAAAACCTCAATTGTGGTTCATGTGTAGATCCATTTTAGCTGCTAACTAGACTCAACAAAAGGGGGAGGTTCAGACTGGAGGAACGGCTGTCTGGTCTGGATCTCCAACACTTTCTGCCATAACAACATTCATAATTGGTGTGTACAGATTTATGGATCACCACATTTCTAGTTCAAGGTGGAGGATTAGATGATGTTTGTCTGCTGCATTGACAGGCTGTCCTGTTTTTGCACCCCTCCACCTGATGATGGCGCTGCAGATGTTCACTGTCTTCAAACCCATCTCTGGTGTTAGAAAGTCGACATGTGTTGCTGTGGGGAATGTTTACAGTCAACTGTTTGTGATTTCCAATAGATTCCTAAACTGATTGCCATTTGGGAAAAAAAGGCACTTTGTGTCACTATACATACGCTGTACTTCCTGTAAATTAATGAAAAGCTCAGCATCTTACAGACATGGTGGTGAATTGTACAGATCTTTCATTAAACAGTAAAGGTGTAGAAGACAGCTAATTTTGGACCAGAGGTTATAATCATAATCAGCTTGAAGCCAAAAGGATCTCGTCCTGGATCATCTTTTGAAACATTTAGTCTCGGGCCGGCTGACCAGAGTACAGAAGGTTCTGCTGTTTGTTTTGGTGCTAACTATAGTTAGAAATGCGAGGCTATTACATTATAATTCACATACTATAGAAACATCTGCCTACCTGTAGAACTGATTTAATCCAATTCAGTCCTGATAAATTATTAACACCTGAAGCTTTCATTCCATTCTTAATGCACTGCAGCAACATTGGACAAACTGATGGGGCCCCCCAAATGGGCCCCTTTTATTTTTAAGTAATAAAGGAATGGTAAATGGTAAATGGACTGAACTTATTTAGCACTTTTCCAGTCATTTTTTGATCACTCAAAGCGTTTTACACTAGAGTCACATTCACCCATTCACACACACATTCATACACCGATACGCAGACCGGTAGGCAATTTTGGGGTTAAGTGCCTTGCCCAGTTAGCATTACCTGATGCTAATGCTGGCTGCAGTTAGCATTAGCTTCAGCACTAAGCTAAAGGGATATTCAATAGATTTATTGAGTCTGGACTAATTAAACGGAAACTCCTTTAGGCGAAAATCTCAAATATTTAGATGGATCAAACCTGATCCATTTCTACAATGAGCACAGATTTTTATTGATTTTATCTTTCAGAAGCTGGGGGGGAGAAAACAAAAATATATTCCTTATACATAGCATGTATAAGGAATATACATGTGAGCTAGCATTAACAGAAGCCTTTCAGGTCCAATATTCTTCATACTTCCATCCAGTTTAACTAACCAAAGACATTTATTTCTGATAGAAATGGAATGAAAATCTGTGTAAAAATTTATCAACATTGAAAAATTGCTGTTTTTATTTACACTTAAAACATGCCAATAACGATGTAAACTTTTCTCAATAATATGTGAGAAACCCCTTATTCATATTACAGAACTCAAACATTTCCTCAATGTTTTCACTGGAGACACAGAGAAACATTTAGATCATTGAATTGATCTTTCATGATCTCTTCCAACCTCAATCATCCTCATCTTTACATTCCCTCTTATTTTAGATGGGACATCCAGTCACAAGAAATATGTTGGTAAAATTCAAATATTACTTCCAAGTCTTCCAGGGATATGAAAACTTCTGAGCTGTCGGTGTGTCTGCTTTAGAATCACATGTAAATACGCGTTATGAAACTCTGAGCACATTATGCTTGAGAAAAAAAATGAAAATATTAGTTTAAAAATGCGCCCTCCCAATTCACGTATTAATTGGTTTATGTAGCAGCAGCAGCAGTTCTACTCGCTCATCCATTATTAAGTAAAAGTAATTAGTGATTTTGTGTTTGTTTTGTTAATAATGATAAAATACCATAAAACCTTGGTCTGTTTCCTTCATCGCCTACCAACTGATTATCTGTTAGATTCACTTCAAGCACCTGATCAGCAGAGAGCACAAAGGCAAATATTAAGGGACTTCAGGAGCTCAGATTATTCTCTTCTTATCCAACACCAATTTCCAGTTTCTGTCAACATCACACCTGCCATCTCCGATTTTGAGTAACACAAACAAGGAGCAGATTCTGATCTCTAGCTGATTGAGGGGTGCATCTGTCAGAACTGCAAATGTCCATCTATTGGTTTTTCCATCTTCATCAGCTCTAGAAGAGTAGACTGTTGGTAGTGGAGTGTGTGTGCTGATCTAGTAATACATCTGTCATGCTGAAATGGTGCAAGCAGAGTCAAAGGGTTGCAGGAGAGGTCAGTGGACCAGAGTTCTGCAGGAGAAAACACACCAATAATGAGGCTGACGTGTCACTGAGGCAACCAGCTGCCTCATCCATTATTCATCTGGGTAACAAACTGATAAATGAGGTAAATGAAGAGGAACAACGGCGGCAAAAAATCATGCCAACGGACCAAAAGAGACATTTAGAAGCAGCAACCCGAGGAGCATATCAATGTGGCGACGTACGCTGGCGACGTTCGCCGGCGACGCGAGGTCAGAGCAGAGTGGCTGGAATGTGCAGAGCGCTGCGCTTTTACAGCAACTGAATTTTGCAGGTGTTGAATTCACATGTCTGCAGAGCCAACGCGTCACGTTGCCTGTCAGCCACCCACCAACCCAGCCGTCGTCGCAGAAACTCCCCAGCAAAAAAACAACAGCAAAAAAACAATTTAAAGCCTCCATACAGTTGCATCAGAGGGGCAGCGCACATTCAGAGAGAATAAATGATACCCAGCTCTCACATGTCATGCCAAATTCATGCAACACGATCTGCACCAGACAGCGGGGGATGAATTATCGCCTTGTTGCTAGGGTAACGCCGCGTACGCACAAAACACCATGCTGCGGCCTGAAGAAGAAGAAAAAAAGTGGGTTTGTGTGATTTTATTTTTTATTTTGAAAAGCCATACTGGTCATGATAGAGAAGGAAGAGAGGAGAAAAATAACAGAGTGGAGCATCACTAAGGATGCGCATGGAGACAATCTGGGTCAGCAGAGCCATTCTGTGTATTTCTTTACATGAAGCGGGCAACACCTCATCTGTCATTCGTTTCATTTCATCCCAACACCAGCAAGCCATTTGCATTCTGTCACTTCTACCTCTTCCTTTCATTCCTCCCTGCATGCCGCTACAGTTCCTGAATGATAACACACTGGCAATTTCTCTGCACTGGCACTGGCGCAGGCCTGGACGCAACAGCGGCTGCATCCAAAGCAGGGGATGAAAATGTGTGTGTGTGTGTGTGTGTGTGTGTGTGTGTGTGTGTGTGTGTGTGTGTGTGTGTGTGTGTGTGTGTGTGTCAGGGGAGAGGGGGGCAGATTTCCAGTCTTGCTCCTTCTTTATCCCTCCAACCAAAGTCCCAGTCTGCTTCTCAGGTTTCCAGCAACAACCCCCTATTTTCTGATGATCAAATCCAGATCTCTGCCATCTGACCCTGACCAGAGTTTCACCAGTCGCTCCCCAAGGACACCATCCAGACTGTCACCTCTCCAAACGGAGCACAACCTCCGTCATCCGATCCATGCTCACCCTACAACCAGCAGAACCTTTTTTATACAAATCACGCTGTTGGTAAAGTGAAGTCCAGATCCATCCAGCTGAATGTTGACGTGTTTAAGCTGAAACACAGGCTGGCTCCTGTTTGTAACAAAATGTAAAGCTGGTTGTATCCCAACACTAGTCTGGACTCATCCCTCATGAGAAACACAAGAAGAATTTTAAAACCAGAATCTCTCTGTAAAAAACCTTGCATGGCTCCGCATTAAAATGTTCTCAATATGTTTCCATATTCATGAGGTCTTAAGCAACACTGTACGACTCCGCCGTTACATACTGGTAGCCCCAAAATGTCAGAGAGAAGAAATAGTTTTTTTCTTAAATGTGAGGATTAAAAGCCACTTCACTCTGACCAATCAGACTGCTGCGCTCTGCTTTACACCGAACGGATAAAACAGCAAAAACAAGAATCTGACACCGGCTGATGATCTGCTTTGTGAAGATGAAACACTGTCAGACATTATTTCATTTCTGTCGTAATCTTTGAATTTCTTTCCCTTTTGAAGACAGCAGTTATTTCTTTTTGTGCGTGTGTGTGTGTGTGTGTGTGTGTGTGTGTGTGTGTGCGTGTGCGTGTGCGTGTGCGTGTGCGTGTATCCAGCAGTGACGCCCCGTTCCTTGGATTTGTCTGCTTCCATGATGTTCTTTTCTTTGTTTGTTGAGCTTGGCGGTGGCTGTTGAAGCTACAGAACAGTTTTTATTCTAACAAGATAAAACAGAGGAATCAGTCAAAGTCCCACACAGAACATTACATGCCTTCATAAAACACGGGGGAAAAAATCTAAACAAAACCAAACTGTGTCAAAATAAAATGCTTATTTTGACTGAGAAACTGGTGATTTTTTTTAATCAGGTATATTATATATTAGTTGGCCAATTAACAAATTAACCATCCTGATGCATTGGTGAGTTATGTGTTATTTTTGCAAACCATGTTTTGAAGATGTTGGAGATGTGTAATATTTCCACACCCATCCTGCAACTCAACCTTGGTGTGTGTGTGTGTGGGAGGGGGGTGGGGGGGGTGAGATGGCATAGGAACCCTGTGATTGAAAATCTAGGACAAACCCCTTAAGTGAAGACAGAGAGAGAGATGATCAGAGCCATTACTGTGTGATAAATGATTTGCTGGCTGCTGAGTTGCCCTGAGGGAACTATTGGGCAGAGTGCATGCGTGTGTGTGTGTGTGTGTGAGCATGTGAGTGTGTGGCGGGTGGAGCCTGAGGCTGACTCCTCTCTAGATCCCAAGGCGCTTCAGTATTCTTAATGCAATCTGCTGCATTACAAGGAGGTGGGGGATGTGAGCAGTCACACACACACACACACACACACACACACACACACACACACACACACACACACACACACACACACACACACACACACGCACGCACGCACACACACACTGAATTCACACCATATCTTCATCTCATAACATGGACCCACACATAAGCTTCACTATCTGCTTTTTTTTTACTTCACAGAGAAATATAAAAAACCTCACAAAATCCAACTTTTTCACCCACACTCACGCAATATCTCACATTCTCTCTCACATACGCTCTGCAGGCAATCACATCTCATGGGAAAAGGAGCCGGAGCCAGGGCCAAGCTCAGAGGAGGAGGCAAATTAGTGCAGAGTTGAAAGAGCAGAAGTGGTAGACAGAGAGAGAGAGCAAGATGGAAAGAAGGAGGGGGCTGTGTGGGATTGGTTTGAGCGGTCCAGACTGGTGGAATAGACCCACTGCATCAACACAGGTAGAAGAAGTGTGATATGTGAGGATAGCAAAACCTAGGAGAAGTGTGAAAATGAAAAAGATAGAGATGTATTTCAAAGATTCAGGAGAAAGTAGGCAAAAGATGAGGGATTGGATGTTAAGAGCGTGGAAAAAAAGAGGTAAATGAAAAGAAATAGAGAAGAAAACACAGGGGAGCCGGAATGACAGCAAGGAGCGAGACACGAGAGGCTAATGGTTGGTGGGAGAGGTGCAGGCGGCTGCTGCCAAGATAGAGGAAGAGCCCAAGTGGGAAAAGAAGGAGAGAAATTGAGCAACATAACCCTCAAGACCCTGCTGTCTGAGGAGGAAAATTAGTGTGTGTGTACGTGTCTGTGTGCGTGTGTGTGTGTATGTGTGCGCGCGCGCATGCATACGTGTGTTGGAGTGATGTATGTGCACGTCTGTCTGAGAAAGCAGTGTGGCTTGAGTTGCGCTGGCAGGTCTGAGACTTGGTGTCAGGATCCTTGGGCTCGTCCAGCAGTTCAGGCTGGGAGGAGGGGTTTGTAGAGAGGCGCCCCCAGGGGAAGGTCTTCTCGCTTGGCTAAGATATCCTGCCTGGACGATGCCTGGCCTCCTGGCTTCAAACTTTGGATGAATCACAACGAGCGCGATACAGCTGGATGAGCTCCGGCTCAAAGTCTGAGCACCAAACCCTCAGGTGATGCACGAAACGCTGGCTGAATAACAGAGAACCGGACATGGCGGCCAGGCAGCTCCTCATCATTTGCTGCTGTCCTACAAACTTTGAGGTTTACTGTGGACCTCCAGGCACGCCAGCCCGATAAGTGAATAATATATATTGCAATACACTGCCGATCAACATCAGTAGACAATATGAGGTGCGCAGTAATCTCACTGAACTCTGATGCAGAACCGGACAGCATTCCAGGGGATGTAGGCTGAGGAAAGGCTTTATCCACTCAACCTCCCTCCCTCCCTCCCTCCCTCCCTCCCTCCCTCACTCACTCACTCACTCACTCACTCACTCACTCACTCACTCACTCACTCACTCACTCACTCACTCACTCTTTGGTTGACTAGCAAAAAACTGACAAGTATCATGCACAGCAGCAGTTTCAGGTTTTCACCATAGAGCCACATAACTGCTTAAAAATAAAACATCAAGAGAGGAAACTGAAGTTAAAAAAAGGGGCAGATCACATCACCAGATGGACATAGGAGAGATTTACAACAAAAAACGAATCAATACTGATCAATAGATTGAAATTTTTTGTCTCATGTTTTTCAGCCATGCAGTCCAGCTCTACCTCTAGGTGGCAGTAATGCACCAGGTTACACACAGTATTTGGAGATTTATAGAGTAGCATGCTTTAAAAGTTCAACAATGGGAAATTATGGAAATCCATTTCAAACATCAATCAAGTACTTCTTAGTGCCACCTGGTGGTTATTTAGCAACACGACATGTCTAAAAAATGGCAGCAGTAATTTAGAGTGTATTATCGACATCTGATATGAATTCTGAAACGGCCTCATCTGACCTATGACACACAGCATGCTGGCAGCAGCTCCGCTAAGCAGAAAGCAGACGATCAGGTACAATTTCAACACATAAGTCATAGAATTAGCAGCCCTGTGGGATCATTGTTGCCATGACGCCCAGGAGTGCTGACTCATGAAGTTCAGACAGACGTCCATTGGTCCAGATCGTCCAATGCACCGTGAATAACTGATATTTAAAAAGTTTAACATGGAAGTAAACTATTGGTCCACCTTGACATTTTCATCCAACCGTCAGGTCCAAGCTCGTTCCTTTCTATCCCTGTTTTATCTTTAGATTTAGAAACTGCAGGTAGAACACAAACACTTCACAACATCTCATTTGTTTCCATGCTGGTATTCGTCCAGTAACAGTTGGACTTATCTTTCCCATGGTTGTGATGTTGACAGCACTGAACATTATGCCCAAAGACGCAGGACCATAAAATAAGCTGTTCCCACAGAAAAACACTGGTTTTGTTCTCCAAAAAGCAGGACCTTTCTTTTCTTTTCCAAAGCGACACAAAGCATTATGGGTAATGGCCATCTGTGATATGAAACTCCAATTTATCAGAGCTTGAAGGGTGCAGAAATCCGACCTTGGCTCACAGCTGGATTTAGCTCCCAAACCCAAACAGCTGATGATGCAAGACGTAACTTGGAGTGAGCTTGATCATCCACTCGCCAGACTTTATCTCAGCTCTACATCCGCAGCTCAATAATCTGGACTCGTCGACCACCTCTTCCTCCTCCATTGTCGATAAGCCACACTCCAGCATTCTTATCTGCTGCTTTGGCTTGTAAGTAACAAACAAAGAAAATGACCCCTGAGGACTGATGGAGACCCAAGAAAACAGAATGTGATTCTGGTGATGAAGCCTCCTCAGTGGGCCAAGCAAACGAGTAATTTCTTGTGCCACTTTTCCTTCTGACTCGCAAAAATCTGATTGACATTCATTCACCAGGATAGGACCTGACTGGAGATTAACAATGCAATGACAGAAGAGTTGAGTCTGCTGGCGGGGTGAGAAAGGAGAAATGATTTGGTGAGTAACGCTTTAAAATGCTGATTTTTTTTCACCCCCTCAGCAATCCCATGTTTATTCCTCTCGTTGCACGCCATCGTATCGATCAGAAAATCAGCTGTCTGCTATGCGACAGGTAAGGTAGTGCTCAAGTCGGACAGGGAAGGCTTGAGGTGAAGAGAGTCACTGAAACTGTCTAGAATATTGAAATAAATGATTAAAGCAGTCCTTCCAAGAAGATGAACAGCAGAGGACAATCTGAATTAGAAGGAGGAAGAATTACGAGCTCTCTCAAATTGAGGAAACACAAAATAATTCACCTGGAAATCAATTTCCATCACATCTATTACTGAACAGCGATAGAGAGACAAAGAGACAGAAGGGGAGCGAGGGAGACGGTGACCGAAAGCGACCATCATTTCCTGTTTATCCTTTTGCTGTTTTTCTTCCCTCCATCCCTGACCAAGCCAATTCCACGGCGGAGTGCGCTGCAGCTGCAAAAAGACATCTGTGGTCAATCATGATAAACAGTCTGCGTCTCGCATGTTTGTTTCCTTAAAAGACACAGAATGACTCTGGACACCAAGGCTACCGACAAAAGCTTAAAGAAACTGTACTGGAATAATCTAGTTCATAGAAATCATAAAAACACATATATGTGCAGTCTTTACTGTGACAGACCAGCATGAAGTGCTTCATCATTTGGAAGTTAAAGGAAAAACTACATTAGTAAAATTTTTATGAAATGAAAATATGAATGTGGTGTATCTTTGGCTTCAGTTGGACTTAGCATCATCCATGCTTCCATTAACACACTTCCACCACTGTGGATCAACAAAGGCTCTGAATACTTACATAAATGTGAATTTTTTTGGTTTTCCATTTGTAATAAATTTCCAAAATATGTTTTTTCCACAATGCCATAAAATGGTATTTGGCTTTAGAATTTTGAGGAGAGAGATAGAGGGAGTTTTCACACCAGAGTTTTCTTACCAATTGAACCGGTAGACTCGGTTGAATTAGGAGCCAAAACTGCAACATTTGTTACATTTAAGCTGCTGATTCGGTGTTGTGTGGTTCTTGTTCACACTACACTGAGTCAAATGATCCAAACTAACTGAAAAACCTGTTCCCCTCCTTCCCTCTGGGGTTAGCGACAAGAAAATGTCAGAAGAAGACATGAGTGCAACATCCTTCTTCATAAAATGTAAATAAAAACAGTGTTGTCAGACTTTAGCAATTGGAGGATTTCTCTCTTTTTATGGCTAAGGACCAGGAGCCATTTCTCCTGCCAGCGCTAGGCTAGCACGTTTGTTTTGGTTGTAGTTGTAGTGGGTGAAGTCGGAGTCATAGTTCCATCATTGTCTTCATTATGTTCATTTTGACAACATTTACTCAATGCTTAATCCAATTTATCTACTTCCAGCACAACAAAAGTGTTCAAGCAACAGCCGCGCCACCTAGTGATGATCACTGTCATTACAACACCTACAGCTTTTCCACACGATTAAAGCGGCCGCAGCCTAAGGGACAAGTGAGAGTAATGTACATAATGAAAAAAAAAAAAAAAGATCCAACATCGTCACCCAAGCGTCAGGCTGGTCCCTTGGGATCAGCCCAGAACCACCTGGTACTCCACCCGGTTCTGGAGAACCTATAGAGAACAAGTAACCTCCCAGCAGAGAAGACCCAGAACAGATTCAAAACCAGAACTACAGGTGGGAATTTACTGCATCATTCATCATTTATCGTAAAACATTTCTTATTAAAATATGAATTTTGACTCATTGTTGACATCAATTTCTTTTAATGACGTTTAACCCCCCGCCCCCAAAACTGTGCTTATTGTCAGGATCTAGTTTTATTATTTTCTTGTTATTATTTCCCATTTGTTCAATGGAAATGTTTTTCAAGAGTGTTTGTGTTAAGCAGGTTAATTACTGTGACACACAGTCATAGAGTTAGCTGAAAGTATCTAATAAATAGTTCAGTTTATCATTAATCACAATAGAACCACAAAATATCGTAATAAACTTTAAGTCCAAGTCTTCTTGCTTCAAGATAACAGTGCAGCCCAGATAAAATGCAACTGGACCAATGAGACGTAAACTGAATGATACCACGAGGTGCAGAGCTTTGATTTTTTGGGTCAATGTGAAAAGTGTAGGGTTTCCTCCATGGCTTTGTTTCTTTAGTCGACTCAAACCAAAATGATGATTACATTGTCATGAACTCATTAAATAACAATTTAGTTAAATGTCTTTAGTCTATGACTAAAGCTAAAATGAACTGTCAAAGTAAACACCAGCTAATTTAAATACCCACAGCTGTATTATGTTTTATTTTTGGAGACTGTGTTGTCTGAATCTAAATGTGTGCTGCACTTTTGTCATGATTTCAGTCCTTCAGCTCCACCTTGATTGTGCTGATTACTCATTACCCTCTCCTGCTCTGTGCTGCTCGTCTCCAGCTCAGTGCGAGATCATCTGTTGCCCCAGTCACAGCTTTCAAGCCCTGTTTCACGTTCCAAAGAGTTTTCTGGTTTTCTGATCCTACCTGTGTTTTGACCACAGATTTTTGCCTAGTCCTTCGATTGTTGGAAGAGTTTGACCTCCTGTTGCTGAACCCTGCCTGTCTCTGATGCTGCCTCCAGTTTTCTGATTACTGGATTTTCTTGCCTGAGGCCCTACTGTGCATGACCCAGGATCGTTTCACGACTCAGCCTCTGGTTGGTGGATTTTGTCCCTGTAGTCTGTTTGTCCCCTGAGCCCCTAAGACATTCCATTGTCCATTCACCCAACCCTCCCCCAACTGGATTCCTGACCCTGTGGAGTCCTGACCTATCAGTGTGACCACACCCTGTTTAGCCCCTTCTACACCATTATTTTTGTAATAAAAACCATACAGTTGCGTTGGCTGCGTTTTGGGTTCTGGCTGAATTTGCTTTAATGGTACAACTTTTCAGACTTTAATTTGTAAAAGGTTCTGAAAATCATGTTTCATTTTCCTTCTACTTCCCCATTATGGCTCACTTTGTGTTGGTCCATCACATGATGTCTCAATGAAATGCATTGAAGTTGGTTGTTGTGCAGTCAGAAAATATGAAAATACTAAGAAGTAGAAAGGCGCCAGAAAATATCGATATATCGTCTCTATCGTATGTACTTGGAGCTTTAGTGAGACTGGGTGTTTACATTAAAAAGAAAAGGGCTTCTGGGTAAAAACTGTCTTTCGAAACCAACCAACAAGCATTTCAAAGAAGCAACAAGAGAGGAAAAAATAATGCTGTTGTAGGACATGAAACCCTGAAATTACAGGTATTTGTGGAAAACAGAAACGACACTAGTAAATTGGAAGCCTCATTAAGAGGAAAACATCAAGATCTTTAAGTTACAAAACTAAAGAAACTAATGAGATGATTTTTTCTGCAGCTCTGCAAAGAGAAAAGAAGCAGAACTACAGATGTGGGTTGATTCACTTTCTTTTCGTTTTCTCAAATGAAGACAACCACATGAGCTTCCCACTTATTTAACAGAAGTGCACAAGTGTCTGACTTCGGAGCGCTGCTGCGCTTTGTCTTTAACAGCATCATCCCATGTCCCTCATTTTGCAGCCATACTTTGAATTCCTCTGTGTTTTTCCTCATTATCAGCCCAGGAAACAGAGTCTGAGCTCGCCGTTCAGTGCAGACAGTGGAGCAGGTAATATGACGACGAGAGGCTGAGGGTGTGACTGAAGGAGGAGCTGTCAGCATTTGTAGGTCAGCGTAAATGTTTAATGCTGTTTGCTGATGAGTCGGCTCCGTCTCTCCAGTTTGTCTCTGAAAAGGTGGACTCCCAGTACTTCCAGTAGCTGCTGATGTATTCTGCCGCTCTCTTGGCATGCCAGTTAAGCAGGTTTGTGACAAGATGGCCGAAAGTACCAATTAGGCCAATTTATCTCAGCGTAGTTTGATTTCCCTGTTCCATCCTTATTCCAGCTTTCCCAGTCCTTCTCCCAACTGCAGCTTCCAACTCTCCCATCCCACCAGTCCTTAGTGGATTTCCATGCTGCTCCCAAGCACTGCCTTTTACACCTTTGCTGTTACACCTTGCAAAGGTGCCTTGACCAGCAGAAAGTAATGCATAACGGTGTAGTGGGATAATAAATGATTTGCAGTTGTGAAAAAAGCGTGAGCATTTTTTCCCCCCTTATAGAACCACCCTCACCTGCAATTATGGCTGCAGGTTTTGTGGGTTTGCATCCACCATTTTTACGTCGTTAGACAGAAACATATTTTTTCATTCTTAGAAAAACATTTCAAATGCTTCCACTGCAGCTCTGGCTGTATGTTCAGGGTTGCCTCAGTCTAACAGGGTTTCTTCAAGAATGTCTCTGCATTTAGCTAAATCCAGCTTATCTGTCTTTATGGAATAAAACCATCCACAAAGCATGACCCTGCCACCACCTTGCTTCATATTTAGCCAGTTGGATGACGTCTTAAACGGCCAGGATTATATCAAATCAAATGGTTTTAGCTTGACATAATGCTATGAAGTTATTTCCTCATCAAAAACAAACCCGGGGTGTTGCTCTGATTCTTTCATGCAGGTTTAAGAAATCCTTTAATCTCCATGGCAACCACTCAGCTGTGCACTATGCCTGGATGGACCTAGCTCCGCCTGCAAAACACAGCTCCTCCTAAAAGCTGCAGTTTCCAAGCTTACACCTCACAAAGCAGCTCCTCTCCCACTCAGCTCCTTCAGACTAGCCAGCAGCAATTAGCAAACAGCTGGTGGAACTGGTGAGCTCATTATAGAAGCTACTGCTCAGAGCAAAAATTAGATTTTAGGTTTTAAATAGAGGTATTCATTGAATTTCTCTTTGGGATCAATTAAGTTTCTTCTTTTATTATTTGAATTGAAGTAAAAATAGAATATGTAATTCTTCAAAAAATTACAGCAAATTTTTTGAAAGATGTTATATTTCAAAAATATAACATCTTTTGCTGAAAGGTTGTAAGATTTGTGGCTCAAAACAGGATAATTATCTGAACTGATTATCTGAACAAAAATGGTTCTGTGGATTGAAAAGTTGGTGCTGTATATGGAGAATCAATAATCAATTTCTATGCACCATTAATACGGGACAAACTTTAAAAAACTGCAAAACTGCTGGGACACTGAGTTCCTTTAAGTCAAAGATAAAGACTAGCCTGCTCAGAGTTGCCTAATTGGATTTGACAAAATGTTCATTCTGGTTTCATAATGTGTCACTGTAGGATATTTTACACAAATAAACTCCAGATGAATTATTGATCTTATAAAAGCCATTGATTGTGTATTTATTTTAGTGTACCACAGTTAACAGGGCAGAATTCAAATAAATGCCTCTGATTTTGATTTGCCAAAATAATCACAAATTGTGTTTCATTTTCCTTCACCACACAGTTCTGTACTAGCTTATGCTGTGAAAACTTCGCCTGTGGAAAGTAGCTTTGCAAGGCAGTGTGTGAGTCTGTGTGTCTTCAGCATATGTAATTATTTAGCCTTGAGAACACATCATAATTGGAAGCATCTGATAAAATGTTGCCTTACATGAAGTAATGAGAACATGGATTAGTGTTACATGACAGGAAGTAGTGTGGGGAGGAATTAATTTGGTTGCCAAGGTTTAGCAAAGGAACCAAATAATGGCCCGTTTATCTTATCAATTAGGGAACCATAATATTTTTGAAATGAGAAACGGGCCTTACCACAGGGCACAATCACCTCATAAATAAGGTAAATTGCTAAATAAATCCCCAAACCAATTTATTCAATTTACCGTACGATGGATTATAGCTTAATTTCAGCGATAATGGGAAGAGACACTTGAGGAAATTAAAACGGAGAACTTGAAATTTCCTGAGTTGTTTCCAAATGACCCCAGAGAATCGTTGGAGAATTTATTAAAACAAAGCAGCTGTCTCTCCTCCAAACTCTGTTGAGCTCTTTGCTTTCTATAGGAAGACATTAAAAGGGGACACAGTTTGATCAACTATCGTTTTTAAACACTCCTGCAGTGTTTCTGAAGGTTCTGAAGGACTCAGAGCAGGGCTCTGTAGACTCTGCAGCCCTCCTGAATCATCTTCATGGAAGATGCTTTCCAATAAAGTCAAAGTATTTTGAATCCAAAATGCTCTGTCATAAAGCCCCATATGTTGCGTTGTTATTTTCCCGGCTTTGTCACAAACACGCGTCCTCACTACGGCGGAGACATCGCATGAAAGCCGACGTGTCAAACTCCAAATCCATCTCTGTCACGGATGGCAATTGGGACTGAAATAGAAGAGAAAAGCACGCTCTGTGGGCTGATTAAAGGCATCGCGTATGCACAAGTCTGTGACTCCCAATAGCTTCATTTTTTTCTTTTCAGTTTGTCGGCTTTCAAATGTACATTGTTATTTATTGTTTGGGTGTCAGAAAAGATCCATTACATGCCTTTTTAACGCGGCTGGACGGCATGTGGAAAGCACTGCAGTGGGTTTTTGTTGGTGTTGTTGAGTGGCATTTGTGCAAAGTTCATGGAGGCCTCCGGCAAACCAATCCAGACAAAACTGGGTCTTTCAGTGCGGGGCGTGGCCTGGATCATTACAAAACCCCAAAAACAAAATCCAGTAGGTCACAGCCTGAGGAGAAGGTATGTCTGCGTGGACAGACGGGTGGATTGGGGACATGAAGGCTGGACAGCTGAGGAGAAGATGCAGCAGATGGATGGTTGAGTTAAAGGCCTGGGGGTTAGTGGTTACTGTATGAATGTAGGTTATGGTTCAATGGGCCCTTGATGGGGTGACACTACAAGAAATACAGAGCATACCTGGCAGTGTGAATGTGTGAAACATGTCAGTTGTGTACGTCTTTCCAGATGTCTTTGTTCATCACCTTATTTTCCTCTATGACGGTTTATTGTGTTGGGCTTACTGTGTACTGCTTAATGTGTAAATTATGTAATCTGAACTACCGTGCTGGAACTAGGTGTGTTTAAAACGCTGCAGCTGCAAACTTTCATGGTTTTTTTAGTCGAGACCAAAACACTAGACTGAAACTTTTAGCATCCAGTTTTTGTTAGAAAGAAAGACAGAAACAACCAAAATGGAAATAATCAAACTCGTTTTAATTTATCATGCTATTCGTTGATTTATTGTGACAGGCTCAGTTCACCTGCTGCATCAAATCCCAATAAAATACACTGAGATTTTCAGTTGTAACGTCACCAAAGGTTTAAGATTCATGATAAGTTTTGCAAGCCAGCATGAGAAACTAATATCTGATCTTCAGACATTTTGGATCATGACACTTCATAAAGTCTAAAGACATTAGCTGATATCTGAATGACACTGACGATCTGAATTTGATTCATAAAGTAACACCAACACACAGAACACACACTCCATCCCTAAATTAATCCACAGGTAACACCAGCGCTTTTAACCCCCTCTGTTTTTGAGTAGGGTCTCCTCAGTTTGGCACTGAAATCTCACATCAGAGGCTGTCGGGGGCTCTATGGGGGTTTGGGGGCCTGCTAATGGAAACATCCCTTTCTCATGAGGCATCCTGAAGGAGCAGGGGTCAAGTTATGGAGGCGTGGGCATGAAGAGATAGGAGTTGTGGGGCAGGGATCTGGCACTGGTCTCTTAATCTGTAGATGGACGGGGTGGGGAAGCAACACACATAAGCACACACACCCCTACACACACGCATGCACACAAACCAGATGGGACACTCATCTACTTCTAGCTACTTAGTGAGAAGCCCTGATCAATACAGTAAGTGCAACCATGGGTGAAAGAGCTTATATTAGTATAACCTAGATATCCTAACCCCCATGTATGAGTGGGCTGCATCTCTCCTAGCAATAGAACCTTCCCTCCCCCCCCCCCCCCTCCCATCCACCCCTTTGCTTTAGCTTAGCTTCAGATGCTCAAAACAAGTCAAGAATGAAGCTGGTCTGATAAATTAAAGATGAACAAGCAGCCGCCGCCCTCCATCTGTAACGATCGAGCTGTCAATGATGAACTCATATTATAACATGGCCGCATCCTTCCCACTTCCTCATTCCTGCCGCTCATAGCTGGATTTCTTCTTCTTCTAAAGAGCAGAAACACCATAAGAAATAAATTAATAATAATAATAATAATAATAATAATAATAATAATAATAATAAAATGGTGATGGCCCGTTTCTGTGGGGTTCCATTTGTGTCAAAAATAAGTACAAGTCATATGTGTAGATGTTGTTGGTCTATGTAGTTGCTATGTGTCTTTGGTTGATGTGTATGGCCTTATGGCTCATATGTTAGATGTTGCATATGTCTATGTTGTATATGCGTTTGCTGCATATGTTTTGTCTCTAGCTGTGTCAGGGTTATTATTCACTGTCATCTTGTCAATTCATCTGCAGTAAAGCAGTGAACCCTTCGCAGTTGTTTTTTGATGTAATTTCTGTGATTGGTCATGTTGTTAGTTCATGTCGTTGGTCAGTGTTGCTGTTGCCTGTTCGCTTCGCCATTAATAAGTGTTGAAGTAGGTCATGTCTGATCAAAGAGTTTATTAGATATTACGAAAATATTGGTCTTTCAATATTAGTGTTTTCAAAATGCTTAGATTTCCACGTTGTGTTTTCTTCAGGCATTAATCTACTGCTTCCTCCTCAAGCACTCAGAGGTTCACTTAGGGACCGTCAACAAATGTCTGAACCAAACACTCCTGACAAACAAATGTAAATAAATGCCTTGCCTTGCGACCAACAGACACACAAATTAGTGATAATTAGGGTTACACAAGACACACTATTCTCTATTAAATTTTAAAGTCATATTCAACATCCATCCAATTTCCGTCACCCTTCTCCCTAACGGGGTCGGGCGTTGCTGGTGCCTATCTCCAGCTGCGTTCCGGGCGAGAGGTGGGGTACACCCTGGACAGGTCGCCAGTCTGTCGCAGGGCAACACAAAGACAAACAGGACAAACAACCATACACACACACACTCACACCTAGGGAGAATTTGGAAAGCCCAATCAACCTGACAGTCATGTTTTTGGACTGTGGGAGGAACCCAGAGAACCCAGAGAGAACCCACACACGCACAGGGAGAACATGCAAACTCCGTGCAGAAAGACCCCGGGCCGGGAATCGAACCCAGGACCTTCTTGCTGCAAGGCAACAGCGCTACCCACTGCACCACTGTGCAGCCGTCCATATTCAGCATTTTAAATAATTTTAATATTAAATAATATCATGTTTTCTTCAATAGCTCCAAGTCATGTGACTTATTGACACAAAATCAGTGTGAAATTGTTAAAATCTTAACATTTTTATGTCAAGATTTAGTCAAAATTTAGTAAATACATTTTTTAGCTATTTTTTTGTCAAAATTGAGTAACTAAACTTTTTAGCAAGTTTTGTCAAAATGTTCTAAATTTGAGCAATTGACCAATCACAGAAGTTAAAGACATTCAGACAACTACTTGAACCAAGAACAGGGGGGAGTAACATAAAAAAAACATCTGCAAGGGGCTCACTGCTTTACTGCAGATGAATTGACAAGATGACTGAGTAATAACCACGACGCAGCGAGACATAACATGTACATATGCAGCCAACACATTCGCAACATGCAACACAGACATATGCAAAAACTACATGCAACATCAACATATCCCTAAAGCACTAAGACCATGCTTCCAAAGACATAGCAACAACACAAACCAACAACATCTACACATGTGACTTCTACTTATTTTAGACACAAATGGATCCCCATACCTTTCTTCCCACGGCTGTTGTTTTTAATTCACAGTATATGTTTGAACGCTGATGGTCGGTTTGCCAACAGGGTTTCTTGCTCCGTGGGAGGAAAAGGAGGAGAAAAAGGAGAAACAGGAAGAAGAGAGCGAAGAAGAGGTTCAACTCTCCTCCTGACCGAATGTTGGGCGAAGAAGAGCTGCAAAAAGTGACTTAGGCTGAAAGTCAGCAGTCAGCATCGGAGCATTTCTGCCCCCTAGTGGATCTGCTCGTTACGGGGGATTAGCAAGACGACGTTTAAATGCTTATTTAAGCCGAAATAAAGAAACTAATTCTGATTTCAGCTAAGATGAAAAGAGGTACGGTTGCTAAAGCAGCCATAAAATTGGCAGATGAGAAGTTAGGGTTAGGCGTTAAGTGTAGGAGGTAACAACGACTTTCTTTGACACATCTAATGAGTCTTCTTTTCTCCAGACCTCATGCTCTGTGTTTCCTCTGAAAACATATAAAAACGGATATGCTAGGTTTCTATTTATCGAACTGCATATAACGAACCACTAGGCTGTGTTTCACAACATGAAGGTCTCTGCAGACACTGAGCTAACAAAAGAAACGTTTTCCATTTTCCTTCCTTCTTTCCCCAGCAGCTGCAGCTGCAGACAGAAAAGGGGAGCTTAGGTTTTGTGCTGCGCCGTTAGCAGCCTCTAGAGGGCAGCAGAAGCAAAGAATCAGCCTGGTGAAGCAGAGAAAAGCTCCTCATCTCTAGCAGCATCGTTATCATGATGTATCTAACGCAAATGTGACGATTAATTAATGGATAAATAGAGGACAGTTTGAGTAAAATGTCATAACCAACATAAATGTTAAATGAGAACAAACTAAGTCTGTTCTGAGAACTATTACATAGTTGAATCAATGAAGTGTAATTGATCACTGCCTTGTTCGAAGTTCTTCAAGCAATAGTGAATTTACATTCAGTAGCTTTATTTATCAAACTGGTGGAGTAAACTTGGGTTCAAATTAAACTTTTTTTTCTGAAGACCTTCCATGAAACCAAATGTTTCAGGCAAAAACAGGAATTGGACTATTTTCCCCTGAAATGTTGAAAACATTTTAGGGGAAAATGTTTTCAATTGTTTTAATTGTTTTTAATTGTTTCAGGGCTGAAAGAATTAGGGCTGACATATAGTAAAAAATGTTGACTTTTTTTGACAAAAAGAAGTCTGTATACTGAAAAATCATTCTCAGAACAGTAGCTAAGATAAAACTGTACAAACAAATCCCTTTATCTGTAAACAATTTCTACCCAAACTAAAGGGCCAGTTTTAGCTTCACCTGGTTCAGATCCTGCAAAAGAAAAGAAAGAAAGAAAAAATACGTCCTATGTCAAATTCTTTTGCTATTCATTGATTAATAAATATAATTGGTCCCATTTTCCTAAATTAAGCGGACCAGCCTCACACTGCATTTATGTGAAGTGAAACAGAAAAGTTTTTCACATTAATGTTTGTGTCATTTTGTTGAGTTTCAGGCAATCAAATGTTTATTTAATTGAATAATTTTTATTATCTCCATCATTTCTAATATTGCATAACAGTTTAAATGAAAAATTTGCAGAATATGCCAAAAATATTTCACCAAGTTCAGTCTATAAATGCATCAGCTTTAGCTGATTAGTCAGAGTGGACGGATGGTGGTTAATCCTCTTCTTGATAGAGGAGTCACTAGTACAAAACACAGTTAAATTCATAGATAACAATTAATCACGTTAGATTGAATATAATATATCCCACTAAGTCAAACAAACTTAAAAAAGTTAAACAATAGTTTATTTTGTTGCAAGTCTTCAAATATGCTAAAAATAACTTCTATTTGCAAAAATCATCTTTTAACAAGCTGATCCTGTCAGGTAAAATAACTCCACAGAAACAGTGGTGAGACACTGCGAATAAATGCAACCGCTTTGATATAAAAGGTTAGATTTTTTCTTTGCACTAAATAAATGGGGAAAAATAAGATCAGATTGTTCAGTGTTTGACCTGCAGGTAAATCTGGCCGACTGCAGATTTAACAGGAAGCATTTTTTTTTTTATGTTAAACACTCATTTCCATGCTGTGATTTTGCCTTCAGGCATTGTTGAGCTGGAAGCAGCAGCTTACAGGCAGAACCACACACACACACACACACACACACACACACACACACACACACACACACACACACACACACACACGCACACACACACACACTGTGTGCCTTGGAGCATCATGCCTTTTTTCAGTAAAACACACACAGAGGTAAATGGAGGATACACTCTTAAGTTTTCACTCTCCTGAGGAAATAAACAGACAAATAAATGCTTAGGCATACCAGCAAGCAAGAAGTGACATGTAAACCTACACCACCAGAAGACAGTGGTCTTCTGGTGGTGTAGGTTTACATAAACTTTATTAAGTTTATGCCAGAAAACATAAACTTAATAAAGTTTATGTTTTCTGGCAAGGATAAACACTAAGAGCGAAGATCAACGCTAAGAGTCTAGTCCTTATCTTCTATAAACCATCAAGATATTTAAAATACTCCCTTTAATGAGGACAGCAATCCCCGACAGGACTGTGAAGTCTGGAATGAACCCAGACTCGGCTGCTCAGATTCTGTTCAATAACAGAAGGCTGACTGACAGAAGAAATAAACCCGACTCTGGTTTCCCTAACACCACCTGTCTGCACCACGCTGCAGCCAAACCTTTCTTCTACCAACAAATCAGCCTGGACTCAATTACATGCTTAATAAGGTAGAAGACTAAATGACATGTGGAAGCTTCTTCACATTAATCTCTTAGAGTTATGAGGAAAGAAAAACTCCAAGAAAGGCAGTTTACCCTTCCTGCTAAATGCTTCCAAGCTTTCTGGGAATTTGACGGATAAAGTCACATCCAAAACCAACCGTGTTCTTCACTTCCTCCACCTTGAGAGCATTAAAGACACATCAGGAGGAAGTCTGCAGCAGAATCAGGGTGCCCTTGTAGTTAAGGGAGGTTATTTCTGATGGATAGACACATATGCCACCACTTTCAGGCCAGGTTGTCGGAGCGACGCCGGCAGACGCATTTTGGCAGTGAGAGCGATGAGACAAGGGGGAGCTGCTGCTGATAAATAGTCTGTGATAAAAAATTTTGGCTGCTGGTTTTCGACTCTTAAAAAGTACAATGAGAACTTCTAAAGCAGCTTGAATGAACGCCAAAGAAGACAAAACTGAATCCTTACTGGGAAAGGAATGTGCAAGTTTTAATATCTTACGGTGGAATACTCTATCAAGGTCAGGGTCCGGTCTCTATCTTGAGTGGAGGAGTTCAAATATTTTGGTGTCTGAAATGTGTGGTAGTAAAACAAAGCATGAGACTCTAAAGATGGACTGGAGGCCAAATTTTCTGAAGAAGCTGAAGTATCGATCAACTGGTTCATCCAAAAAGAACAAACTGAGAAATCATCCAGAATGGTGGTGGCATTGTCATGGTCTGGTGTTGCCTTGCAGCTCCAAGACCTGGATGACTTGTTCAGATGAATGGACTCGTGAAGTCTGGTGAAAGGTCAACTTGTGACCAAAACACGACAGGAAGTCTGAACACCTCCAAAACCAAAATAAAAGCTTTGGAGCTGTTAATCAGTTAGGATTTTTTCAATGATTGATTCATAATGATTAACAGCCCTAATCAAATATGGCTCAACTGTAGTCATTATGTATAGAAGACGGTGTGGCGGAGCCCAATGCTGCTTGAAGCTTTAATTAATGTTATTTCTGGTTTTGACAAGGTTTATCTTTTACCCTTATTGAACCATACAGCTCAACACACTGGTTTGATCCTTAGATTTGACTCAGACAGAGTTTAGCTGTCTGTATAGATAAGTCTACGTTCAAGAGGATGACAGTGAGAACAGAACCGCAATCTTTCTAGCCTTTAATAGACCACCAGAGGCCTGAAGAACTACTGGCTAAACCACTTCTGTCCATTTGACTTCTTGGAGGTAGAATATTCAGAACTGAGGACATATTAGCATTTCTACAGTATATTAGTTTGGATTCTTTGTCCAAAGAGTTTGGATAAAGAGTTTCTTTGTCCAAATGTTGACTCAGCAGACTAAAAGGATTCATGCAGTTCATCATTTAAAATGACTGACACTAAATCTCTTGGGAACCGTTGCCACCCATCCCATCAAGCCCTGAGTCCAGACTGACCTCCTAAACCAGACAGCAGATAATTGTCTGCTGTCTGTTCTGCATTTGAAAATGGCTGATAAAGGAGAACTGGCTCAGGAAAGAAAAAGGAAGCAGAGAACTTGAACAACAGTTCTGACTTTGCAGAACGCTGATTCTTTCACCAGGGAAAGAATCAGCGTTCCGCTAGATTCATTACTGAGCCCACAAAAGATTTGCTCTCTGCTTTTCCATTGTTAATGGTTAAGGGGCAGAAGTATCTGTTTTTGTTAAAGAGGGTAGCTGGAGGTACATGCCGGTTAGAAATAATAAAGCACCTCAATGACAAATCCCATGCAGCTCGGAGCACAGGGTGCTGTTCATGTGACATCATGGAGCAATAAGAAAAGCATCCAATCTGGGGAAGGAAATGCTTTCTAGCTCCTAGGCCTGTCACAATAACAGATTTTGCTGGGCGATAAATTGTCTCAAAAATTATTGCGATAAACAATAATATTGTTTGAAGACCTTTTTACGTTGATTTAATAGAAATTAAATCAATGTGTATCTATCTTTGGCAGGAAATCGCATGTATTACTATACATGCGATTATAGTATTACTATACATGCGATTTCCTGCCAAAGATAGATTCACTTTACTTTCAAAAGACACTTAACACTGGGACTGATACACAAAATAAATAAAACAACCAAAGCCAAAAATAAAATAGATTCTTAGTCTCCATTAACAATAAATGTACTTGAATAAAAACTAAACAACATAAAACCAAAGTGGAAATAAATACTGCATTCAACCAAAAGAGTGCAGATTATGAAGTCTGTATAGTATATTGCAGTAATCTTCAGTAATCATTAGATTTAAATAGAGAAGACATCCCACTGCCTGATGCAATAGTTCAAACTACCTACTCTCTCAGGTTTTGATAATGGACATAAGATGGTGCAGCGCGCGCTGGGCATTACACTAAGGAAGTAAGGAAGGGAGGAAGTGGAGAACACCGGAGTTGAGCCTTTTTTCATTCAGTGTCATCAACAGTAAGAGAAAAAGGCAGGAAGAAACGATATAGCCGATAATTAAAATGAGGTCGATAGTTTTAATTTATCGTACGATGGTCTACTAGCTTCACCAAATGGTCAACAAATTGCATATTAGGTCATCCTGATTGTTTCTCTTTAAATATTTTCAGATGATATGGAAGTAAACACACATGGTGTGTGTCAGTACACACCGTTGTTATAATGTGTTAAGATATGAAAATATGAAACCATGACCATTTTTTCAGAACTCTTCCAAAGTCAAAACCCTGCAATGACCTGTTTGTATAAAATGGGTCATGAAAACCCATTTTGGCTGCAGTTCAGCATTCCTGAGTTCACACTGAATCTGGTTACAAATCACATCCAACAAATCCATAAAAAAATACCATAAATGAGAACATTTAATTTTCTGTTTTCTACAGCTATTTTCTGTTTGTTCTTTTTTTTTTTTTTCAGATCAATCACCTAAAACTGATGAATCACAATGTTGTTTTAACTTCATCCTGTCCTAAACAGTTTCATCCATCATGTTGGTTCTTTCTGCAGGTTCACCTGAAGGGTTTTCTTGAATTAGTTCATTAGTTCTTCATGAGATCCCTGAGGAAACCTTCACTAAGCAAACTGATCCCTCACCCGCCATGCATGACTTTTGACTTGATCCCGTCTGTCCACTGCACTCATAAAAACATCAGGTTCATCAGTAACATCAGTATGTGAAGCGGCTTACAGCAGCTTCACATACTGACATAGGTTCCTATAATTTACCTCCATGTTGAAAACCACAAAAATTCCTGTGCTTCAACTACGCCACCATTACTTTAACTAAATCAGGCTAGCAGAAGTTTCCACTAGAGATGCACCAATAAGATATCAATATTTATCTGCAATGATCCAGATACTGAAAACAACTCTAGATCCTGACAACGTACCTGATCCATAAAGGCAAATCTATTCAGTCTAGTTCTATGCTGACATCATGCTTTATTATTTACTTTACATTATATTTATAATTTCTTATTGCTCTTTCTGAACCACTTGAAAGAAGATTTGTTTGTTTTTTGACCAAGTTAGTAAATCTATTGTTTTATCAGTTTCAGTTTCTTTATTATTTATTTTCCATCGGCTGTCAGACTCCTCATCACACTGACTGATCAAATTCATGTTGTTCTTCCATGTTGGTGTGTTAAAATGTGCTGTACTGCGGTACTGTTATCAAATATATGTATAGTTCAATATATTTATGTCTGTGAATAAAAAAACGAAACTTTGTAAGTCAGTTCGGCTGATTTCCTGTATCAGATCTTTATCGGCCGATACTGAACCTCATGCATCGCCATCAGTACTGAAAAAGTGGATGGGAGTTTCCCGTGTTTGAACCACATCAGTGCGACCTGCAGACATGTCGCTGTTTAATGCAGCACGTAAAAAACCAGCGAGAACTTAACCGTGCACAGTCTTCCTTCTTCAACTGGCTTCACCAGGTTTTAAAATACCGCTCAGCTAAGTCCTGACAACTCTTCCAGAAAATGGAGGCTCTGAATAAACGGGCCTGCAGGCGGACTGCAGCGCTGGACATGCCGCTGTCCTTATTTGCGGCTGTGTGTGGCATTGATCTCCAGGCTGCTCTTAATGACTGACATTTGTTTAAGGCCTGCATAATGAAAAACTGCCTCACAATCTGCATCAGATAAGCTTTTTAAAAGCGGTGGCAGATCCCTTATTAAGATTAGTCTTTAAAACAAAACACAACAAAACTGAGCAGAAGCAGACAAAGAAAGTGTCAGGTTAAAGCAAGTGCTTACCTGCGATGATGTATCTGTGAGCTTCAGTAAGCAAAGAGAGGAAAGAGGAAGAAACTTGTTAGAGAAAATTAAAGAGCAAAAAACTTTCCTTTATTGTTCAATTTTCCAATGGAAGACTGAATATGATGAGACTGTTGATTCATGAAATTAGATCAATAGAATCAGTACATAAAAAATAGAGACACCAATTTCTTCCATGGATGCATTGTGGCACTACTGAGCTGCAACACTCTTCAGGGTGGAAGTGTTTATTGAGCGAAGACAGTTTTATTAGCTGTTTTTAGTATAGACTAAAAGTATTACTGTAGTTAATGAGTGAAATGTAGTTTGATTCTGAACAGATCAGATTTGGTGTTATCCCACTAAAACTCAATCATTAATATCTGAAAAACATGTAAAAGTAAAATTATGTTTAAAAGCAGAGCTGTGTAACATCAACTGCTCACTTTTTTTTGAATTATTAATAATGATCCAATACAGCAGAAAACTTTTTTAAGACTGTTGTATGATTAAAAGAAATTAATTAATGACTTATTTTAATATTGACATAAATCAGAGATTTTTCCTTCTGTATGCTGAATTGCACTCAGCTGTTTTTCTTTTTCTAAACGGCTCGTTAATTTGAAATGAAATGGAAAATTTTGAAATATGCCAAATTTACATTTTGAGATGAGCAAAAAAAATCTAATATTGTTTAAAATGCGATATAATTCAGAAAATTTGTATAAGCGATGCACAGTAACACTTTTCATTTTCATTGTATTAACTGAATCTATTACAAACATTACTTTGTTGCTCTTTACAAAAATCTAAACTGAGACACACAACATCTAACTGGTGCTTCTTCTTAAAAATAGATTAAAAAATAAAGACAATGAGTAAAACCCCAGAGACTTGGAGCTAAGACACTGTGGAGCCGCTGGTTCTGACCCGCGTTGGTCCACTTCTATTCACACTGCATTAAGCAGACTGCATCCTGGAAATAAAGCGACTCTGTGGGCCCTGCTGATCCAGATCGAGGCCCAGCGCTGCTGACTCAGCTCACCCAGAACAGACCAGGGTGTGGCAAGGAAACCACCAGAGTCACATCTATTGATTATTAACCAAGTAGGATCCAGATTCCATTCACCAGAACCAAATAGCCCCACATACAGGGAACAATGCTTTCAGTTTTTAAAATTGGACCAAGATGATGTTTTGCAGAAAGAAATAAAAAAAACATGATTGTGATGTTAACTGTAGAAGAAAAGTCAAACTTGTCAGCATTTCATTTCAGTGAAGCTACATCAACCTCACTACACCTTCTGAGGAGGATCAGGAGCACGATATTCCAAAACATCTTGCTCCTCCGACTGGAGACGGAGCGACTGCTTCCCTTCCTCCCTGTTTCCCCCCTCCCTCTCTGCTCCTCCAATCATTCACAGGATTCAATAGATACCAATGAAGAAATGTCTTCCGGACCAGAGTCACTTAAATTTACAGATGGAACGAATCAACAGGTTCGCCTCGGCACGTCTCTCCTTAGCGCTCATGTAGCAGACCTCACTTCATTTAAGCCACCTGCCCCTGACTTTCCAGAGGATCCATCACTCTGCGTTTCTGAGGTCTGAGGCTGGGGACTAGATATTATCTTTACACCCGTCTTCCTCCAGAATGCGTCTGGCCCCCTGGAAATGCAGAACAGTCTGCATTACCTGTCTGGGTCACGATAAGAAAATTTACAAAAAAATAGAAATATGAATTATAGCGGTCCCAATTCAAACCTCAGACTGATCCCCTGCCTAAAAGAACCTCAGACTGAAAATCTTTTGGCCTCCAAGTCACTTAAAGTAACTCTTTTAAATACCAGATCACTCTGTGCTAAAGCTCTATTAATTAATGATTTCATCACTGACTATAATGTTGATGTTTCTGACAGAAACATGATTGAATGACGATAATGACCAAATTGTACTAATTGAATCAGAGCCTGCTAACTACAATATTTTAAGTGAGAATAGAAAACATAAAAAAGGAAGAGGCGTGGCTTCTATATTTAAGAAAACCATAAACACCATAAACTGTAGTCAAATCTCTTTGGGTCATTTCACCTCTTTTGAGTATCTTGGACTTCAGGTTAAAGGCTACAAACGAACTTTGACACTAACTTTATACAAAACTCCAACATACGTGGAAAATTTCTTTACTGATTTGAATGATCTATCAATCATATGCATTGATTATGATTGTTTAATAATTGTTGGTGACTTCAACATTCATGTGGACAAACCCCAAGACAGAGGAGCAAAAAAGCTCTCTGATATTTTAGAAAATTTTGGTTTAACACAACATGTCAAACAAGCAACACACACTCAAGGACACACACTGGACCTGGTTATCAGTAAGAGTGTGAATATTTCCAATGTCTCTGTAACTGATGTCGCCCTGTCGGATCACTTTGCTGTTATCTTTGAAGGTTCTTTATTCTTTGACCCACTTGGACAAACAGCTACTGTCACAAAACATTCTTTCACAGAAAACACAGCAGAAACACTTAATCAGATCTACTCTTCTTCCTCACCCTTCAGCTGTAATGATGTAGATCAGTTGGTCGATGATTTTCAGTCTAAAGTTTTATATATCATTGATTCCATTGCCCCAATTAAAGTAAAAGCTGTGTCTGGTAGGAAGAAATCTCCATGGAGAAATGCTGCAAGACAACTCTGCTGCAGGGCAGAACCAAAATGGTGTAAAACTCAACTTCACGTTCATATTGACATCTATAAAGAAAGACTACGTAACTATCACTTAACACTAAAACATGCAAGGGAGGCTTTCTTTGCAGATAAACAAAAACATTAACAATGAAGGAGCTTTATTTGCAACAGTTGACAGGCTCACAAACCCTCCTATGACGTTACCACCTGAATTCAATCTAATGCTGCCTGGAACAAGTTTTCAGCTTCTTTTCAGAGAAAATTCAAAAATCAGAGGATTAATCTGCAAATCAACTCTACAGCCAGAACCATTGCTGAACCCAAACAAAACAGATACAGGAAAAATGACCCACTTTCAACTACTTAATTATAAAACCCTAGAAGAAATTATAAGTCAATTAAGTTCAAGCTCCTGCTGTCTGGATGTGCTACCCACACATTTCACTCACATCAGGCGTTTTCCCCCAGGCTTTGAAAACAGCAGTTATCAAACCACTGCTAAAAAAGAACAATCTGGACAAATCACTACTGCAGAATTACAGGCCGACCTCTGACCTCTGACCTCCCATTCATCAGCAAAGTTATTGAAAAAACTGCGTGCAAACAATTAAATAGTTTCCTCATGATGACCAACTGCTTTGACTCTTTCCAATCTGGTTTTCCTGCTCACCACAGCACGGAGACTGGCCTAGTCAAAGTATTCAATGACATCCATATAAATAGGGGCTGTGGGAGAACCACGGTGCTGGTTCTGGTGCTGGTTCTGTTGGACCTCAGTGCAGCTTTTGACATATTACTGAATCGACTGGAGAGTTGGGTTGGACTCTCCGGTTCGGTGCTCAACTGGTTTGAATCTTACATAAAGAACAGGGATTACGTTGTTTCAATGGGAAACTTCTCATCAAAGAGGTCAAAGGTCACATGTGGGGTACCCCAAGGTTCAATCCTAGGACCCCTCTTACTCAATATTTATATTCTCCCACTAGCTCAGGTTATAACAGGAAATAATATTAGCTACCATAACTATGCAGATGATACTCAGCTCTACATTACGATGTCACCAGGTGACCTTTGACCCCATCCAATCACTGAATAAATGCTTAGAACAGATAAATGTGGATGTGCCAAAACTTTCTCTAGCTGAACAAAAACAAAACTGAAGTGATTATTTTTGGACCTAAAGAGGAACAATGTAGAGCCATAGATCTAGAGCTATAGATCTAGAGCTATAGATATAGAGCTATAGATCTAGAGCTATAGATATAGAGCTATAGATCTAGAGCTATAGATCTAGAGTCAATGCACAGCTTCAGTTATTACAACTAAAAACTAGAGATCAGCCTGAAACCTGGGAGTAGTGATGGACTTGGACTTGAACCTCCAGAGCCACATAAAGACCGTAACAAAATCGGCCTTCTATCACCTGAAGAACATCTCCAGGATTAGAGGACTAATGTCTCAGCCAGATCTAGAGAAACTCATCCATGTGTTTATCTTTAGTCACATTGATTATTGCAACAGCGTCTTCACAGGCCTGTCCAACAAATCAATCCTCCAGCTGCAGCTGATCCAGAAGCTGCTGCAGCTGATCCAGGAGCTGCTGCAGCTGATCCAGAAGCTGCTGCAGCTGATCCAGGAGCTGCTGCAGCTGATCCAGGAGCTGCTGCAGCTGATCCAGGAGCTGCTGCAGCTGATCCAGGAGCTGCTGCAGCTGATCCAGGAGCTGCTGCAGCTGATCCAGGAGCTGCTGCAGCTGATCCAGGAGCTGCTGCTCATGTTCTCACTAGAACCAGGAAGATAGAGACATAACACATTAAAGATCTGCTGTTGTTGTATCAACCTGCCAGACTCTCAGGTTCTGGTTCTGCTCTGCATCCAGAACCAGAACCAAAAGAGGAGAAGCAGCTTTCAGCTTCTATGCACCAAAAATTTGGAACAAACTTCCAGAAAACTGTGAAACAGCAGAAACCCTGACTTCCTTTAAATCTCGAGTAAAAACACACCTGTTTAGAGTTTTATTTGAAACGTGATATGGAACAATGTATTGTTTATTCTATGTTGCATGACTTTGTGTTTTTGTGTTTATGATGTAAAGCACTTTGAAATGCCTTGCTGCTGAAATGTGCTCTACAAATAAAATTTGATTGATTGATTGATTAACTGTGTGCTTCAGTTTTTAGAAAATTTCATCAGAAATTCAAAGATCTCTTCATTCAATTGAAGTATAAACTAAAATAGATCATTATTTTATAAGACAAAATACAGGATACGCAAAAAGCTTTCTGTAACGTTGATGGTCATTTGTGAAAAAACCCTAAAAAGTTTATCATTTTTATTCCCATAGTGCAGTAAACAGTGGGTGTTATGAGATTTCATGTTTTCTTTATTCTTGTGAGATTTAAATATGTAAAGTTGTAAAGTTCAGGAAGATGTTTTTCTATAAATGTCCCTTAAACATGGTAATGAGCTCACACCTGTAATTTTATATAGACAAGTCTTTGACATATTGAGTGTAAAATCCCCCCCAGTCCCAGTCCGTCCCCATTTACCATTCTGGCTGTTTCCACACGTCAGGCGACCACCAGCTGAGCCACTATTTAACCATGAGGCAGTTTCATCAAATCTTGTTCAATCACCCAAATAATCATCAACAACCTAAAAGCCGTCCCCGTCTCACTGCACAATGAGCTCTGAAGGCGACTAAACATCTGTTGGGACTGTTTGTCCCAGGGCGGAGTGAGGGAAGCTCTTCTGTCGCTTTCTCTGCTCTTGTCTTGATCCTCTTCATTCCACACTGAGGTCTTTGGGGGTGCGCAGTCTATTATCCCAAGATGAAGCTTAGGACAACTAAACGCTCCAGAGGACTGGCTATTTATCCGAACTGAATGACAGAGAGAGAGGAGGGAGTGTGTGTGTCTGGCCTGGCGTTCCCATATCACTTAGGCTAATGTGATTAAAGCTCAGCCAGTGAGGAAATTCATTTAGTTTGGATTGTGTTGGTCTGAAGCGATTCATGCCAGAGAAAGATGAGGGGGAAGCAGAGGAACGTTTCTGGTCACAGGACTTCCTCACAGGCTCACATGGATAAAGAGAAAAGCGCTGGGAGACAAATTTACTGCCTAGAACCAAAATTTGTGAAAGTGCCACGCACAAACAGTGTTTAATGATTAGAGGTGTAAGAAAACACAAATTTACCCAGGAATCCCTCTCACACATGCTAAGTACTTACTTAGCATGTGTGAGAGTTAGTATATATTAATTGGTTAATAAAAATTCATTTATTAATCAATTAAGTCATGAAAACAACCAAAGAGACTTACCGTTATGTTTTTCTCAGACACACCATTTAAAAGTGTTCTAAAAATGCTGAATATAATTTATCTGAAGTGAATTACAAATATTCATTTTTAGTTTTGAACTTTCACTGTTTGAAAAAGACCATAAAAATGATCATTCTGTTTTTAGGAAGGAGAAACTAAAGAAAGTTTTTTGTTTTACATAAAGGTTCAGAAGACTTTGTTACTGTAGCTGCAACAAACTGAACAATATTAAATCTGACTTTTAAAAATGTTGAAAAGAGCTCTACAGAAAGCAGCCGAAACACAAGGAGTTCAATTTGATAGTGTTCAAAGCAAAAAGCTCATGAAAGAGAACTTTATTTAAGTTTGGCCATGATTTCCTGCAACTGAACTGAAATATGTTATAGACAGAGCTCTCAACAAATCTTATTAAAACATGAAAATGCTAATCCTAATCTAGCCTTTTAGCAAAATTCTCCATCATGAAAGAGAAGTAGAGCACAGAAATTGAACTGAAGCTGCATGAATTAACCCCAACCCTAACCCTGCAGAAATTCATTTTAAGTGTTATTTGTAATTACTACTCATTGAAGGAAAACTGGCTTTTCTTTATTAAAAGTGCAGCAGTGAATCTCAGAACAGTGTTCAATCATATACCTGTTTTTCCCCCCAAAACATTCATCAACCAATATTGATAATGTAAGGATTTACTTCTGAACAAAAGGTTATTTGGTAAAAAAAAAAAAAAAAAAAGTCAGAATTTGACAACAAAAATCTGTAACATGGTGAAGGTTTCTATGGTCAAGAACAAACTGAACACAGCATGAGGCAGTCAGGGCTGAAGAGGGCCTCCACAGTTCTTGTTGTGGATACTGAATGGCTTTCTGCCAGCAGCTACACACACACACACACACACACACACACACACACACACACACACAATCAGGAGAGAAGTTGCAAATCACCAACTTCATCAGGAAGATAAACTTTGTTCCAGAGGTTTATCAAGAGCAGGTTATCACAAACAGAGGTTACACAGAGGCACAAAGAAGTCTCTGTTTCACTGTTATAATGCCAGGTTTTTGTACAAACAGTTGTTTGTTTCTATTGTAAACTAAAAATGATGAACAATCTCCAAACCTTTAGTCAGTTCTGTGATTTTCTAGAAGGGAAATGAGTTTTGTTGCATGCTGGTTTGAAAGAATCTCAGCTTCTTTCAGGGTACCATCCTATTCAGTAGTCTCCAACCCAATAAAAGGAAGCATTTCACAGGCAGGAAGAAAAATGTGTCATCCCTCCCTCCTCCTTTGTCAAGGGCCTCTCTCTGGCTTCTCTCTTTATCCTGGATGGTTTCTGGCAAGTCAGTCTTTTTACTCTCAAATCTTGATTCCCAAACACTAACTAAAAGATCTATTGTTGCTTAAACAACACAACATCCTATACAGAGTTAACATCTTTTCCCATGATCCATTTGCTCTGACTCTAAGCTGACGGTGGACTTTCAAGCTGCATGGTGAGCATGAGAGCGTCTGGTCTCTGAAAACCAGGAAGAGGGAGAGGAGTGAGGGGATTGCTGAAGGACTTGGACTGACTTGAGGCTTTTCTCACAGACAGGACGCTGTGGGTTGTAAAAACGCTCCATCAGTTTCCAGCTGTGAGGTGTACATAGCCTTTCACTGCCTCCTTTTCTCAACAAACTTGAATAAATAGAGCTGAGAAATGGGCCGAAGGAGAAGAATTAAGGGAAGGGAAGAGTTCCTCCGACGCCTGTTTACCTCCTGCAACTCATCCTTCATGAAGCCCTGATTTACACGGCCGACTCTGCCAAACAAGCACTGATTAGAAAAATAAGCAGGACTTGCACTGCTTATTTTCCCTTCACTGGGTTTGCCTCAGCTGATGGGAAACAACGACTGAGTTGATGATGTCATGCTGAGGAAGTTTCAGCATCTTCAGAAGGAGCAGCATTATGGACTTTCCAGGCACAACATGACATTTTATAGCCAACAAACTGCTGCCTTCAGTTTCTATAAAATAATAATTAATATCAAATAAGATTGAACAGATGTGGGTGCTCAGTTCCACCAGCTGTCTGCTAACTGCTGGTGGCTATTCTGAAGCAATGCAATCATTTGCATAGCTGATGATGAAATAACATCATAACAATATAAGCTCAACAATATAAAGACATGAGGGTTAAAGTCAAATCAAAATTTATTTATGAAGCACATTTACTAGAGCCTGAGCTCAACAAAGTGCTTGACAAAAAACATTACAGCTAAAGAAATAGAAAATTAAAGTAAGTTCAGTAAAAATAAGAAGTGCATTTGGTGAGCTTGTATCCAGTGGTTTGCAAAGGTATTCTCACAAAATATCAATAATACAATAATAATATAAGTTCGTCCACTCAAAGACCAATAAACAAATTTTATAAAGAACTCTTACCACTGGAACTGGAAGACATTTTAAATACAACAAACAATAAATGAGACCGAAATGAATAAAAAATGAACATAACAGAAATCATAAATTAAATGGATAATAACCGAAAAAAAGAATTTAAACAAAAAAAAAAAAATCACCAGAATGGAAATGGAGCACATTTTAATTTATTATTTGATTCATTAATCAATTTCTTGTTGCGAGAGGTTCCATGTTGCTCCATTATGGAAATCCAGTAAAATGCATTAAAATTTGTGAGTATAATAAGATAAAATGTGGAAAAGTATATGGGTTATTAATGGATCTTTACTGTCTAAACCCTGACTACTTAAGTTTCAGACTTTTATATAGCAAGCAGATGAAAATGCAAAGGCGACCTCTTTCACTCGGCTAGTCTTCTAACAATAGCATCATTTTACAGCACAGAAATGCTGCTGCAGAGTGAACCTGCCTTTGTCAATCTGGTGTTGGACATTAGAAACCTGGAGGATAATCATGATCCAAAGATCGCTCCATAAGCCGAACAACAAGCAGAACAGACTGACAGATGAACCCTTCACCTAAAAAGTCCTGCCAAGACACCCATCAGACAACATGATCATGCCCGAATCTCTTCGGGTTGTTCTGAAACATCTGACGCTCTCTCACAAGTCATCAGGAAGATGAAGTCAAGTTGGGAAGGAAGTGTTGGCCTGTGAAGGAAACTTAGCAGCTGATGGCAGCACAGGGATGAGCGAGGATGACAGATCCCACATTCCTGACATTCAGAGAGCCAGCTGACTGTCCTGAAACCTGCAGGCCCCAGCCCCACAAGGCTGCCACAGCCACACAGGGAATCCGCTAGACTAAACCCAGCACCAGCTCTCTGCAAGAAGATACTGACTTACAGAGACACCACCAGTAACTCTGGATCCCAAAAACAACAAAGATTTCCAATACATCAAAATGCAGAAATGGACGATTCTGACTGCATTAACAAACCTAACAATTCAATAATCCTAAAGGGGCAGTATTATGTATCTACCAGCCTCAAAGTGACATTTTACATCAACGTTATCTTTAGTTGTTATAAAAAATACTGTTTCAAAATTGTCTCTGTTTCTTTCAGTAGCTCCTGCTCTGTCTCAAGCTCCTCCTCCAGGAAGTCACCCAAACATGGCTGCTGTTAACCCTTTGATAACAGTGTTTTGATTAGCCAACCTCTGGTGACGTAATGAGCTCACCAGATGCACATGTAAGGAGTAGCGCCTCGAAGGTGGAGCTCGATCCAACCCGGTGTTTTGCACAGCAGAACAGGTGCCATGTAAAGGATTTCTGAAACATCCTTTACATCAGGGATGTCAAACTCATTTGCACAAGGGGCCAAAATTGAAAACGCACTTAAGGTCATGGGCCAACCAGGATAAACATTTATTGAACACACTTAAACTTCATGTTTTTGGACATAATTATGAATAAAAACAGACAGGAATATTAAATTTAAACCTTAAATCACTTATACAGTATTTATTATTTTGCTCTAAATAAAAATTATCTTGTTAAATTATACAACTTAGAACTTAAACAACTTAACATTAAAATAACATTCAAATTCCTTTGCTCCGATGTCAATGTATATATTAAAAAAATAAACTTAAATATCTCAAAAGATTTTGCTCTCCTTAAAATATCTCCTGTCAAAAGTAGAAATATGAACATGCTACAAAACCTGGAAATGTACATAAAATATGTACTTTTTAGAAATAACAATTCTAATCATTCCGTTTTCTTTGCTCTTATGACTCTGATTTGATCATTTGCTCTGATCGCAGCCGGACACCTGGCATCTTTTTTTGGCAACAAGTTGGTTTATGTTTGGTGTGAAGTCCTGTGTTGTGGAGATTCTCAGGATGGACTGCAGGTGGTCATCAGTGAGACGACTTCTGTGTGTTGTTTTCTAAATCTTCATCACTGAAAGAGCTTCTCACACAGATATGTGCTCCCAAACATGCACGAGGTTGGAGCCGCATGAAGACAGAACTGGGGCTTTGCTGCAGGGATAGAGTGAACGAACTGTGCGGGTGTAACCAGGGCCTGCAGTGTCATCCTTTGCCTTCAGTGTCCCATTACACTGCAGCTCAATCAGTTCCATCTGAATCTGCACAGGTGCAGTTTCAACATCAACGGCAAATGGGTTGCGAAGCAACTCAAAACTTTTTTTGTGTGCTTCAAAGTCCCTAAACCACCGTGTGACCTCAGCGCGTAGTGTGTGTGCTCAGTTTGTCGGCAAAGTGCGTTTTGGGGAACACAGTTAGCTGACTTGGTTCAACATTACTTGGCAACAGGGAAAGTGAGACAAGTTGCACTGTTGCATTTGTGTCTCCCATAAAAGCAGCTCATTTGAAACGCCTTCACCGCGTCATGCATGTCAGTGATCATGCGGTCACGTCCCTGGAGCTGCAGATTTAAGGCGTTAAGATGAGGAACTCCAACTCGCACTTCCATCCTTATGTTTTGTCTCGAAGTGCTGTCTTAGATTGAATTCTTTATTGCGGGTTTACCGGCAATGTCAGTGAACATATCCTCAGCCTCCCCTCGGTCATGAAAGGCTCTGTTTTCAGAATCAACTTTTCTCTTCGCCATTGTGAGAGGTATCTTCAGCTACCGGCTATCTGCGCGATATCTTGTAGTAGCAAGACTGAATGGACGCGGGAGATGCGCCGCGAGGCAGCCTAAGTGTTGCATTGTGGGATGTGTAGTTCTGTGCAGTATTGTGTTATCAGCGCGGCGAAAAAGGTATATCCTTGACAGCGTTATTCATATCGACGGGCCATTAATAACAATAATGTAAAATGGTCTTGCGGGCCGGATATGATTACACGGCGGGCTGGATGTGGCCCCCAGGCCGTGAGTTTGACACATGTGGCATAGACCAACATATATTCCAATTTTATAGTCTCCTTGACCAAAGGCACTCCACGGTTTACAGCAGCAGAAACTTAATTTTTTTAAGAAAATATACCAAGTTTTGTCAAAATCCTAATGGGAGCCAAGTCATTGACATCCAGAGTGACCAAAAACAGTTTGTCCTTCCAAAGCTCTAGTTCACAGATCTCTGTCCTTTAAAACCAGAACATTAAAATCTTTTTGCCTGTTCTGTCTGTAGTTTGACAGAATTCATCCATTCTATGGAAATAGCTCAGTGTCATCAGCAGAGCATGTATAAATATCACGTAAACTAGCTGAATCCAGATCCCAAAACTTTTACTTTTATTCATAACAAATCCATACTGAATTTTAATAAATGTTGAACACAGAGTGCATGATTTCTAAGAACATTGACTGACTTGAAAAAGTATGAAATTTATTACAGGCTTAGTTTAACAGATCAACAGATGCTGTGTAAATTCACAGCATCTGTTGATCACACATTTTAGAAATATAATCCAGCCTTATGAGAAGTCTTGGTGTCATTAATATCCATAAATGTCAGAATGTTTGGTCATTAGACTCCGTCTCTCTGTTCCTCAGTGGAACACAAACTGGTGGTCTTTGTCTTGTGAGGGCCTAGTTAAAGCTTGCAGAAGAAAGGTTGCCATCCATCTTCATCCCACCTGGCATGTGTTTCAGTCACTTCCACCCTCTGTTCATCCTGCATCTTCCTGCTCGTATTGTGAGTGTGAGAGTGTATTGAGGTTACTAAGGTCAATGAAATGCATCCGCCTTCCTCTTTGAAATGAATGTGACTTCATTAGGCTGCCTTCAGACTCTGCAACTCTGTCCTCATAATATATGCATACACACACACGCGCACACAAATGGACACACATACTGTAGTTTAATAAAACTGCTGCCAGGTTCTGGTGTGATCGACTGGCTGGTTTAATTATCTGCTTTGACTTTGAGTAAAGTTTTATGATCTTTGTTGAATCAGATGGAAAGCCTCAGATGTTTGGGCTGACAAACAAGAGGCTTTCTCGGATTCAAAGTGTTATAAATGGTTTATACACTTCCATTTGGTTTTTCAAAGGTCAGGACGGATATTATTGGAGATTGGTGGACAACCTTAGGATCGGAAGGGGAAGGGCTGATATCTGCATGTTGTATTGTCTTTTCTTTGTATTTTTCTCCTCTTGTGGTCATTTCATCTCTCTTCACCACTTCCTCTTTTCCTTTCATCTCAACAACACATTCCAGGTCTTGGGGAAGCAATCGTCTTCTCTGATGAGAAACCTTCATGTGAGCAGCATGGGGAGGGAAAGGCCTTCAACCAAACAACGCATAGAAATCTGATTTCACTCCTTTTCTTCTGTAACTGGCTGCCCTTTAAATTATGTACAAGAAAAAGTCTATTCTGCAATTTCAACCTAAAATAAAGAAATCTCAAAGACAAAGGGAATTTGATGACTTGGGGAGTTGATGCGAAATCTGTTTTCAGAATATCTTTTGATTCTTACATCAGTCTATTTCCATTTCCAACTAGAACAAAGAAGAAAAGAAGGGAATTCTTAAGTTCAGGATTAGAGCTGATTTTCAAGAAGATATCAATACATTTTGAAAGAACTTGGAAGGGTTAGGACATATAATAATAATTTCATATTGCACATTATTACAATCATCCCACACCTTTCAGAGAAATACACCAGGACAGGTTAGGCCCAGAGTTACCCGATAACTTCTAGTTATCAGCTAAACCTGGTTTACCAGAGTTATGAAGGATTCTAGGTCCAGCAGCAGACCAGAGGGGCTTTGATTAGTTTGTGATGAACCAGCGATCCTGGTTCATCTGTTCAATCCAACCATCTGAACAGCAAGGTTCAGATGAGGCTTCATCCACAGACACGTCTGAGCACAACCCACAGAACATCTAAATCATAAAAAACACTCTGATAACCTTGGTTCACACCCTCTAAATTAATGACACATTTGACAGATTTACACTTACAATTTGATGAATTGAGTTACAAGACAAGAGTGTCAGGAAATCCATCTCTTTCACCAAGAGGAGTCATTATCCCTGCATTAAATCCCACGAAACAAATTGGAGACAGAATAAGTTTGAATGATTTCTTCTTAAAACCATGCCATGCTTTCAAGAGAACATACTTACATACAGAAAGTAGCAAATTTATTTAAATCTAATCTACACTAAGAGTAACCACCCTAAAACCACAGACATCAGAAGAGGTGAATTCCATGCAAGAGTGCCTAGAAAAACTTTTACATTTTTTGGTTTCATGTCAAAAACTGATTTCTTCAACATATATTTTTATTTAATTTGATTAATATAAAATAAGTAACATGCATAAATATTCACTCCCTGTAAGCATCAGGCGCAGCGCTGGCTGCAGGTCAGGATGAGTAGGGATCATCTGTGAGGTTAAGGCTTTGACTAGGTTACCCCACTGTGCTTCACAAGGTGAACAAACGTAGAAAGAATATAATAATATAGTATCGAAATGAGGTAAAAGAAAGAACAATCTCCTACAAACCAATTCGTCTAAAAGAGAGAAAAAGAAAAGTCTGTTTAATTCAGCAAAATTTGCTGTTTACAGAGAAACTCGGATCATTTTAATCAAACTGCAGTGAATTTTAATATCCAGGTAAAATGCAAATAGATTCACTTACATAATTTTTAAGCACACAATTCATTTGATTTCAAAAACAAAACAAGTTTGAAGTATAGAAGTAAAAGCCATTTATTACATGGCTCATTTTGTTAAAGAGCCACTTTTCTCATTGTAAATCAAACTCAATGACTATCAGAAACATTCCCAGCCCTCAAGCCTCAACTTGGTTTTCTTTTACACTCAAAAAGAATAATGACTTTTAATGTAAGAAAACCTAAAGCTCATAAATGAGTGCAATTCTTCAGAGTCAGAAGCAGACAGCTTCACTGGAAAACATGGCAGTTCTGAAGAACAGAGCAACAGAGAGAAACATGATCAATGAAAAAACCTCTGGATTTAACATCATCACAGAACAGAAGAGACAAATAAATCACTAAACCCTGGAATCAGCATGCTGCCTCATACGAGCTTCTCATCCAGGGCTCTTTAGGCCAGTGTGAGTGTGTGTGCGTGGTATGTGTGTGTGTGTGTGTGTGTGTGTGTGTGGGTGTGTGTTTGGTGTGTGTGTGTGTGGGGGGGTGTGTGTGTGGTGTGTGTGTGGTGGGTGTGTGCGTGGTGTGTGTGTGTGTGTGTGTGTGTGTGTGTGTGTGTGTGTGTGTGTGTGTGGGTGTGTGTGTGGTGTGTGTGGGCCAGACTCTTGAAGGGGAGGAGCAGGTGCACATGTGCCGTTTTTCGATCTGCAAATGCTGATTGCTGTGGGACTGATGAGCTGCTCCACTCTTTCCCTCCTCACTCATGTTATTAGCAAAAAACAATCCCAAATGAAATGTAGGGAAAGCCTCTGATAAATGTATTGGTTTAAGTCAAGACTGTTTTTTTTAGGTTTCTAACATTTCTTTCACTAAAAAAACATATAATATGAGATAATTGTAAATACAGCTATGCAATGATTATTGAAATTGATTGTTTAATAATTTAAACGTTTTATACAATATTAGCAAGAAACGAAATGATTAGCAAATGATTAAATAAGACAGTAAAATATTTTTCTGCCTAAAATATAAGAACAAAAAATTCCTGTAATAAATCTGAACTGGGTGAAGCTAAAATGTTTGCTGAAAATCTATTTACAGAAAAACATGTTTTTATCTTACATGCAAAATGTAAAGTTTTGATTTAATTACTGCTTTGAATATGTTCTGCTTTTTTCAGCAAATTGCATGAAAAAAGCATGCAATTTGCTTGCTTCTTCCACAACTGGACTGGATCAGCCCAGAACAACACTGACTTTTTTAATAGTCCAATTAACGTTCAATAAATTACTAAATTAGTTGATGATCATTTCAATGATGAATTAATCACAATCACATTTCAGCTCTAAACACAGTAACACAAAAACAAAAACTCTTTGAAATAAATTGAGTCATAAATGTTTAAGCAGTCCTGATTAGCTCAAATTGCTCCAACCGAATCCTTAATGTCCCAAGAACAAGGAGGATAAAAACATGGTGCCGAGTTGCTCTTAATTCACGCCAATCTGACAATCATTTCTGAGTTGTCTCCACACATTCTGGCCGTTTCACATAGAAATAGATGTATGTGTGTTTTCCTTCATTTCAAAATGGAGATCCTCCAGCAGAGTTCAAACATTTCTAAATGCTGAAAACCTGTGTCAAATCTTTGCCTTTCTGTTGTCTGCTAAGTTCACCGTTCTCCCACAACCAGACTGGTTCAGCCTGGAACAACACTGACGTACCTACATATTACACTTTGTTTCATTTTAATCCTCTCAATAACCTTAAAAAAGCATAGCTTCAACTTTACTGCTATGTTCACATTAAAGATGTTCCTTTGTTTCCTTTCAGCTGTTTGTATTTAATGTGCAGATTTTATTTGTTTTAATTGTTTGAACACTGATCTGATCATGACTAAGTCTGGTCTATTCTGGTCTGCAGTAAACTGGTTAGACATATACGTTTCCTCACATTGGAAACAGTTATTAAAAACTATTTAATTTGTTTTTGGCTCATTTAGAATATATTCCAGTCTTTTTTATACATATGCAGTCATAAACAACTTCTGACTCAACCTCAGCCTCCAACTTCTTCAAACAGCCCAAAACATTACTGTTGGGTTAATTGGTCCTTTAAATAGCCCACATGTGTGGTTGTTGGTCTCTGTGTTGCCCTGTGATTTACGCTAAAATCCAGATAGAGTTAGACCTGCTTCCTGTGACACTGCTAAGACGAAGGTAATTAAAAAATGGTTTGATTTAGTAACTCTCCATCTTTGTTCTGCATAGAAATGTTCAGCTGAGATTTGATTTAGAAATATTTTACATTTTGAAGTGATGAAAGGTGTCTGACTGAAGTCCACAATTTCTTAAAAATATTCGATCCTCCTGACTAATGAACAGTTTTAACCAGACAACTCAAGAACTACTTCCTGTCTTATTTCATAATAAGAGTCTCAAATATGCAGGATGTCAGCAAGTGTCAGATCATAACTTAAACTAACACATCAAGAAGAAAACAGGACAGTGAAACAGACTCTGATCTGAACATTATTCAAACAAATTTCTTCTTAAGAAGTTTATAAATATGTGCAAACTAATAAATCCTTCACCATCATTTCTCACAAACTAAATATGTATTGACTCTTACTTTAACATTGAGATGTGTGCTTGACAGTTACATTCTGATTTCTACAGAGAAAATGTTATTTGGGAGAATAGCAAAGAAGTGGGTGTGCATCATGGGAGAGGCTAATGCCCCGAAGACCTTTGCGCACACTCACACACACCGCATACAAAGCAGCCGAGCCCCGCTGTCCCAGTATTTTTGGGCATCCGTCCAGTTTGGCGTCAGCAACTCACCCCCATTTGCCCAACACTCTGTGATTCAACAATGGCCGCCTATGTTCCCACAGGGAGAGAGGCATGCTGTCGCTGCAGCCCTCGTTCCCAGACACACACCAACACTCAGCGGCTTGACCAACCTGACAGGGCCTGCATGGAACGCTGCTGTCTAGCATGTGTTCATGCACCAGATATCCAACCAGCGGTGCACCCTCCCAATATGATATGACTGGCAAGAAGAAAAGAAAGAATGACTGAGAAAAACAGAGAAGGGGTCAGTAGCGCCCAGACCTCCCTCTGCGCTCAGCCTTTCACGAGGTGAGACCTTTTGACAGGCAAACACAACAAACACAACAACACCATTGTTTGGTGTAGGAACCCAAAGTTCTCTACTGCAGAAACTATTCTGACTCAAAAACATAAAAACAAACCTGAGAAGAACATGAAGGGAAATTTGGGCCAGTCCTGCACTGCAGCAGCCATCTGGTGAAGGCATTTTCCTGCCTAATGGGTTATGATTCATGCTCAGAGCTCACAGGGGGGACAATAGAGAAATTACAGCCTATCGATCAGCTAAAACAGACAGGCTGCTTTGTCCTGCTGCCAGCATCAGAATGAAACTATCATACAGAAAGATGACTGGAATGAACATTGGGGAACTTCTATGCAGTTCTCTAGCATCGGTTTTTAAACACCCTAAATGGAGGTCAGAGGTCAGAACCTGCCACAGACCAACAGGGACGATGGCATCTCACTCAATGAAGCTTCAACTGACAGAAGAAATTTAAGTCCTGAACATCTTTTCAAGATGTCACACCACTGAGTACTTCAACACAACGATGATCAGAAAGCTATGAAAAGCATCGATGGAGACCGCTGCGCGACATTCTACTCACTTACAAATGTCTGTAGACATTGGCTCAAAAAGACTAAAAAATGGTAGAGATGCTTCCAAGAAATTTCCTTGACCTTTAAGAATGCCAAGGTCAAGTCCTGTAAAATGATTTATACTTATTTTGGAGTAACTAAAAAGTTAGGAACCATCTTAATCTTTTATATTAGGTCTCCATGAGCCATTACCAGTGTTGCCATTCGTAGTTAGCTTAAAAATCTAATATGATTAATCCATGATCTTTCAAAAATAATGTTACATTATTTTACTTCACTGCCTTGCTGCCTCAACAAAAAAATGATCTCCAAAATTCTTAGTTGGATGAACATTTTAACATCGACAAGCCATGCTCTGACATTTATAGATGAACTTAATGGGATAGTATTACATATTTCCCAGCAAATAACTATGTTACCTTCAGTTGTTATACTATGGATAAGTACGGATAAATGGATAATATATTAAATATGAATTAAAAAAATTTGACTTTAATTTAAAGGCTTTAAATTGACCCTCTGCTTCTTTAAGAAACTTATGTTCTTTCTGAAGCTCTGCCTCCAAGAAGTCATCCCAAAATGGCTTCTCAATTAACCCTTTATGTAGTTTTTCCCAGAGTGTCTCTGAGCAGCGGCTCCTATAATGAGATCAGCTGATGCATATAGATAATTCCACCCACCGCAATGTAAGGATAAAACTAATCTATCTTTTTAGGAAGGAAATTTACAAAACTAACAACAAACAGTGACTTGAATAATGAACTTTCATCTGATTACTCATGTGGAAATACTAATTATCTTGGAGTACTGAAAATTGTTACTGGATTAGAGTAACATGTTTCCATCATACTTATTTGAAGTCCTTCTCACCGTGATTACAGAGAGAGAAACCCAGGTTTCTAAAGACTAAAATGTTATTCCTACTTTCTAATAGACACGTAAACCTGAAAAGTTCTCTTCATAACTATGGTCTTCTCTGTGTTGGTCTGCAATAAATTGATGAGCAACAGGTTTTGATTACTCCTGAAAGTCACAGAATTACTTCAGACTGCAATTTGAGCCTTAGCTGATTCTGACAGTAAAAACCTAATTACAATAAGCACCTGAAAAAAGATGCTTGTCAAAACCAGAGTAAAGAGAAAGATGATTTTTGGAAGCTTTAATATTTTTGGTGAAACTGATGTAAGCACTAAAACTGTTTGAAATGAATCAGATTTCAAAGGTACGCCTGATAGAAGGGTTAGCAGGGTATAAAACAGCTTCCATTCTGAAGCTTGTAAATCTATTTTTGTGTGTTGTAACATAAATGTGTTTTGACAGTTTTTAAACACTGTTAATAACTTCTTCCAAAATGTTGCAACAACACTCTTATGGAAAGTGTTGTCACTCAGATTACATTATTGATGATCCAAAGAAAAGAAAAAGTAAAAGAAAACGCAGTGTAAAATTTTGCTACATGTCATCAAAATGGAAAGTGCTGGAATTGTCTTCTTTTTTCTCATTTCTCAGTGTACCCCTAGGGGGCGATGTATATTTATTCAGGATTATGTTGTTGCTGCAGAAAAATTCATCACCAAATGTTGGCTCAGAAGAACCAGTGCCTCAGTGGCTCTCTTGATTCAAACCACCAAACACAAGAACCATGGAGCTCATGATGAGCACAGAGGGGAAACATGGAACTGCTGTACAAAGATAACTACCTGAGGAAGCTTTAGAAGCATTATTTTTTTGTTGGGTTTTTTTTCAGTTTTTGTACCTTTTCTTTTCCATTGTATGCAACTAGAAACTTTGAAAAAATAGAAAGTAAAAAATGTGTTGTTATAAACAACTGCTGGTGCATTTCTCCACCACTCTTTGTACACTGCAGTTGGAAGGTCCTTTTTGCATGTCTTATGATAACATATGGTAATGACACATGATGCCTCTGAATACAAGAGATTCAAAGATAGTTCAACTAATAAACTCTCTGAAGAGGAGACAAGATTATTTTATGGCATTTATTCCTATTTACCACCTCAACAAACTGGAGTAAAAGGTTTGCCTTTTTCACTAATCCTAAAGTGAAAAAGGCAGCGGTGTGCAGACAGAAACTACTAACATAAACAGACCAAATCAAAGACAAACATCTCCTGGCTACTGTTATGCAGTGATCACTCACTTTCTTCTTGTATGAGGTTTTATCATAATTAGAAAAAATGATTTGTCAAACTCACGTTTCTAAAAGACTTATGAGGGATGTTCTGAGGATGGCCTGGAATCGGCACATTTTCTAGCAACAGCTAAGCTTCTGAAATTGACTATTGGAGACATAAATAGTGCAGCGCTTAAGCATGATGCTGAACGACGAGCACACTGCTGCGACTGAAGAACGACAGAAACACACCACAGAGACAACAAATGCTCAGGAAACTGGTACTTTCATCAACTGCCATACCCGAAAAGCTTTTCTCTCCTTTTCCCTCCTCTAAAGTTATCATTACATATTGCGTAAAAAAACAGTCAGAAGGATCATTTTAATCCAGAAGTTTTTCTTGATTTTGCTTGTGATGTCGTGAACATAACATTACTGCTAGCTAAGAAAAATTAATGCTGGTAAATGAACAGCACAAACAATCAAAAGTTTTAAATTAACATTCATGTTCCAACGATTAATTGGTAAGCTACACCCATTAAGCAAATGATTATTGCCCCCTCATTATTAGACTATTACTCCATAATTAAAGCAACATTAGAAACCCATTCTGTGTGGATGGCAGTTAGACACAAACACACATTTAAGGCATACACAAGAGAAATCTATTGAAAGAAGCATGTGGGTTTGTGGAAATTTAAAAAACATGTTCTGAAAAGTCCTGGGAATTTTCAGAACCTCACAGTGATTATCACATCATGCAGATAACAGAGTGGGGCCCACTGATGGTCTAACAGCAGTAGGGTTGTTGCTTGTGTCGAGTCTCTTCCAGCGAGTCGACCAACAGTTTCTGTGATGGACCTTTAAGATCCTTCAGCTCAGTGCTGGGTTCCAGTCCAAGCTCATCACACACAAGAGATTGAGAAAACATTGCCATACATGAATGTGTGAGGTTTGCTTGAAGACTTTATCTTGCTCTCATCAGATAGTTGGACATGAAAGTGCAGAATGTTAGTGAGGAACATCTGAATACTCCAGATTAGTACCAGAGGTGACTTGTAGCCACATTGGATGGTTTCCCGCACCCTGATGGAGTGTCAGGGTTCTGAAGGCCTGTCTTTCTAAAGTCTTGCTTTTAGCTACATCTATACTCCATGTTGTTTGGGTTTCCAACATGCAATTTGCTTCTGAAGGCCAGAAAAAAAAAAACCTGCAACAATAATTTTTATCTATTTATAATTCACTGCCAGTAAGTGTGAAACATTTCAGTGCTTCCTTTGCGCATTCTCATGATGACAAGATGAGATGGATGAGAAAAAAGAGGGAGAGATATTTTCCAATGCAAACATATGGCTGTTTCAGTGTCATGCTATCGCTTCTACTCACTGCTGGCAGCTGATCTAAATCATCTCACATTGACCTGGAGGGACACGCTCTGCAGAGTTGACTGGTTTGAACACTTAACTTGTTCACCTGTTTGTCAGACTTGCTCTGGAAATGTGCTTGAGGATCTGATACACAAGTTTAGACTATAGTGAATGTTGTGGCAGTGCATCCAGTGCAACCAGTTAGCATATGAACACTTGGGTTTTCAATACATTACTAACAGCAAAAAACCCATTGATGCAAAGTTTTTGGATTCGTCCTTGTTCTTCAGAATTGCACCACAGACCCAACATCACCATCAACCTCTGACAATGATCAGACCAATGAACACCAACCTGGTTCATGACAGCCAGCGCATGGGGTGAAAAACTTTAGCAGTCCTTTTTGTTCTGTTTGGCGGTGTAGAACAAGTTTTCCCTTTAGTCGGTATCGGTACCAGAATGTTGCCATAGTGAACATTCTAACATTTGCTGAGTCAGCGGAGCTTCCTGCTGCGCAGGTGGCAGCGCTGAATTCAACTGTAACCAAATTGGATCCGTTCATAATAAGTTTGGTTTGTGATGCTCCAAAAGCATCACTGTAGTCAGTGTAATAATTTGTCTTCTATAAGTGCAGTTATCCAGCATATGTGATCATCAGCCGGTGTTTAAAATTTTAAAAAAGTCAGACTCCACTATGTGCAGCTAGGCCTGTCACGATAACAGATTTTGCTGGGCGATAAATTGTCTCAAAAATTATTGCAATAAACGATAATATTGTTTGAAGACTTTTTACATTGATTTAATGGAAATGACATAATAATACATGCGATTTCCTGCCAAAGATAGATACACTTTACTTTCAAAAGAACACTTAACACTGGGACTGATACACAAAATAAATAAAATAACCAAAACCAAAAATAAAATAGATTCTTAGTCTCCATTAACAATAAATGTACTTGAATAACAACTAAACAACATAAAACCAAAGTGGAAATAAATACTGCATTCAACCAAAAGAGTGCAGATTATGAAGTCTGTATAGTATATTGCCCTTCAGTAATCATTAGATTTAAATAGAGAAGACATCCCACTGCCTGATGCAATAGTTCAAACTACAGGATTTTTTACCCTGAACGACAATCTTAGAACGTTCTTCGTTCTGAGATCGTCACTAGTGATGTGTGTTACGGTAGATCGTTGTGCCGCTCCGATCTAAATCAAGGATTTGCCCAGACTGGGAGAGTGACGCAGCCTGTTGAATGTGACCGGTAGCCAATCAGAAAGCGCGGATTCCCCTCCTGCTTTCTGAGGGGAAACACGGAGGGGAATCCCGAACAGCTGACACAGCGCAACCCGAAGTCCAGCAGACATCGGAAACAACATAAATGTTTATTCAACAGTTGGTGCAAAGAAAATATCAATAACTAGGGGAGGAGTTGGAGCGAAATTTCTACCAGAAAACCCGACAACTTTTCAGCTGTTCTTCGTTAACGTGACATAAATAGTTATAATGATTTTCATTCAGTCAGACTGACACTAGCTACATGCATTGCAGGTAGATTGTAGTAAGGAATTGATTAATGCCTGGTTTCTAAATTAGTGAACTGGACTTAATATTTTGTGTCCATTGTTGGACACAACATGGTTTGATCGAACCGTTATAGCGAGGATTTCTGTCGCTAATGTGTCTCTCAGGTTTTGATAATGGGCCGACAATCCGCGACATAAGATGGTGCAGCGCGCGCTGGGCACTACACTAAGGAAGTAAGGAAGGGAGGAAGTGGAGAGCACCGGAGTTGAGCCTTTTTTCATTCAGTGTCATCAACAGTAAGAGAAAAAGGCAGGAAGAAACGATATAGCCGATAATTAAAATGAGGTTGATAGTTTTAATTTATCGTGTGATTAATTGACTTATCGTTTATCGCGACAGACCTATGTGCAACTTTTCAGAATTTCCTCCGCTGCCCACAAAAAACAAACTGTGACAATGATCTGTTTCTTGTTCTTTCAGTCCTGGATAATATAATTAATTACGAGGGGGATTATCAATATTTGGCGTGAATATTGCTGATAAAGGCTCTACATGGCTGTGAAGCGTTTTTGCGCTTACGTCAACTCAACTTTTATCTTGTTATAGTCGACCTTAAAAAATATGAAGTCGTTCAACCCCTATGGCACACACAGTTTGATCAGCAGCTAAACTGCAAACATTTTTTCAGACATGCTTAAAAAGTTCAAAGCTGACCAAAACCTGAAACTCAGTAAGTAAATCTCCTATCAAATCTGTGCAAATGTTACTTAAATGCTGCAAAAGTGGCCAAATAACAGCAACATTCACTATGCCATGTCAGTGCTCTGTCTGCACTAATGAAGATCTGCTTATCTGTTTTAATGTTGAACTCCTTGTATTTGTGAAGTTTCTTTTCTTATATTATTTTATTGTATATTTAATTATGGGGGGAGTTATCAATATTTCACATGAATATTTCAGATAAAGCCTGTAAATCAGGGGTGCCCAAAGTCGGTCCTCGAGGGCTGGTGTTCTGACTATCAGTGCTACCTCGTCAGATTTTCCAACTGTAGCACAGATAGATTGCCAAGTCTATCTGTCAGTGCTACGCGTCCAAACCTTCTATCGTCATGTTTACAAACCTAGAGCTACAGCAGGTTGTGTTAATGTTGGATAACATTATTTGAGGACGGGACTGAAGTGGAAGCTTATGCTTAGCATAGCATTGGAACAATTTATATACACGATGAAACCACAAGAAGATCACTTCCTTTATCTGAATATTCTACCCATTTGAAATGAAAAGCTATAGATGTCTGCACTAATCCTTTTACTAGAGTATCCTACCCATTAAAAACATTTTAAATACAGAGGAATTGTAAGAATAAAACAATATCAGACAGGGGAAACAGGATTTTATGTTAATTAAATTAAAGACAAATACAGATCACTGTGTTACTCTGTTGTATGACAGACTTGATTAAATGCAACCCAGCCACAATGTGTCCACGTCACTGTGCACCTGAAATGATAGGATATGATTCATAATATCACACTGCTATTACACAGCTTCACACTTAGTATCGCTACAATAATCTATTTAGCAATGTTTAATAATAAAGAGTCTTACGAAACTAAAATATTTTAAAATATAGGGACAAAATAGCTCACAAAACAACATATTTTTGTCCTGATTAACCACAAAACAATGACTTGTTTACAGTAACGACATTGCAGACGGCAAACTAAAACCATTTATAAATATATTTACAAGCTGCCTGTCATGTAAACTAAAAATATGAAGCAATACAGCAGCTTAATGAAAGCCAGGCTTAAAATAAATTAAATAAAGCCTGTAAATCAGGCCGTAATCTGTGATGAAATAAAACACATGAAACAAAACTTCCACAAGTAAGATATACTTATAAAAAAATCTGCTGAGCAAGCAGTATATTAGGTAGCATCGATGTGCACATTACACAAGATAGGACGGATTTACGGCTAGGACAGATAAACCGAACACCAGCATTCTGTAAGTTTTACTTCTTTCCCTGCTGGTAATAGCAACCTTTTCAGCATGTCAATGTTCTTCTTTGGCTTTCTAATGAGCCATCATTTGATCCAGGAGCGTTAAACCAGGAAGAGAACTAAACATAGAATGCGGGCCCTCGAGGGCCCACTGTAGGCACCACTGCTCTAAGTGGTTGTGAAGCTTTTTTCACTATGACGTCACCGCGACACATCGATGTCAACTCGACTTTTATTATGTTGTAGTCGACCTTAAAATATCTGAAGTAGTTCAACCACTAGTATACATCTGCATTTCCATTGGACATATAATTTAACATTTGGAAAATAAATTTGCTCAGTGGAAATGAGGCATTTTTCAAAAGCCTAGTTTTTCAATAAAATGTTTTGGCTCTAGGATGAAGTGGGTTTTTTTTATCCGCATTGAAATTAGTTTACTTTGAAAAACATTACATAAGTCTCATGATCACTAACCATATGTTGACACTGGTGTAAACACAAAGAAGAAAACTTGTTTTTTGACACTGGTGGAGTACTGAAAGTTTTGAACAGATTTATTATGAAATAGCAGCTCATTTGTGACTGGTAATCTTCAATCACAGTTTTCACTGACTGTTGGATGCTACTGCAATTGCCTGAAAAGTAGTACTCAACTCGGTGTGTCATCTATGCCCTCTGACAATGTGGCAAACTGACTCACTCATATACTCCTGACTACCAAATCATGTCCTGATCAGACCTCTCCTTCTGGATTGCTAACTTTTCTGTTTCTCATCAAGTGTAGTATTTACAGATTTATGCTTAAAGCAAAGAGATGAAAAAGAGAGAGGAATGCAGGTGCAGGCTGATACACGATCAGCTTGATACTTGTACCAACCTGTTTCACCTTTTCTCTATAGGTGTCTGCCTCTCAAGAGCCACATTATTCCTGCTTAACATTTAAACAAAGGTGAACAAAGGTGAACAAACATTCTCCTTTCTCCTGTAACTCAACACACTCACTCACACACACACACACACACACACACACACACACCCCACACACACACACACACACACACACACACACACACACACACACACACACACACACTTCTGACAAACATACTCCTAGCATGAGCGACTTCCGGCAAGGAGTTTCTATGGCATTTTCCCAGAGCCCCCTCCTCGGTTCACAGCTAAATGATGGACTGCAAAGGAGTCCTTCAAAGCTGCTAAAGCAGTGGTTCTTAACCTGGGTTTGCTCGAACCCCAGGGATTCAATGAGTCGGTCTGCAGTGGAGGTAAAGACACACTGTAAAGTCGTGATGACACGTCCCGCTAGGCAGAGGATCACGTGAAATTGCTTGGCCAATCAGTGCTGCGGGGAATTTCATGCGTGGTGGGTTAAGGCGGGTTGAGCACCGCTGGAAAGCGAAGACACCATGAATGGAGGTAGTTATCAACTGGGGATTCCATTCTAACTACAACTGTCATCAGCTCCAACTGGAAAACCAACCGAAGATTCAACAAGGGAAACGGAATAAAGTTAGATTTATTTAGCATCAACCATTTAGCTACAAACTTTGTACTGTACAAGAAAGATCAAGCTGAGGCTAGATACTCAAGAAAGAAGACATGTATTTCTTTACTAGAATGACAGAGGCTATAAAGGAAGTTACAATAGTTAGGGTTTGTGGTTGAGGAAGTCTTGTCAAGTCTTCCTCATTTCCACCTGATGGTTCCAGTAGCTAAAACAGGTGCCACGTCCCAAAGAGAAAGAATCTAAATTTGATGGGTGTAAACCTGAGCAGACAACAGCAGGAGTCACTTTGAATGTTTCCTCCCCAGAACTTGTTATGAAGGAGAAGATGTGGGCTGCTCACTGAGTGACAACATGACCTCCCACTCGAACAGGAACCATGATGAGGCGTGACCGCTCCCTGACAGCTGTTTTGTCCCCTCACAGCACCAAGATGTGGCTTTGTAGAGGCCACTTCCAATGAATGGCCTGAAGAAATCCCACACCAAACAGGACGAGCAGCTCTGCTCTCCACATCAAACATAGCAACCTCTGCCTGTACAAAGCAACATAACCCCCCATCAATCAATCAGTGAGTCGGTGTAACAATGAGGGACACAAAAGATCTCTGAACGGAGCCACAGAACATCAAAGCCACACAAACTAGATCTCAATGTTGTTCTACTTCTGTTGGTTTCAGGTGTTTTTAGTCCAAAAAGCTGCTTGAATTCAAAGGAGGGTCAGGGATCTAATCTGCAGAAATCTTTTCAGAGCTTCAAAAAGTCGGCATTAAAATCCTATTAAGAAGCACAAGGACTCCACTGTTTCTGCTGCTGCACATGTAAAGGTGCTTTCTCTTTGTGCTTGCAAGTCAGATTTCAAATGTGGCAAGCAAACTTGCTGAAGTTCAAGTATCAGGATGTGGAACTGAGATGCTGACAGTGACTCAGGACATAACCTGGTTGTTGGTACCAGGCAACAACCAGGTTGTTGGTACTAGGCCTGTCACGATGACAGATTTTGCTGGGCGATAAATTGTCTCAAAAATTATTGCAATAAACGATAATATTGTTTGAAGACCTTTTTACACTGATTTAATGGAAATGACGTAATAATACATGCGATTTCCTGCCAAAGATAGATACACTTTACTTTCAAAAGAACACTTAACACTGGGACTGATACACAAAATAAAACAACCAAAAACAAAAATAAAATAGATTTTAGTCTCAATTAACAATAAATGTACTTGAATAAAAACTAAACAACGTAAAACCAAAGTGGAAATAAACACTGCATTCAACCAAAAGAGTGCAGATTATGAAGTCTGTATAGTATATTGCCCTTCAGTAATCATTAGATTTAAATAGAGAAGACATCCCACTGCCTGATGCAATAGTTCAAACTACAGGATTTTTTACCCTGAACGACAATCTTAGAACGTTCTTCGTTCTGAGATCGTCACTAGTGATGTGTGTTATGGTAGATCGTTGTGCCGCTCCGATCTAAATCAAGGATTTGCCCAGACTGGGAGAGTGACGCAGCCTGTTGAATGTGACCGGTAGCCAATCAGAAAGCGCGGATTCCCCTCCTGCTTTCTGAGGGGAAACACGGAGGGAATCCCGAACAGCTGACACGGTGCAACCCGAAGTCCAGCAGACATCGGAAACAACATGAATGTTTATTCAGCAGTTCGTGCAAAGAAAATATCAATAACTAGGGGAGGAGTTGGAGCGAAATTTCTACCAGAAAACACGGCAACTTTTCAGCTGTTCTTCGTTAACGTGACCTAAATAGTTATAATGATTTTCATTCAGTCAGACTGACACTAGCTACATGCATTGCAGGTAGATTGTAGTAAGGAATTGATTAATGCCTGGTTTCAAAGTTAGTGAACTGGACTTATTATTTTGTGTCCATTGTTGGACACAACACGGTTTGATGGAACCGTTATAGCGAGGATTTCTGTCGGCTAATGTGTCTCAGGTTTTGATAATGGACATAAGATGGTGCAGCGCGCGCTGGGCATTACACTAAGGAAGTAAGGAAGGGAGGAAGTGGAGAGAACCGGAGTTGAGCCTTTTTTCATTCAGTGTCATCAACAGTAAGAGAAAAAGGCAGGAAGAAACGATATAGCCGATAATTAAAATGAGGTTGATAGTTTTAATTTATCGTGTGATTAATTGACTTATCGTTTATCGCGACAGACCTAGGTACCAACAACCAGCTACACAAGGCACAAACATGTCTTGTGTGTCTTCCACACAAACATGTCTTGGCTCCAAAAAAGAGAAATATTCAGAGAAAGTGGGTGAGCTGGCTGAACAGTAAAAAAAGAGAACAGTAGTTTAAATCACCACTTGTTACAACCAAGTGAGGTACAATCCCAAAATACACAAGCCATGAAACCGACCAAAACTCAGGCTTATTCAAATTTCAAAATTAGAGGTTGTAAAAGTATTGCATTTTCTGAGTCTCCATTTCAACGAGAAATAAAAGCGCAATTCCATGCTGTGTTGTATCACCAGTTTATGCTGCTGATAGCAACATGTTGGGCTCACAACTTTATGTGTAATTTGTCTCTTCCTTTATGAGCGCAGTACTCTACTTTCTGCTGCCAACTTCTAGAGGTTAATTCACAAAACTCAAATCATCTCACAAAGACTTCTTGAAGCAATGATTTACTCCCAACAGTCACCAGGTCTCACTGCAAAGGAAAACCTTTGGGATGTCTTGCAGCGGTTGAGTTCCTTCAGCATGGTTGTTGGCAACTTTCCTGGTAGGAGTTAGCCACACGAGGTTCTCACCACCTTTCTGACTTGCAACTACTCAACCTAGTGGTGTGTCAGATGCGACCCCAGGCTGACAAACTGAATGCATCGTGAGGCGTTTAGTTACTGATTTTAGCTCAGACCAGAAAGCTAAATCTGCCCAGCGGCATAGTCAAAGAGGAATTTCCAATCTGAACTAAACTGGGTTGTGTTGCACCTGACTGAGCTGAAAGCAGGAGAGGTTTGGTTGGAACTGCAGAAAGAGGAAGGGGAGGGCCCAACTGGGTAACACATGAAGGAACAAGTTCGTCAAGTGGGAACATTAATGACAGACTGAGTGGCCTTTGTTTTGACTGAACAGCTTTCAATACACATGAAAAACAAACAGTATTATGAGAATAGCAGCAAATCCCGGGGCAGACTCTGGTTGTTTTTGCTGCTGATCTCAGTGATGTTACCATCAGTCCGAGACAAGAGCCTGACAAAGCACAAAGACTCAATCTTTGTTCTTGGATGGCCCATTCAGGCCTCTTCATCCACAGTTAGCTCAATCAAAGGCCAGGGGGTTCACGTGTTGGGGTTCTGGACTGAGGCACAGAGCTTTCATTAAACATTATGTCCTAAAACAACATATCAACTGTTTTCCTCAAGGAAACTCAGAGGTTAAACTGAGATCATACATCCAGTTTATTCATGGATGGACAGACAGATGAGGGGAAAGTCTTGAAAACTTTTTTCACTTTCTTCAGACCGACAAAGTGTGTAACTTGTATATAACTCAGATATGCACATCGGAATGAAGCAACTGGATCAAAAGAACAGAATTAATAAATGAAATGTTTTAGTGGTAAAACACATATTCTAAGTGAGGTAGACAACAAATGACTTATGTTTACTTCCAAATGAACCCAAGCTGCAGATGAATTCCTCAAATCAGACGGAGTTTCCAGATATGAAAAGGAAAGGGGGAAGAATGAGGTGACATGAGGTTTGGGGACATCAACACAGAGAGAGAGGGAGATTAAAGCAAAGGGAGTGGTCTTACCTGGCAGGGCGTTGGCAGATCACGAGCCAGCACATGAAAGAGAGAGAAAACTATGTTAGGCTCTGCTAACATCAGCACTGACACAGCTCTGTCGAGACGGAGAGATCAACGACTTTCCTGCTGGTTCCATAACGGACGATCTTCCACTGCACTGAACACTTTTGAGTCAGGACACGGGGCAACAATCATCGATCACATTCATCTCTAACTGTAAAGATGTATCCTTACATTTAGGCTGCCTCTATAGGAATCGATCCCATCACAGCCTCCTGGTGCTGCAAGTCAATAAGCAAAGATCTGTCTAATCCCATTGGTTCAACCTCCAAAGGTTTGTGTCTTATTTATGAAAAATGCACCACAGCCTACAGGAAAAGTTTACATGGAGTTACAAGTCTGACATGTTATTGTTTAAAATGTCAGGAGGCCAGATATATCAATCAATCAATCAAATTTTATTTGTAAAGCACATTTCAGCAACAAGGCATTTCAAAGTGCTTTACATCATAAACACAAAAACACAAAGTCATGCAACATAGAATAAACAATACATTGTTACATATCACGTTTCAAATAAAACTCTAAACAGGTGTGTTTTTAGTCGAGATTTAAAGGAAGTCAGGGTTTCTGCTGTTTCACAGTTTTCTGGAAGTTTGTTCCAAATTTTTGGTGCATAGATGCTGAAAGCTGCTTCTCCTCTTTTGGTTCTGGTTCTGGATGCAGAACAGAACCAGAACCAGAACCAGAGAGTCTGGCAGGTTGATACAACAACAGCAGATCTTTAATGTATTGTGGTGCTAAACCGTTCAGTGATTTATAAACTAGCAACAGTATTTTAAAGTCTATTCTTTGAGCTCCAGGGAGCCAGTGGAGGGACTTTAAACTGGTGTTATGTCTCTATCTTCCTGGTTCTAGTGAGAACATGAGCAGCAGCTTCCGGATCAGCTGCAGCAGCTTCCGGATCAGCTGCACAGCTGCAGCAGCTCCTGGATCAGCTGCAGCATCTTCTGGATCAGCTGCAGCAGCTCCTGGATCAGCTGCAGCATCTTCTGGATCAGCTGCAGCAGCTTCTGGATCAGCTGCAGCAGCTTCTGGATCAGCTGCAGCAGCTTCTGGATCAGCTGCAGCAGCTTCTGGATCAGCTGCAGCTGGAGGATTGATTTGTTGGACAGGCCTGTGAAGACGCTGTTGCAATAATCAATGTGACTAAAGATAAACACATGGATGAGTTTCTCTAGATCTGGCTGAGACATTAGTCCTCTAATCCTGGAGATGTTCTTCAGGTGATAGAAGGCCGATTTTGTTACGGTCTTTATGTGGCTCTGGAGGTTCAAGTCCAAGTCCATCACTACTCCCAGGTTTCAGGCTGATCTCTAGTTTTTAGTTGTAATAACTGAAGCTGTGCATTGACTCTAGATCTATAGCTCTATATCTATAGCTCTAGATCTATAGCTCTAGATCTATAGCTCTAGATCTATGGCTCTACATTGTTCCTCTTTAGGTCCAAAAATAATCACTTCAGTTTTGTTTTTGTTCAGCTAGAGAAAGTTTTGGCACATCCACATTTATCTGTTCTAAGCATTTATTCAGTGATTGGATGGGGTCAAAGGTCACCTGGTGACATCGTAATGTAGAGCTGAGTATCATCTGCATAGTTATGGTAGCTAATATTATTTCCTGTTATAACCTGAGCTAGTGGGAGAATATAAATATTGAGTAAGAGGGGTCCTAGGATTGAACCTTGGGGTACCCCACATGTGACCTTTGACCTCTTTGATGAGAAGTTTCCCATTGAAACAACGTAATCCCTGTCCTTTATGTAAGATTCAAACCAGTTGAGCACCGAACCGGAGAGTCCAACCCAACTCTCCAGTCGATTCAGTAATATGTCAAAAGCTGCACTGAGGTCCAACAGAACCAGCACCAGAACCAGCACCGTGGTTCTCCCACAGCCCCTATTTATATGGATGTCATTGAATACTTTGACTAGGCCAGTCTCCGTGCTGTGGTGAGCAGGAAAACCAGATTGGAAAGAGTCAAAGCAGTTGGTCATCATGAGGAAACTATTTAATTGTTTGCACGCAGTTTTTTTCAATAACTTTGCTGATGAATGGGAGGTCAGAGGTCAGAGGTCGGCCTGTAATTCTGCAGTAGTGATTTGTCCAGATTGTTCTTTTTTAGCAGTGGTTTGATAACTGCTGTTTTCAAAGCCTGGGGGAAAACGCCTGATGTGAGTGAAATGTGTGGGTAGCACATCCAGACAGCAGGAGCTTGAACTTAATTGACTTATAATTTCTTCTAGGGTTTTATAATTAAGTAGTTGAAAGTGGGTCATTTTTCCTGTATCTGTTTTGTTTGGGTTCAGCAATGGTTCTGGCTGTAGAGTTGATTTGCAGATTAATCCTCTGATTTTTTGAATTTTCTCTGAAAAGAAGCTGAAAACTTGTTCCAGGCAGCATTAGATTGAATTCAGGTGGTAACGTCATAGGAGGGTTTGTGAGCCTGTCAACTGTTGCAAATAAAGCTCCTTCATTGTTAATGTTTTTGTTTATCTGCAAAGAAAGCCTCCCTTGCATGTTTTAGTGTTCAGTGATAGTTACGTAGTCTTTCTTTATAGATGTCAATATGAACGTGAAGTTGAGTTTTACACCATTTTGGTTCTGCCCTGCAGCAGAGTTGTCTTGCAGCATTTCTCCATGGAGATTTCTTCCTACCAGACACAGCTTTTACTTTAATTGGGGCAATGGAATCAATGATATATAAAACTTTAGACTGAAAATCATCGACCAACTGATCTACATCATTACAGCTGAAGGGTGAGGAAGAAGAGTAGATCTGATTAAGTGTTTCTGCTGTGTTTTCTGTGAAAGAATGTTTTGTGACAGTAGCTGTTTGTCCAAGTAGGTCAAAGAATAAAGAACCTTCAAAGATAACAGCAAAGTGATCCGACAGGGCGACATCAGTTACAGAGACATTGGAAATATTCACACTCTTACTGATAACCAGGTCCAGTGTGTGTCCTTGAGTGTGTGTTGCTTGTTTGACATGTTGAAATCACCAACAATTATTAAACAATCATAATCAATGCATATGATTGATAGATCATTCAAATCAGTAAAGAAATTTTCCACGTATGTTGGAGTTTTGTATAAAGTTAGTGTCAAAGTTCGTTTGTAGCCTTTAACCTGAAGTCCAAGATACTCAAAAGAGGTGAAATGACCCAAAGAGATTTGACTACAGTTTATGGTGTTTATGGTTTTCTTAAATACCATATAAGTTATAAAAGAAATATGTATATTTGAGGTGATGATACTGTGCTCCAGTCTTTTTGGATGATCTCCCTTCAAAGTACATGAAGCTTTTAAAATCTTCCCATTTCCTAGAGTTTGGAGCCCTTTCAATAAGGTAGTAAAGTGTCAGAGTAACTGTTGAGCTCTTACTGGCGACTGCACATCTCATTACTGTCACACAGAAAAGAAACATTCATTTTAACTACGAGTGACACTTATTCATTTAGTGCTGTATTAACTGTGCTTGGCAAGGTAAAGATAGTCTGACTAATTCATCTAATGTCACCAGGGTTTATTTATGTCACTCTGTAGAGTGGGAAAACAAAAAATATGATACTCGTAATGTTTGTAATGTATTTCCATAAAGGACGCCACGTCTTTTAAAGTTGTCTTGTTTATTGTCTGCTACTTCCTGTCTTCCTCGTGTCCCTCCGCACACTTCCCAATCCTCTTACATCACCACCTGCTGGTGTGGCATATCATTACATTACATATCATTACAATACTGAGATTATTATCTACCTTCATTTGAGAAATATAAGATCACACAACAAAATCAAAAACAGACACTTGGTCTACTGTTTTTCAAGCTTAAAGACGATGGTGTTTTACTGTCAAAGCCTGAAGCACATGACACAAACCGTCAACATGCAAATAAATTTGGCTGGTGAAATAAAAAGGCATAATTAATATGACAATATTTTATTTATTCATGGTTTTTCAGCAGTAATTGTTGCTTTTCTATGATGACTGAGGATCAAATCAGAAATTTTGAAGCTGAAATGTTTGATATTTATTTTTCGTGAGTAACAAAAGGTTAGAAAGTCATAAAATCTCATACCAACCCATACTATTGGGGTTTTTCCACCATTTCTTCCTTTAATATTAACACTTGTATGTTTTTCATTGTTTCTGTTCCAATAAGCAATCTCTCCACTCCTTTTATGATTTTATTCTGATGTACTTTTGTGAGTTTAAAGTTAATGACTCTACCCTGGATCCTGCTCTCAGTCTCCTCTTCCAGTGGATTTTATCATTTGTCAGTTCCTTTGCTTTGTTGATGTTCTTGTGGTTTAAGGTTATTTAACCATTTTGGAAATTGAGTTTTGTCCATTTCTGATTGCTATTGGGAGCCTGCTCCACATTTCCATTGTGATTGATGCCTTTTTGTTAAATTTTACCAACACAAGTATGGATAAATTATAATTTTAAAAAGATATGTATAATTTTGCTACTTTTGACTGAATATGTGCCTCTTAATGAGATGAAAGATGTAATTATTATGTATTTGGCTAAACAAAATGACGTACACACAGATTAGATGAGAACATCTGTATTCTGTCCATCTGTTTAGAAAAACGTAGCTGTTGCTGTGGAAAAAGTAGTTACATTTCTATTGCTACTGTTAGTCATATCTGTGACCAACCACTGAAATATAGATAACCAACAGATTCCTGTTACAATTCTGAAGACGCTATGGTGGCCACCTCACTTTATGATCCAAAAAGGTTCTGCAGAGCTCTGTGACCCAGAATATGAATGAAAAATAAGATGCAGCTCAAAGATCTGTTGTCACTTCAAAGCAAGAGGTGGGGAAAAAACTGATAATGAAAAAAATGTTATGAATGTAAGCTTTGGAGCTTAACCTGAGACCTTGGATTAACAAAGCCTAAAATATCTGCGTTGGAACCTCAGCCTCACAAATCATGTGCTTCACCTAAAAGCTGCGACTCATGACCAAGATTGTAATTTTCTATGATGATTGTTCCTTTGGTTGCGCCAGGAGGAACTTTATCTTTTTGAAAATACTCCACAGCTGATGATGGTAGAAAGCAGCAGAGCTAAGATTATAGGGAGAAGCTCGTGGTTTATCATGTGTCCTGGTGCCTTGATCAGCAGATAGCCGACAGAGGGAAGAAGAACTCTAGACAAAACAACTCTTTTTCTCTGGTTCCACTCTCCGTCACTGGCAGGATGATATCCACTGCTAACCATCCGGATGCTCATTCTAAATCCTTGTTTACAATTCTTCAATTTCTTGCCAAGAAATGTATTTTGTGACAATGTACTTAACCTTCTGCCCCCACTGTAAATATGTGGCTCACACAGATATCTGTTATCCTCCCTTTGGAAAAGCTGACCCAAGGCATCCAACCGTGTCCCTCGTGGTGCCCTATGGGGGGTTCTCCAGGAGTATGGGGTACCGGGCTCTTTGATACGGGCTGTCAGGTCCCTGTATGACTGGTGTCAGAGTCTGGTCCGTATTGCCGGCAGTAAGTTGGGCTCATTTCCAGTGAGAATTGGACTCTGCCAGGGCTGCCCTTTGTCACCAATTCTGTTCATTGCTTTCATGGACAGAATTTCTAGGTGCAACCGAGGTGTTGAGGGGATCCGTTTTGGTGGCCTTAGGATTGCATCTCTGCTTTTTGCAGATGATGTGGTCCTATTGGCTTCGTCAGGACGTGATCTGCAGCTCTCGCTGGAGCGGTTCGCAGCTGAGTGTGAAGCAGCCGGATGAGGATCAGTGCCTCCAAGTGTGAGACCATGGTCTTGAGTCGGAAAAGGGTAGAGTGCCTTCTCCGGGTCGGGGAGGATGTCCTGCCCCAAGTGGAGGAGTTCAAGTATCTCAGGATCTTGTTCACGAATGAGGGAAGAAGGGAGCGGGAGATCGACAGGCGGATGGTGCAGCATCTGCCATGAAGCGAGCGCTGTACCAATCCATTGTGGTGAAGAGAGAGCTGAGTCAACAAGTGAAGCTCTCGAGTTACCGGTCTATCTTGAAGTTCAGTCACTCTGAGTCCAGGAGAGGAACCAGTTGAGGCTCGGGC